>JAYKKT010000077.1:13182500-13782500 GCA_036023115.1 Brasenia schreberi
CAGTTTTCTCCCTCCCTTTAATATGGTAATTATACTCTTTAGACTTAGGTCTGACTTTACCCTTTCTAAAAAACTTCTAAAACTAGCAATTGAAAAAGAACATATGAGCAAAAATAAAAGAAAAAATTGCTAGTTGTTAAGGACGATTTAGGGTCAAGCTTTAGGAACAACTAAAATAAGAAAAAGCCAAATAATAAGTTTAGCAAATATGACAAGGACGATCAATCTTTTAATAAAACAGAAACTCGCTTTTTGGATCAAGTATTTCAATTATGGTAAGATAGGATACTACAAATGAGTTTTAAGAAATCATAGGAATCTGCTTCTCAGATCGTGCTTTAATTGTGATAAGATGAGACATTACAAATGATATTGCTGCAACAAGAAAAACAATGATAGAACACTAAGTGTTACAGACCAAGAGAGAATCAATATATAATTTGTGTGATTTATAAGTGCCTCTACATGGACTGCCTTATGCTTGGTTGGTGCATTGACTCTAAAGTAATTCACATATCTCAAAGAGCAAATAAAGCTATATATCTTAAATAATATAAACCCATGAAGCATTATGTCTACATGGTAAATAATATATTTTTGGATGTTCTTGGGATTGGGTCATTTAGGATTTTTGTACAAGGAATATCATTTATACTTATTGATGTATTGATTGTGTCCACTATTAGGCATAATCTTTATTGTTCCCTACTTTGGTAAATAAAGGGTTTTTAAAGTCATTATGGAAAAACATCATAGAATAGCTTTTTCGTACTTCTTTGATTCTCAGCATAGTTTGTTAGTGTTAAATATTAGTGATAATGAAAGTTCTTCTGCTTATATTGATTATGCTTTTATTATTGATGTAAATGTATGGCATAAACATTTAGGGCATATAAGTTTGAATAAGTTGAGAAAATTAATCAACTTTACCTTATTGCTTGAGTTTTAGAAAAACACTTTTAATTAGTATGAAGCTAGTATAAAAGAGAAAATGACTAAAAAATATTTTCTTAAAGAAATAATTAGGGTAACAACCTTATTAAAAATCATTTACATAGATTTATGTAGACCGTTTTAGGCTAAGATCTCGTCGTGGAAAGGTTTATTTTATAGCATTCATCAATTATTATTTAAGATATACATACATATATCTCTTAACACATAAATATGAGGACTTTAAATATTTAAAAAATATAAACATCAAGTTGAAAACCAATTAAGATAGAACACCTCAACAAAATATCATACTCAGAACACCTCAACAAAATTATGTAGTAAAAATATTTAACATGATCTTATTGAATATGATTAGGTCTATATTAATAGGTGTTTTTTTCCTACAATATTTTAAGGAGAAGTAGTACCTACAACCGTATATATATTAAATAGAATACCTTTTAATATTATATTTTTATACCATATGAAATGTAGTTTCGAAGAAAATCATATCTAAGTTATCTCAAGAGGTGGGATCTATTGCACATATAAAGATCCTTAATCAATCTAGAGATTAGTTAGACAGTGGGTCCTTAAGATATTTTTTATTGAATATCTTAAAGGTTATAAGGGATATAGATTTATCATAGGGACCATGATTTAATAGAGAGTAAGGATATTAAATTCTTAAATGATACTAAGAATGACATCCTTGAAAATGATGATTAGTGAATTGATGATCTAGTGGATTTGGATCCATAATCATTTAAAGTCATGAATTTCGATTCAAATGACCTTCCTGAATAAACTAAAACTTCCAATGAACATAAAAGACATATGATCGCACCATACTACTTAAAGGATTATCACAAGTGTTTAATTCAAATGACCTATCAGTATGTTGTTAACTCATCTAAAACAACCAAATGGGAAAAAGCAATGGATGAGGAAATTGAATCTATTAAGAAAATGAAGTTTGTGAATTGGCCGATTTGTCAAAAAGAAAGAAAAGACATTGGTTATAAATGGCTTATTAAAATGAAATATAAAATCAATAAAATAATTGACAACTTTAAAGTGAGGTTAGTTGCAAAAGTGTTTTCGCAATAGGAGGAGATATATTATATTGAGACATAGTCTTTGTTGCGAAATTTGCATCCATTAGGATTATTCTAGCTATTTTTATATGATATGATTTGAATTTATATCAATTAAATGTAAAAAATATTTTCTAAACAGTAATTTAGATTAAATCATTTATATGCAACAACCAGAATGATATGTTGTTAAAGGCTAGGAAGATAAAATATATAGGTTGAAAAAATCCTTGTATGACCTTAAACAGTTACCTCATCAATGATATTTGACTTTTCAAATTATTATTTTAGAACTTGGGTTTGTGGATAATCAATTTTACCACTGTATATGTTTGGAACAGTGGGAGTCACTTTGTCATTCTATTTTTATATGTAGATGACATATTATTGACTAAGAATGACAATGAGATGATTGTCAAAACCAAGTCATTGTTAAACTCAAAGTCTGAAATGAAGGATATGAGAGAGGCATTCTATATTTTATGTATAAAGATTTCTCGTGATAGAGAATATAAACTTTTATGTTTGAGTTAAGATATGTATACTGATTATATCACAATAAATTTTAAATTGGTGATTGCAAACATAGAATTATACGCGTTGCTAGTGATCAAATGGAGTAAGGTTGATTGTCCGGGTGAAGGAGAAAACAAGCATAATGTTTTTTTACAAAAGATATGGGTAGTTTGATGTATGTTATGTTGTCTATAAGACTGGATATCAGCTTTGTTGTTGGTCGTATGAGTAAATATTCAAGTAATACTGTGTGACAGTATTGGATAGTTGTGAAAAGGATTTTGAGATATTTTAAAGGAACAAAAGATTTAAAACTATATTTTCATGCAGATGAATTGAAAGTTATAGGATACTAAGATGCTTATTTTGCTGAGAGCAAAGATGATGACAAATCAACCTCCGATCAAATATTTTTATGTGGAAGTAGTATTGTTTCTTGGACTTGAAAGAAAAAGGGTTGTGTGGTATTGCATGCACAAGAAGTTGAGTATGATTGTAACAAGTGTCGTTTGAATAAGTCGCTTCATACATGGGTTTGAGATATGCCTAGAGTTTTGGTATGAAAATACATTATAATGATTATTATATAGAAAAATATATTGATTATTAAAAAATTGTATAATAGGTAAAAGTTGCAAATTCACTTGCAACTAGAAATGGTACAACTTAAAAAGTTACGAAATAATAGGAGACAATACCAATGTATCATAAATTGGCTCAAGTGGCTAAGTGGGGGATGGTTATTTTCAACCCCAATAATCTCATATCCATGAATTGCCGGAAGAAGGGTTCTTTTCTCGGATTTCATGAAATTTATTCTAAAAAATAAAAACTTTAAAACAAAATTATTTTGCATTTTTGTAAAGTTGCAAAAATCTCTCACAATTGATATGGATTAATGGAAGGTCGACAGTGAAAATCAAATAAGCCGGGTGTTATATCTATAATAGATACAACCAGAAAAGGTTACATAAAAAAATAGACTTTCCTTGTGAAAAACCCTCTCAAGATAACGGTGTGAAAAATCTTATTCGTCTTCTCCTTTCTCTTCCCTCTTCTTCAACTTTCAGCTGCTTTGGCATTCATTCTGCATTCGGACCCGCCTCAAACTCCAACAAACCACTCATCTCCATATTTCTTGAAAACCCGATTGTTGGGCATAGATCTCATGAGATGCTGAGATGAACGACTAAGTAGTTTGAAACCTTCATGCATTGCCAAAACAAAGGAGAGACGCCTTTCAAGTTTCATGGCATCATCTCCCTCTAGCAAGCATATCTTCATACCCCTTAAACGAAAGCTGCTTTTCAAGTGAAATCCTCGCATGGAACCGTGAAATGAAAACATCGGCCATCTCATCATTTTAAAACTTCAAATAAGTTCAGTGTTTAAATATGGATATTCTTATTCATAGTAATAAATACCAATTCATTGTGACATATTCTGTCTACATCCTTACCGTCCAACTGTGAGACACCACAGTCAACTTACATTCTATTTCAGGTCCCCAGGCTTCTTGATACCTAGAGAGGCAAAATGAAATGGTGTATGAATGAAACAATACGGAGAAGCTCTGTTGCAACTCCTCAAACTTCAATGTACGTGTGTGTTCAGAAATCCTTCATCAAGATTTACAATTTGAAGTTTGTTATACCTTGGGCAAGTTCACTGTCTAGGGAAAGATTTCCTTCCTTACATCACAGCAAAAAATAACAATTAGTCACACAAATCACTCTATTTCATCCAACATCAAAACAATGAAGGATTCAGAAGTGGTGATGGTTTTAGGTGCTGGGGTGATAGGCTGAACCCAGGGGAAAGATTTATGGCAATGCTTTTCTTTGGATATGGTCTCATGACGAGGGTTTCTTTTAAATTGCTAGCGTTTGTACCATCACCATATACATACGGTGCTGGTTTCAATGCTCACCAAAAGCCGTTTGAAACTGCCTACCGTAATCTTGATTTCTGTTAATGATGTATTTCTAATGAGATGTACGAAGAATGATGTCAACTGCGGCACCGGTACATGCATTGGGATCGAGTACACTGGCCATGCACCAAAATGGTTCTGATTTTTGAAGATGATATGGAAAACACAGGAATTCTTCGAAGGCCTAAGCATAGTTGTTCTCTCATACAGCAATTGTGGGGATCTTTTTTCTTATACTTAATTATTATATTAAGTTGTATACACATAAGAAAATCATCTGGGGTTTTACTTAATATTTTTAAGAAAAACGGAGGTGTCTACATTTGGCTCAACTAAAAGAGACAATTAGGCCCAACATCCAAGGTAATCAAGCAGCGATGTTGGTTTACTAACGAGGACTTCCCAAGAGGTCAATCATCCCACTATTGGTCACACCAATCTAATCATCAAAACACTTCAATTACATTCGTCTTAATTACCTTAATTGCAAATATTGCTGGTGTACTCTTTAGGGGGTGTTCGCATGTGTTAGGATGTGAAAATGGATTTTTTATCAAGTTACTCTGTTTCATGTACAACCCAAGTGTCACTGAAACAGGAAAAATAGTACTCCATGTCTATTGACTAATGTTGCACGGTGTTACTGCGAGAGGGGTCACCGAAAACGTTACTGACGGTCACGAACGACAGTAAAGAACGAAACACGGGCGGCCATTGCGCCCGTCACAATAAAGGCGTTTACACGACGGAAAATGCGCAAAATCATGCTTCACTGACGCGCGGGCCCGTCGGAATTGTTTACCGTCGCTGTTTCACGTCATTACTGAGGGTCTCGTCCGTCAGTGAATAGACTTCCGGAAGCTCGCCCCCCTTCCCTTGCATCGTTCAAATTCGAAAAACTTTATACGGAGGATGACATTCCAATGGAAGTCCGGATAACCAAAAGACTTCCGCTACAACTGATTTTCATCTGTGAACATTTTGTTTGCCCCACCTTCCCTGTCTATGGTCGCTTCCATCTTAATCTATCCCGACTTTCCCATCTTCTGTGGGTAACCTAAACAAGTATTCGGGATCGCTTTCCTCCCTAGTGCCACAAGGATAGGATACGCCTCCAAGTGGCTCCATCTTTAAGGAGGATGACATTCCAATGGAAGTCCGGATAACCTCTCACAAGGGATGGGAGGAGGATCAACACTATCCCAGAGATACTACGCGTTTGTACAGAGGAAGTCAGAATATAACAAAGTAATGGACAACATAACTGCCACACAAATGACGAACATTCTTTTGTCAATACCTTCATCAGGACGGCTCTGTGTGACGGCAAACACCGAATTGCAACATCCCTGTAGGAATTATGCTCAAATTGCAGCATTCCTATAGGAATTGAATTATGATACAACTACGTTGCTCTTTAATTAGCCGCATCGCCCGCCCCAGTTTTCGCACTCAAACCAGCTTTTCCCCTTCGCCCGCTCCAAGACGAACCCTTCCTTTACCGCAGACGGGAGGCACGCCGTTTGGCTGCTCTCCGGAACAAGGATCAATCACATATCGGTTGCACATAGACGCCCAGTTGGCCTGAATGGTAGCACTAAAAGGAGGAACATCAAAATATGAATTAGACGCAGCATAACCATCAATATTAGCCACTGCGCACCCTTCTGACACAAGGATTCCTCTGCGTTCTTTCCTACCTTTCACCTTCTTCCTGCTTTTCACAAGTGCAGGGAATTGCCTCTTTACTCTCGTAATGCTTAGTTTAGACTCTGATATTACTTGAAGCAATTGCAAGATTATACTAACCACCCTTCTAACTTGTTTCATGTTGGGAAGACCAAGGACGCCACCTATATTTCTATCTCTTCTTCAACGTTGATTTATGACTCAGAGAAACCGCCTTTCTTGGGGTTTGAACAACTCAACATAAGACCCTGATGCCACCCACCTCGCTCCGACAATGCTAGCCATTGGCTTGCACAGCTAGAGGCGTGATCCCATTAGGGGTCGAGCCCTTGACTTCTGCTGTCTCTCTTCTTTAGTGAGTGTGACGCCACTTGATAGACTAGATGGACTCTAGAAATGCTGAGATGCTTCAGTCTCGCTGTTGACCCTAAAACCCGGACGTAAGAGGCTTTTCCACAAGGGACTTCAGTCCCCTTTGAGTGACGCCCAGTTCAAGAGTACTAAAGGAAATGGCAGACGCGAGGAATGAGCTTCAGCTGATTAAGAAGAAGGGAGGAGTATGAAATTGCACTGCATGACAAGTGAAGTTTTACTATTTAAAAACAGATAGATAGGCGAACTTTGGGAGTAAAAATATTATCAAAATAATGCGATACAGGCTGGTCTTATAGCATGCCACAAAACTTTGTAACCTCCTTTTCTCTTTAAAGTTGCCATAATCCTTCCACCAGTAAAGAAAAAGCGTGTTTGTGTGTGTGTGCACATGCGTGCACGCATGTGTGTGTGTGTGTGTGTGTGTGAGAGAGAGAGAGAGAGAGAGCAATGGAAGTATGACACTAAATGGGAGGTCAACGTCCGCTAAGAATCTCTCGTGCCATTGCTTTTAGCCGTGTAGTAATTTAGTAGCAGTTATAGTGAGCATAGTAATGATCTTCGTAGTATATATAAGAAAAGAAAGGCAATAACTTGACTCCAAATATTGGTCTCGTTTGCACGCATAAGAAAAAGGCAGTAACTTCCATAGAATTTCCTCAAGCATGCTAATAACTTGACGGAATCCATGAGCAGAAAGGGAAACAAACACAGAGATGGGAAATGCCAAATCAAGCGGATGAATAAAGACTAGCTTCAAAGTTGAGAGCATTGCAGACGTATCAGTAACTCCAAAATACAAATCCCAGGGCGTCTGAATCTCAAGGCAGCAGGCAGATCATCTGCTGTCGTCGGGGGATTCAAACACCCACAAACAAGTAATGTGATGCATGATCACAAAAATCGATTAAATAGAAACCTGAGAGTTTGCGTAGTTTTCAAACCAAGCACAACTTGATACATTGTTGCAATTTGCAATCGGTCAATATCCACAAGACTTTTGATTGTGTTTTACAAAGATGGCACTTCACATTATTAGCTCTCAAATTGTTCTAATCGCTGTACACAAATCAAAGACAACTTTTCACAAGGAAAACAATACACAAAACAGAGCCGATCTGGTAGATGCATCAGCCATCTCCGTAAATGAAGACCTCAATGCAAAACGAAGGTAGTTCCTTGCATGCCCTCGCCCGAAACCTCAGCTACCAAACCGGACTGTACAATTGACACTGCTAGCCAGGTGAATCCTAAATGCGAGAGCAAGACGAGGCTTTTAATCAGAGTTGCACACAACAAACTTCAGTGAAAGCCGTTGAAATGAAGCAAACAAAAATCAAGCAGTTGGCACTTCAAAGGTACTGATAGTATCCGCATTCGGAAGGAAGGGAGACAAAAAATGGTTCGATGAAACAAAGCTGACTTATCATCATCGGTGGAGTAAAGCACCGGTCTCGAGAAACCAACCCGAGATTCCAACTAGTAGAGATAGCTCTTTAACAACTTGGACTAGCTTGGCGAACTCAAAATGGTGCACCCGTTGTTTATTTCCTTTAGGCTCCTACTGATCTTAACACTGACATGTACCGTTCGATGCTCTAAGTATCAGTGGGTCTGGAAGTTGAGACCAGAAAGAGATGCGATGGCCGGAAACAATTTGAAGGTACATGGTCACATTGTGTTTTCTGGAGAGAAGAGATACCGGAAACGAGAATCAAAAGGCACAACCGCATAGTTGCGATTGCCGAGTAGGCGGAGTCGTCTCTGAGACATGCAGTCTTCCACCATTGCAGCTTGTTGCGGTGGAAGGAATTGACAAATCCAACCGCCCAGAGATGCCTCATCAAGAACAGTTTTAGCAAAGCAATGTAATATCTTTGGCACAAAAAGCTTGCCCTTCCTGCTCACACCAACTGATGCGCGAACGTAATCCTGCAATGATTGTTGTAGCTCCTCTTTCACTTTGGAAGCAGTGTAAATCCTTACCTGCAACGATTAAACCACTTATTCCGATCAACATCAAGGATTTATTCATAATTAGCATAGAATCAATCCAGTACTCCAATGTACAAAACACTTTCGACTAATCTTACAGCAAACAAGATACACACAAAGCAAACCAGTTTTCCAGCATGGCCGGAAACACTTTCCATGCTGGTAGGCCATCTACGTGGAATTGAATCCTTCCAAAATTAAATGCCTTGGTTAAAATATCTTATCCTAGTACTATTTGCTCACATAACTTGAAATAAAAAAACGCATCAGCAAGAATTAGTCTTTCCCATCCAACAGTCATAATATAAACTCATTCTTCCAAAATCATTCGCTTGATATTGTACTGTTCTACTTCTCAACATTGGTCCAGAAAAATGCAGTGAGATGAGATAAGGACACAAGAAACAGAAGAGCCACCAAAGACAGATAGCGAAGAGATATGGAGAAATTTCTTACTCGGAAAGATCTTATTGCAATAAGGAAAAGAAAGAAAGCAACAAAAAGAAATTAGTTGCCTCTCTTGATTCAGGGATTGTATCTGGATTACTCATAAAGTAGTTTAGCTAGTGCTATGCAACAAACATTGAGGTTCTCCGATCTGTCCAATCATCGTCTGAACCTGAGCTATGTTTCTTTTATTCAGGATTTCAGCTGGATTTATCTTCTCATGTCAAGAAGCATAACATTTATGGACATTATCATTATAGAGAATATGGATGAGAACAAATGATGAGTTGAAAATTCCACTGTTGAACGTTGTACCATAGAGATGATACTCGGGAAGCATGGTAAGTGTTAACTGTATTCCACAGTTGATCATGTCACCATGCCACTATAACAGCTTCAAAATATTTTTTTGTGAATACAGCCTGCCGGAAACACAACAGTGGTGTATGAATTGCCAAAAATCTGTCTACTATACCAGCATTTTAGGCACCCATAGAAGTACATGTTTCGCATGCAAAAAAAGATAAATTACTTACCGCTGGTGAGGAGTACATCCCAGAGCTGAGAGCAAATATTACTAGCGGATCAGGACTGTCAACCGAGAACTTTCTTTGTTCCTCTGATGTCTTCAGCTTGTGAAGGGCAAGAAGCAATGCCTAGTAATCGTTTTAAGGGACAATATTGGATCGATTAACATAGGCTTCTATGGTGAAACAATAGAGACAAGCAAAGAAAGAGGGAGACAAAAAGCTACGGGCTACATACTGTTTGTGGTCTGTGGACAGGAGGCTTCATCTTCAAAATCACATATTCAATAGCAGCAGCGCTGAAAGAGTGCCCACCAACAGTATATGCTGCCTACAGAAGTACCAACAACATATTGCCTAAAGCTTCAAGCAACATTCCATTGTTAAGCTGTTCAAATTTAACATACCCTGAACAAATTTTCAAGAGAGTGACTTTGAAATGAACTAATCGACAATGAACTCACACCATTTGGTTAAAGAAGCCTTCCATTTAGGAAACATGCAGAAAATTAACAAGGGAAACCGCCCCACTTAAATTTTGAAAAATCATAAAAATAAGTATAGCCAACAGTTGAATCCGCAGGCTATAGCACATAGTTCATCCCACACCCAGAAAGCTCTGTGGGCTACTCACCCCAGCCTAAGAAATTTTCTAGATCCACCATGGTTCATTTGGTTATTGAACACAAAACCAGAAGAGAGAGAGAGAGAGAGAGTTAATTTGTACCTTTTGCATCAAAGAGAAGAATTTCAGCTCACTTCTAGGAACCCCATATGCCAAATACGCCTGCAACAAGAACACAAAAGCAATTCCACTAGCCATTAGCGCAATTTTCAGACTTTATTGGTAATCTGATAATTGGATTCATTATAGTCAGTATTGTTGTGTAAAATACAAGCCAAAATGAAGCACGGATACTGAGTTAAAGGAACAGACATGCATGATCAGCGCATTGTACACATTTATCCAGAAAGCCAGCTTCTCATCACAACACAAATTAGATGGATTCACCTTCGCCAATTGCTCAACCAGTGACCTGCTTGGAAGAAAATGAAGCACCAGATATATCATCAATATTTGTACCAAGAAAATGAGTAACTAAGAACCATAAACATCACATTAGATTACATGCCAACATTTTAAATGCACCTATCTTCTACCTCATTAACAAGATATAAGAAAATAAGTACATAAATCCACATAATGAAATCTTTAATTTGGAGAAGGAACATCTGAAACTCTGCCTATGGAAGGGATCACCCTTGCATGGCCGGTCCCAAGCCTGGAGGGTTGCGTTAGGCTTCCGACAGCCAGTATAAAACTTCGTCGGACTTATTTATCATGGATTCTACAAATTATGGAAACAAATAATCCATGTAGCCAACCCCATCTAATATGGGAAAAGGCTTAGTTGTTGTTGTTTGGAGAAGGAACATCTGACAACGGCAATAAGGCATTTCACCTAAATCTCCGAAGAGCTCCAGCAGCATATTCAAGCTGTTGCTTCCCCACAGACATCCAAGAAACCTCAACGGCTGAACTGTAGCTTCCAATATCAGCCCAACTTAGCTTTCCACGTACTTTATAAGGATCAAATGCATTCTCCTCGGCAAGAACATCTCCACTACAACGTAATTCAACCACAGGACTTTGGATAAATGACATTGTAGACTGCTCTGATGGCTCAGAAAATGATGATAACGAGGTAGCAGAAAGATGACCATGTGGAGAAGTCGGGGACTGGATGTTCTCTGATGAAGCAGACATGGATGAAATAGTGGACGAGTCTGCAAGACAAATAAATATGTTCTTCATGCACCGTACCATTTCCTCTGATAGCTGATTAGGATGGTGCCAAAGGCCCTTAATGGAAATCTCCTTGTTGAGTCTCTTTGACCTCTGATGCTGTGCTTTTTGGAGCTTTTTATCTTGAAAGAAGCATATATGATCTGGAGCATCCTGATGCAAGGTATCAGGAACTAGTTAAAACTTTGACCTTTTTGTACAATCATGTCAATAAACGATAACTAACAAAAGAAATGCAGGCATATTTCAAAATTCAAATTTCCTTTTCAAATCCAATAATTGATAGCCCAATATAGAATGTAAAATTATGTAGGAGTTCATATTACATTTTCTGCGAGAGTGTCTGCATATTCCAGTATGCATTATCCCTTGCAGTTTCCAAAGAGTTGCTTCAAGGCCATTCTGAACCGTTAACTTCTTTATATTCTTGGCAAATATTAACCTTAAAACCAAACTATAGTATATAACTCGGTTCCAGAGCTTTTGCAAAACTTCCGTGCCCAACCCCTTTCTGTGTTTCTTTTCAGCATCAACATTCACGTAGAAGAAACATAGCTCAGAATTTTTACAAGTGTGCCACTATTCTAAAAGTGAAAATCCTCTTGCATTGCAGTTTGCAAGTAAGTTAAGCATGGATGCATGTTTGGCAATTAATGGGAACACAAGATGTCAAGTGTGTAAAACACATTGCACGATTAGAACTACAAAGTTACAGATGCAGTGAGTAATAAACGCGGGAGTATATATATTTCAAGTGGATGATTTTCTTTAATAGGAGTATTCCACATAGTCGAATGATCTGTAACATTCAAAGTTATAGATTGCCTAACTAGGCATTACTGTCAATCTATGTAACTGAATGTGACAAGTTGAAAACCAAATGAGTGGATAATTTTCTTCAAGTTGAGTGCCTTCTTTGCCATGTAAGCTACTCCACACAATCTAGACATTCATATATGGCAGGCATTGACTTCAGATTCAGAACCATGAAAAGCAATAATGTAACCAACATTGTCTTATATCATCTTCGTATAAGAAACTATTAAAAGTGCATCAATTATCAGCTCGAGAATCTTTTGTTCTTAACGAACCTTTTCTTCTAGGTCACCACCATTATCGTTGCAATTCAAACCAGAAGTTTCACTTGATGACGATGCTGCAGGAGAATTGTTCAGCTGGGAAATGGACCAATTAAAACTCTTTGATGGATATCCCTAAAGCAATCAGAAGAAAAGAGAATATCAAGTTGTGTCTCCAATGAAAGCAGAAAATACAGAACCGTATAAATATTGAAGAAATAAGACATACTGGTGTGCTAAGACTATGAGGAGAAGACAAGAAACAAGAAGATGGTGACTGTTTCAAACGGTACTCAGCAAGGCGGCGCTCATTTCTCTCCTGACTAAGCTGAAAGTGCAAGGAAACAAGCTCCTCCTCAAGCTTTGAAACTGTGGCTTCCAGTGCAGCAATATTGTTTAAAAGTTCCTGGGCCTGTACAAAGTGATGATGAGTGTACAGATTATTAACACATGGACAAAGGTCCCTCTGGACGTCATGGATCATGTGTATTATGTGAGGAGCATTTAGAAAGCAATTTTTCCTTCCATGAAAACCTCATCTTATGCTAATTCTGCACAAGTACTTTGTCTATTTGGAATAGCAACTTCTCCCCCCGCCCAAAAAAAAGATAAAGAAAATAATGTTTTAACAATCAATAAACATCCATATGGACCTTTTGATTTGGAAGATGCTCTTGAGAGAAAGTGATATCCCGTTTGGAAAGTCAAAGATATATTATAAGATAATCCAGTCAGAACAATCCAAGAGACTGGAACATACTTCATCTGGGAGGCAAACCAAACTGGACAATGATGCAGTCTTTCCAATTGCACTTTCCAGAGCAGCATGGAGTTGCATTTCACCATGAAGTTTCTCTTGCAAGCTCTTAACCTGTAGACAGAGCAGATTAGAAACATCATGATTTGAATGGGAAAGCTACACCGAGTAGCACATACCTGTACTTGTTTCGAAGGAAAGTTCCTAAGCAATTTGAAAACTTCAGAGAAAAAAGCAACATTTTCTCATATCCTGATTGATTGCTAATCTTAAGCATTTAACTCGGTCTATGTGGTCAAACGGTCCACACTTCCAACTCCATTGTCTTGATACATGGAACAAACATATTGTCTTGAGCACGACTAGAGTCAGTAGCCAGAACAGTTGAAAGGTGTGGGAAATCTGGAAGTGACTTTTGGAAAATAATGATAAACATAGGGAAGCCCTTAATATTACTTGTCAAGCACAATTGCAGCCTTATTACGTGTAGAACTCAACACTTTCCCAGATTGTCTCCTATTCCTGTGGAGCTAAAACAGAAGCAATTTGACTGAAGAGATGGAAATAGTTTTATAAACAACAACAACAACTAAGCATTTTCTCATACAGTCATACTAGATGGGGTCAACTACATGGATTCTTTGTTTCACAGAGCCCTATCATGTGTCATGCTAGCAGTTAACTCAATATAAACTAGATAATTCTTTATAGTTTCTTTCCAGCACTTTTGCAGTCATCCTCTTCCTATGGAAGCACCCTTTGGTCGTCTTTCTACATGTCCAAACCATCTTAAACGATTTTCTCTCGTTTTATCCTCTATTAGTGTTACTCCCAATTGGTTTCTAATAACCTCATAATGTATATGGTATTTCCTTGTGTAACCACTCATCTATCTCAACATCTTCATTTATGCTACGGACATCTTTTGCACATGTTATAATTAATTTCCCAACACTTAAAACCATCAAACATTGCAGGTCTAATTGTTGCTCTATAATATTTACTTTTTAACTTTAATGGTATTTTATCAAACATAATACTACCAGATGCCCCTCTTCATTTTAATCAACCTGCATTAATTCTATGCGTATTAATAAAAGTATATACTGTGTGTCAATCTTAATTTTCTATCACTTTTTCAATCTTATTTTATCAAACATAATACTACCATAAAAGTATGCATTAATTTTAATCAACCTCCATCAATTTTTCTATCACTTTAAAAAATTGACTCTAGGTATGTAAAACTTTCCTTCTAAGGTATGCACTGTGTGACAATCTTAATTTCTATGTCCAATAATGCTAACTGGCAATTAATAAAAGTATTGTCGCTATTGCAAGACATTGAAACTCAAAGAAAACTCTGCAGTATTAATCAATCATCTTTTGAATATAACAATCTTTGTTTTTAAAGATTTAAAGTTTCACCTCTCTTAGCGGTACATATTATGAGTATCTTCTCCAAAAGAAGATTATTTTCCTATAGCAAGCTTTGATAGGAAATTTCCGAGAATGAGAAACGGATGGTACAATGATGCAATTGTACCATCCAAATAGCAAAAGACGCACTTACATCGTGTTCAAGCTGGAGTCTGTAGGGACTTGTAGTTGCAGCTTCCTCACTTTCTCTAGATTCTCCTGACGAAGCCATTCTCTAGGAAAACAAAAGGCATCTATATCAAATCTCAAATACAACCAAGCCTCACATTGTCATCAAAGAAGGTCCAGAAAGGACCACTCTTGCGTGGCCAGATGTTTGTTGGAGGATGAGATCTTTCATGCGATATAACAAATGAGTGGAGAAGGTAAAAGTGGTAGACTAGTCATGCAAAATTCAAAAACCAATATCATCATGCGAAATGCAAAGAACAATAACCAAATCAGTTGATCGCATTCCACCAAATAGGTCAAGTCTCCTGCATATTTAACTTCAGGACCACCCGAACGCACCGGGATAAAAATTTACAAGACACCTAACGCATCTAATCCCATGCATCTCCAGATACGTTAACAAGAAAAAAAATACTCTCTGATTAACGCGAGAATAAACCCACCTCTGTATCGGAACAGCAACTGCGCCAGGACTCATCCTTACGAACCAACTCGTTTTCCAAAGGCAACAGTCCCTCTTTGACATGCGCGCGATTTGGAGAAACACATTTTGATGAAGAACCACTTCTGTCGAAACAAAACGGATTCGTATTACAGCAAATGATTTTGTAAATCATAAACAGGAATACGAGCTATACAAAGGCCTCATAAATAACTTACAGGCTCATTGGAAAGCCTAAACCGGAAGTTTGAAAGAGCCTCTTATCATGGATCTCAGCGCTTAGGCAAAGCATCAATACAGATCAACAACGTCTGCAACCAAAAGATGGATGATCCACCGTTAGTTTTGAGCACTTCCCTCAAACTCCGAACAGAAATTCTCCATGAGTGAGCCGTCCAACACCATCTCAGATGAAAAGGATTAAACAGAGACCAAAGTTGATGCACCAGAACTTGGTTCCCGTCTAGGAGAGGAGCAAAATAGAAAATAAGAGTGCACGATTCTTCCCAAGAAAATGGATACCGTCTACTAAATGGGCACCAATCTAGCAGCGGACTGAACCGAATTCACATGTAGATTCCCCAAAGATGGCGTTTTCACTTCAACACGAGAAAGTAAAACCCAGGAAATGCTTGCTGAAATCCAAATTTCAAAAATGGGTGTTGTACGCATGGCGTCATGCCCAACCTTAAGGACCATTAAGCAAACATTTATGACCCCTATCCTTTCATCTCAGCATCCTGCAGCCACATCACAGCGTGCAGGAATGGACACACTGCGATTGACCTGCAAAATAATGCTACCACACGGTGTCGATGCAGACTGCTGTGCAATGGAGCCAGCTCACCCATCCACTTGCCTGGTACGCTCAAGTCATTTAATACTATTTTGTCCCAATATTTTACTAGAGAATATAGACCCCAACAAACATACCAGGCCGAAACGCTTGCTCAGGCCTAACAACATTCACTGCAGAAAACCGACCCTGGGGTTGAGCCGTCCAAAGAGGAAGAAAAACCTCGAGAGCGCTCAGTCAGAGGTCGCCAATGTGTGGTTCCTCCGGCTGGCCCAGAACGCACGCACTCACAGTCTCTTTCCTTCACGTACGACTAGAGACAAGTTGGGGCCGAACCGCGCCGAGAAACTTTTATTGACCACCCGGCGTGGCGAATGGGACAATATTTGCATCATACACCGCTTTCGGCCACATGTTCACACTCATATCCTGGCTAAGTGGAGAAAGCACCTTTGACAACATTGCCCTTCCACTTTATCCAAATTTCATCAAACTTATCAGTTACTACCTATCCAGTATCCCCAACGACCTGTGTGTGTGTACGCGTGTTCTGTGTGTCTATACATTATTAATGACAACACTATCCGTCTAGCTCTTAATGGAGGTCAGCAGCAGAAAGAGTAGACTGTAAATGTTAGATCTTGATACGCGAATGAGTCGACAAAACCTGTTAATGGTTTGTCATGCTTAACATAGAACAAGATTGAATTTTCCAACTGATGCAAAACGTTGCAGCTTACAATTGATGCAGGTGAGACATGAAAACAGCAAACAGAACTCTAACCATGATTGAAGATCTTTTGCATTTAAATTTTATTCAAACGGTAGTAAAGTACAAAATATGAGTCCACAAATTAAATAAAGAAAAAGTAGCAGACAATACCTTCAATCTATAGGCACGGATCTTAAGGTAACTCCACGACCTGCAATGGACGTATAAGCCAAACAAGCTTCAGTAACCAATAGTTCAGCAGTTTGCACCAAAAATACAACTTCATTAATTTCTACATAATCATAGCAGCAGTCAGATGAATATTCAAAAGTTTTATTTGAAAGTCCGCCATTTTATGAAAATGCAACTTATAAAGATCCAATTCCAAACGCATGATGAATGGCAACGCCCAATGCCACGTTAGAGGATACAAAAACGAGTCTGCAAAGGCACTCGAGAGGAAAACCCAGTTCAATAATTGCCATCAGAAAAAGAGAATTTATCGAGTCCTTTCACGAAAATGGGTATTCATTATTTTGCCTAGGAGGACCAAAAAGAAACATATCGAGAACTCAATTATTGGCACGCCAGACAAGCAATCATAATAGGTTAGTGCGACAGATAAGTACCCAAGTGGGCTTAGTGTTAGGATGACTTTATCCAACGTAGTCCGGGTTCATTTACACCACTAACCAATGACAAAATATAGCAATTATAACAGAAGGGAACTAAGAACGTCCCCAAGCAAGAGTGAGAAACTATTTCCTTGGAAAAGAACACTTTCCGAGGCAGTACAAGGAAAAGTCAAAGGGAAATATATTCACACCTCACGAAATGGAAGGATGCGTTTGCATTCTCGGAACTATGCAGTGAACGTGATTAATTCCTCTGGTCTATGGCTCTCTGCTGTGAACTCGAAGGGCTTTTAGTGTGATTCCACTGAAATAGCAGTTAAACATGCAATTCGGCTAGCCATTGATGTATAATTCGATATGACAAGTCAAAGTAAAATTAGGTTCGTCATTGATGTATAATTCGATATAACAAGTTGACGTAAAATAATCCAACAAGTATGGCGAAATGAACGAAAAGATCCACACTGTATCCAAAAAAAAGTTAGCAGCTAATCTACTCGACACATCAATTACTTCAAGTTGTTTTCTAGGTGCTCCTCTTTCCTTTTTTCTTGTATGGCGAGGAGACCCTTTGAGGCAATCCACCGGTGGCGACAAAACCACCATGCCTTTACTATCCCCATTGATAAAGCTTCACACCCCCATGCTTCAGGGGGCCGAACCCCGATGCCTGAACACCTCTATTCGCACATGGGACACCTCTCCTGTGGTATGGCATTCATTTTGGTATGACATTGATGGACCATTTGTTTTCAAATGTGGCTAAAAACTAAGTTCCTCACAAAAAGCTTGCGCGTACACAAAGTAGCACAACCGCTCCATTTTATGAGAAACATGATCCACATGGTTCATCTCTTCCGATAATGGAAATCACCTTTACACGAGATAAGCGACTTACCACAAAAATACAAACGAAACAAACGCTAAATACCCTTTCCCTTTCCCTTCCCCTTCCCCTTCAAGAGCAAGCTCCTGAGCAAAATCAACCGAGTCCAGATCATAACATGTAAAATAGGAAAGTTGGCAACTTACAAGTTCAACACAAAATAGAGCAATAAAGGCTTCCAGAATGCAATGAGAAGATACTTAAATAAGCCAACTACTCGTAAGTAATTAGTAAGTCATGGGGGCTGGAGAGAACTGAAAGTTACCAATACAGAAATGGCAGCTGATGTTGTTATTTACTCTATGGATGAAAGACTGCATGGAATTCTCTAATAAAGAACCATAGATACAAAAGACAAGCATGCATTTGATAATAATATTTCTTTAGTTAATCGGTGTATATGTCCAGTTCCGATGGGCGTTGGTAAAGCATTAGCATTAACTCATACAGGCCCTTGTGTGCGTTCGATTAGTAGAACACCGAAACACAACGCGCTGATGTGAGGAATATTAGAGTCAGTGCCCCAATACTTGAACCGTTAACTTACAGGCCCTTTTACATTTTACAAGAAAGAAGAGATGCCAACGTTTATTGGCACTGCGTCATCCAGTTGCAGAAAAGCAATATAGCACAGTGACGTGCAACTTGCCTACCCTCCGTCCAGTGAATCAAACACATTAGTCGCATAGGCCTACAGAATATACCGACTCATTTTTATTTTAGAGTGACACGTACGTATTGGGAGTTTTACATGCAGTAAGGCTACTCAGATCTACATTTGAAAATAATTGAACTATCCAATGTTATGTAATACATACAAGATATCATAGACAGTGAGCATGTCAACAATTTTATCCTATTTCGAATTGCTTAAATTATGTGAAGGTAGAAGTGCGCTACAAAAGAGGCCATGAGGCTCTGTTGAAAGATGGAATTGTCTAATAGTAGAAAGAGTAGAGTTGGAGGCACGAGAGATCTTCAACGAGCTAGCTGAAATGGAAGAGGATGAAAATGTGAAATCGTGCATCTAGAAATGGCTCCCATTGATAACTAGCTGAAAACTGCCTCCTACAACTTGCAAAAGATGGGTCGTTCAATAGTGAAAAAGAGTTAAAAGACACGACATCTTCAACAAGCCAGCTATCGTAGAGAAGGAAGAAAAGGGCGAATCACGCGTGCTATGTATATAGCAAGACGAGTCCAAGCGGATAATTTTGCAATGGGGTTCCATGACTAGTATGAGGCGAAAACACACTCGGATTTTCAGATGATATTTCTTCATGATTTGAATAAGTCTCTGGGTTTTCATCCATGTTTTAGTAACTCGAGCGAGCTTAGCACACGAACCCAAAGATGCCATCATGGTGTCCAAATTTTCAAAACCAGGGCGTCATTTTCTTGCTTGGTCTCCAACTCTCGCCTGCTTTGTCCGTTTCTCTTTTACATTCAAGTATCTGCAATTGGCCCATAAATACACACTGTACGATACAAGAGGAGGCAAAACGAAAGAGAACAGAAAAGGATGCCTGATGAAAATTCCCGACCAAAATGCCTTTTCAGAGAAAATCAGCTCCTTATATACGGAGGAGAGTAAATGCTGAATGGAATCTTCATGAGAACCGTCCTCTCTTCAGAGTCTCTAAGCAGTGACGAGCGGAAAGGAACACACTTTTCATTCGGCCAGAAATAACAAAGTTCATTCTACTGCATCAACTTTACCAATACCGATAAGAGGATCGTAGGGTCCGTACCGTGTGTGATATATGATATGAATCGGTACATATCATATCGATAACTATTGTTCTCTTGAACCTCCGGGAAGCAGAAAGGTGGTATTTCTTCCTCCCCACTATGAACGATTGCAATATTCAGGAAGAGCGTTTCAGGTCGCTTTCCACACATCAGAGAAACCCGACGAGTCTCTGCTCTCTAAGCGTGACTCGGATGGTCACATCCACCTTCAGCCAACAACGAGAGAGAGAGAGAGTACTATGTTCTCAAGGGACGATGCAGATAATCTCAAACCAAGGCACGCCTCGATACCGTTCATCTTCAAGATGAACGGGCAACATAAACGCGGTTTAAAAGGAAACATATGATGATTGGTAAAGTGGCTTCTTATTGAACTACAAACAAAAGAAAAGTGGCTACCCCAGACATATCCATACATAAAAGTTAGTGATCTCTTATAAACTAAGAATCATTGCAAAAATGTGCACAAGTAGGTGCGTGAACAACATATTTTTAATTAAAAGTGTGTTGCTTTTTTAAGACATGACCTAGCTGGCTTCCAAGATTCGTCCGACCGTAAAACCTCAATGAGGTTAATCACACTATAACTTCACGAAAATTTTAAGATAGTGACCTTCAACTTGCGATTGGAACCCACAACGTCCAAGTTGCGAGTTCGATTTTCTACCCAGGTGAGCTACGGGTGGGTTTAGGCGATAAAGTTACATACATAGTTCACCTTATAATATTTCACAAACAGGTCAGGTCCCACCAAGCAGAATTTAAGAAAAATGGACTTCGGTGAAATGAGAAAACCCAAAAGTCAACTAAAAAGGCAGTCATGTTGACTAACTTGCCCAGGTCACCGCGTCAAAGGGAAGGCACTAACAGCTGAGCAACGGCCCACATAAGCTTGGCTAAAACTTGCAGACCTAATCTGGCCTAACCAAAAGTTTTACAGCGTATACTACACAGTCTGTAAAAACCAGGAACTATTAAAATTTGTTCCTAATGCCCCAAGAAGAACCTTACAAACAGGAGCTCTTTCTCCGTAAGCATAAGACAATGGATAAAGCCCATCTCATGAACCACATGAGATGAAGGGATTGGCAATATACGACTAGGTCCTAAATAATCGATCAAACAAAGCCAAGAACTACTGAGGCAGGCACAGTTGTCTGGTACACTGGTTATCCATATCGGACCTAGAAACAGGAGAAGTTATTCCCCCTTTCCCCAGCTTCGATTAAAGTTCCACTACGTAAAATGGTGGCATTTCATTGCACCAGTTAGATAAATAAGGAAATACGAGACCCAAGCACAGAATAGAGGTTAAGACACTCGAATCCAATAAATACAAGAGGAGAACCTTAGATTCGCTGTAGTGGAGCTGGCAACACCGATTCCAAGTTGTCATTTTGTTCGATGTTAAATTAGCATTGAACTCAAAAAAAGCAAGATAAGATGGTTCATTTCGTTTAGATGGCCAATGTAAAAGCTGAGATCATTTTGCCATGAATTTAATTGCTTGAGTCTGTTTTTCTATTTTTTCATACGTAAGCTGGGCTCGCGCACACTCTCATTATCGATCTCACGACCTTCAGGTTAGATTGAAGGTTTCTTGAGTCAACCCCCTAGCCAGGAGTGCTGTAGCTCTTTGTGGGGATCCTTTTTCTAAACTCAGTCTAACTTGTCCCACCTCCTTTCTCAGTGGATTAGGCCAAACAACAGCTGAAGGCAAGTAAGCGAAAAAAATAGAATTTCAACATAAAAAAATATGTAGAAAATAAAAAAACATTTTGGTGCTTGCTATGTGCAATCGAGTCAATTACGTATGATTTTTTTCCAGAGAGGACGCCAAATCGCGTCACGGGTCTCGACAGAGCAATCGAGCAAAATCAGCGGCTAATCTTCTTTGATTTAGAAAGAAATCTGGAAGTTTGAATCTTGATTGCTCTCCAAAAGTTTCGTATTCCAGAAAAAGAGAAGCAATGTACAAATTAGATCCTCATATTCCCAGTTATCTCCGGTATTCTGATTACGGACAAAGGGGAAGAACCATGATCATCATGGGAGGCCTCATGATGAGAACAAAAAGCGGGAAAGTTCGCGTTTTGAGAACGGAAATTTCCACATCATTCAACCCTGAACCTTTTACTTTCTACTTTTTGGAACCCTTGCTCAAAGCAGTTTTCTTTCCAACTAAAATCGCGAAAAAATCCTGCGGAGAAGATAAAAATCTCTCTAAGAGAGAAACGCCCGAGACATACAGAAGAGATGTTGAAGATCACGGCGACAGAGTAAAATTGCGAGGCGTAATCGGAGAATTGCAAAAAGTTTTGAATCTAGACTTTTTTAGATCAAGATAGCTCTGTGACTCGTTAGGACACTATCGCAGAAGCCGGAGCTAAACACCAGTGCGCAGAGATCACGATGAAAATCTCTTAATGGAGGAGATCCCGATTTCTCAACGAGTGCAGAAATCGATCACACTCAACGAAATTCCCGAAACAAGCGAGAAGAATCTGGAATTTTAACGAATGCAGAAACCGATCATCTTCGAAACAACGAGGAAATGCAGAAGAAGCGCGAATTTACCTCAACGAGACGCATCGAGACCAGATCCGCCGCTGAGATTCCAATCTCCGCCGCCCCGAGCCCGCTTCCACCGCACCGCGGAGCACCGAGAACAGTCGCGATCGAATCCGAAACGCGCTGGATCTATTTTAATACTCTTCGACACTTGGAAATTCAAGATTTCCGTGCCGAGCTTCCATTCAAATATTTAAACGAGGGAAAGGCGCCTGAGGCGAGGGGCGTGGACGAGTACAACCCAACGAGTGAAAGGTTTTAAAAAATACCAACTTTCTCCGGCCTTTCTCCTCGATGCTTTCTGATTCGTGACGATTCCGCCTCTCTCCTCTCTCTCCGATTGCGTGCAGAAGTCTACGGTTTTTTTAGGGCAACGACGAGGGGAAAAAGACGCAGAAGCGAAGAAATCGAAATCTCTTGTTTTAATTAATCAGGAAATCTCAGAGGGGGAGTAGGATTCGAGGGAGGCGCCATTGCCGAGAGAGAGGGAGAGAGTGTGATGTGAAGGAAGGGATGAGGACGGAAATGGAAATTTACTAGACAGGAAACTCGCCACGGTATTATATTGGTTTACTCTTGAAGATATCACTGACGTCTCGCTGGCGATAGTGGCGGCAACGGCATCGACGTGCATGGCAAAATATTTAAACGTCATTAAAACGGCAAGAAACTCGCGGCAAATTCCAATCTTCTAAAGAAGTCGACCTTAATCCCAAAAATAACTAGATAATAAATATATTTAAATTTAAATAAAATATTTCCAATATTAGTGTTTTTCTGTGGATACAAGGAGAGATGAACGCAATGTCGAATATAGAAATCTAAGGTGGAGCGAAACACACATTATGTCACATTCAACGAGATATAGTGTTTTTCGTTTATTTTTGAAAGTATAGTGTTTTTCATTCATTTTTCAAATTTTGGAAGGAGAGACCGTTCCATCTTTTTTTATGTCAATGTAGATCTGTCATTGGATGAACGTGGGATGCATCCTTGAGTATTGAACTCATGACCTTTAAGTTTTGAGTTGATTCCCTAACCAGACGAGATGTTGCTCTTTATTCCAATTCTTTTAACGAAACTTGTTGAGAGTTCGTCTCAACATAGTCGATCTTGAACCTGATTAAAGACCGATGTTTGCGCTAGAGTAACAAGATTGAACTGATTTGTTTAAACTCGTGTGGTGTTTGAGTTGTTTGAACTGTTGTTTGTGCTTGTCTTAGTTCATGTTCAAAAACAACATGGCATTGCCTAGAGGAAAATGTAGATCCCACCGGTAAAAGTACAGTAAGAACGGGTCCTTCCGGCGAGCTTCACATGCCGAGCTGAGGACGAGAGTGAACGGTGTTCTCGTTGTACTGACTTAAAGTTACGAGCCAAATACTAATCCCTCTCCCTCTCTCTCTCTCTTTGCATTCAATTTTTTTATTATTCAGCTGACAAAAATAGATTTTACAATCTTTAGACTCACGTTAAGAAACTATTAAACCGAGAACATAGCTTGATTCTATACGAAACCTCTAATTCCTTAGGTGCAGAGATCCATTCTCTCAGCGTTCATTTCTTAAGCCATGTATTCTTACTTAAAATTATAATAACAACTAAAAATTAATTAAAAATGTATCACAGGTTGGCAAGAGGAGATGACTGTTTATCATATTTTCCAGTCCGACGGCATTATTCAAAGAGACTGAACGCAGAATCTACGTCAGGTCCCACTTGACTTTCTCATTTTAAAAACAGCAAAATCAAGGGCGGGAATTTCGTTTCCAGAATCGCGTTGTGCAGTGCTTTTTCGCGTTCGTGTTGGAGGCAGGTGGACCAGAATAAAACTCATGTTTCCCTACTGTGGATGGCCACGAACACGAAGTTCCTGTTCAACTTGAATTGTATCGGGTGCTACATTTCCAGGAGTATCTGCCGTGTCATGTCACTTTTTGTCCAAACGAATCTACCCGAATAAGACACGATTTTTGTTGTTACATATGTGGACACAAACACAGGCTTTCCGGGTCGTGTTTGAATCGGTTTTTAGTGCTGTGTCTTGTGTTGCCATCCCTGAGGAAAAGGTAATAAACAAAGTGCCACGGTACTTTAATTTAAGGTAATAAATTAAAGTACTTTAGAACTAGATCCTGTCTACCTATGATACATCCCATTGTTTTTTAGTAGCATCACTATAATTTATAGTGTTTTAAGAAAATGTCCAAAAAGAAAAGAAACAATGGTCAAGCATGAAGGAACAGCATCATGATTATATATATATATATATATAAGAGAGAGAGAGAGTTTCTTGGCTAAAAGAGGGTTATTTTCCTTCATGTTGCTTTGGATCAGTCCCCTGATCACTTTGGATCTGGGTCTGAGATCCGCTTGTCTACCAATACTTTCTGTAACCAGTAGACAAATCATTGTCTAGCTAGCGGTGAAAGGGAAACCATTTGAAAATAGTTGGACAATGAAAGTTATGACCAAGCAAAATCCTTGATGTAGAATGTCCTACCTTGAGAGTGAGTGCCTTCATCCCCCCCATTGATTATTTGGCAGCCATTTATTGACTGCTGGACATGGCTAGAAGGCTCACCACGTTGAGCATGAGTACATTTAATGGTAAATTTGTTTATTATGCACTTCTTTTTATAATATATGCCAATTGATTTTTTTTATATTTATAAAAGCGGAATAGTTCTATAGTTTCCTTTTTTCTTTCGATTAAAATGGGGACGTTGAAGCCAGCTACGCATACCCAGGGTATCGAACTCATGACCTCCATCTTGTGAGTTGAGCCCCCTGCCATATGCTAACTGAGTTACGGGTTAGCATGTATTGACACCTTCAATCCATCCAATCTACGTTGTCTGGAACGGAACCGATTCTGAATCGGCTACGTCTAGTTATGAAGTTGATCTACACATTTCTTCTTTGATATATTCTTTTCTATTATTTATTGTCTTGATTTCATACTATTTTCTCCTTTCGTTTTTCTCGTTCTTCTGGTTATTTCGCAGTGATAAGAAAGTCTAAATCCACCTCCAAACTTTAGTGAGAGCTTGAACCAACTGTCCGAATAATTGAACGTCACAGAGTTCTGGCTAGTTTGGTATAGCACCAGATACTGGCTAGCACCTACGAGCGCGACATCGTCCATATATTGAAATTGCCATGCATTATTGCATAACATAATGTACAAAGAAGCTTTTCCAAAAGCACGATAATTTTCCTCCACAGTTTTTTCAAAGAAAATAAAATATAATTATATTATATTTATGTAGTGCGATGCGTAAATGTAAGATGGTCGTGTTCCCACACGAGATTTTGCATCTCAAGCTGGATTTCTTCGCATAAAAAAAGTATATGTAAAACTATATTTTTCAATATATCACGAGATATCAAACATGTGAGCATATTGCGTAATTGAGTAGGTGAGTATGCCAACGATCTCCATTGGCAGCAAGCGATTGAAACTCTCATGCGACACACTTTATCAAGCAAAGGTAAAAAGATATGAGACACTTCTTCTCTTTGGGGTTGACTATATGAGGAACTAATTAGTTTTCTTCTGGCCCCTGAATCTGAAATGTAGGCAAACAAGATCTGCAGGGCCCATGGGAGCCTGTTTTTCAATTCTCCTCTTCCCATAAAAGGCTAAGACTAAGGTTTGTCCGTGCGGCGAAAGGCTCTAAATTGCCCGAGTTAAGGGTGGCTATTTCTTGTTTCGGGTTGTGTTCTTGTCTGTCTATTCGTATTTGTATATAAAGCAGGTCAAATGTACAAATTGCGTTTGAAACTGCATGTTACTTCTTGAAACGGCCAGCAATTTTGTGGTTTGGATCGTACCATGTAATTCCGTTTTCACGTCAAAACCAGGTCAATCTTCATATGACCATTTTTTCTTGGTAGGACTTCTTAGGTAGTATTGCGTGGTTCTCAAGTTTGTTGCCTCTACCACCACCACCGGACCCACTTTAGGGCAAGCTTGAAATCTGATAAATTCTTGGGTCCGATGTTATATAATATGAAAATACAAGTAATTTAGAGATGTAAAATGTAAGTGAATATCACCTGAAATGAAAGTGCTCCTCACCCCAAAAGAATTCATGGGTCTACCAATGTCTAGCACCAATATCATTTAAAAATACAATAAATATTGTCAAAAGGAGGCATAATGATTGATTGTATCTCCTTGAGAAATATTCGTCATAAAAGTAAACATAAAAAGTATTACGAGGAAAAAAAAACATTAAAAAGCAGGTTAAGACACAAACGGCGCAATAGCTCACCTGGCTAGAGAGTCGACTCACAAGTTGAAGGTCATAAACTCGCAGATCACTTGACCCTCCACTCAAGAGAGAAAGGCATGCTAAGACAATCAGGCCAAACAATCTAACCTGAACCACTTGGTGGGCCTCAATTGATTTTGGTTCTTCTTATTCTTTATCTCATTCTCACTCTTCTTCCCTTATTCTTTCCTTGCTTACTGAGGAATAGAAAGGTAATTTTATTGTTACAAAAGAGTACTTTTGTGGAGAAAACCAACACATCAGGTTGGCCGCACTTTTTTTTTTTGAAAGTCGGCCTCTATCTAAAAGCTTAACACTTGATGTGGCAAATTAAAAACAAATTATACATTAATCACTTAAATATAGGGATGAATCAAGCTGACTCGAGCTTGAGTATAGGTGAGCTCGAGCTCGGTCAAGCTTCAATCTTTAAGCTCGAACACAACGTGATCTTTATTCTTAAAAACACTAACTTGACTAATAAAGCTTGAGCTCATTGAGCTTGAACCAACCTTTCTTTCTTTCTTGAAGCGCTTGAAATATTCCTTAGATACAAGGGCATTCAAATTTTCTAGCAAGGGTCCTCTTGTGGTCCACATAAGAAGCAGTTTGCATTAACGCAAATTTAATTTAATTTAATATGGTCCCATGGACCGTACATTTTCTGTCAAGAGGCTCAACAGTAAATATTTATAGCTCTCTTATTTTTCATTTGTGCCTTGGGGACTAAGGATGGCAGGTTCCAAACCGAGCTCGAGCTCGAGTATTGGTGAGCTCGAGCTCGGTCCATCCACATGTCGAGCTTGATAAGACCTAGCCATGTTCAAGGTGCTAATTTTCATACTCAGGCTTCAACTGGAGGTTTTGAAAGGGACTTCTTAGGATATCACCAATTCTACTTGCCCATCTTTTTTAGTTTCAGAAGATTTCAATGTATTCGAGCTCGAAAGACTGCACCCAATTCTGAAAAATCATAACCATACGAGTTGGTTTGGTCCTAAGGAAAGATTCATATCATGTACGCCAAGAAATTGGTGTGAATATTTAAATGTGAAATAATTTTGAGACACATAGCATTAAATGTGAAGGATGGTAGTATCTCCACTGATTTCAATGGAAGGCACACCACATGCGCAGTTGAGGATAAGTATTAAATGTCACCGATATACCAGGTTCAGAACTTAGGGCATGAAATTTATGTAATTGATACTATCTAATGAGTGCTTGGGGAGTTGCCTCCCCACCTGGCCGGGCTCTCGCCTCTCCACTTGCTTGTTGTGAGTTTGACTCCTAGGCGTGCATACATAGCTTCAATCTCTCATGTACTCCAACATACACATATTCGTGCACACACACACACACATATATATATATATATATATATATATATATATATATATATATATATATATATATATATATATATATATATATATATATATATATATATATATATGTATAAGTGGTACCAAAAGGAGAGGAAAATAATTATTCATCAAGATGTGTAAAAGATATTCGTAGAAAAAATGAAGATGTTGAGATATATAAGTGGTAACACAAGGAAAGGCCGTGTACATAATGAGGTTAAGTGGTACCAAAAGGAGAGGAAAATAATTATTCATCAAGATGTGTAAAAGATATTCGTAGAAAAAATGAAGATGTTGAGATATATAAGTGGTAACACAAGGAAAGGCCGTGTACATAATGAGGTTATTAGAAACCAATTAGGAGTAGCATCAATAGAGTATAAAATGAGAGAAAAGCATTTAATATAATTTGGACATGTAGAAAGACGACCAAGGGATACTCTCATAAAAAGATATGAAAAATTAGATTGTGAAAATATTAAAAGAGAAAGATATGACCACAAAAGTGTTGGAAAGAAACTATAAAGAACGATCTAGCTTATACTTAGTTAACTGCTAGCATGACACGTGATAGTGCTATGTGAAAATAAAAAATCCATGGAACCGATCACATCTAGTATGAAAAAGGCTTAGTTGTTGTTGTATTCACCAGATATTGGATCAATGACTGCTTCTTGGTCCCCCGCCCCCCCGGGGTAATTTCCAGCATACCCAAAAGAGTGGTTTTACTGTATAAACATTATGGTTTTCCTACACATATCCTAACTATTCTCCTAATACATTTCTGAAGTTGAACCAATATGAACATGCCATGTTCATCTTCAGCTCTTATGGTTTAATGGACCAAATGCCGAGCTGATGAACCCTGCCAAGCTGAACTAAGAGCAATTAGGTTCATTGACCAGCCTTACGTGAATCAATCACTGAGCTCATAAAGAGATGGGCAATGAGTTTGTAAACTATGGTCAATACTTTCAATTTTGTTATGAAACTTGTTTGAATTGACTTATTCATTTATATGGCTGTGACTTTTTTTTGTATAAAATTTATATACAAGAAATTTGTGACAATGAAATTGAAGATGAACTTGGACTTTTTCATGGGACAGCAAGGACTCCAAGGTTTGGTTCTATTACTGGGACAGTATCAGATCCACATTCAGCTGAGTTGAGCGTCTTCCTCACCCGAAATTTTAGAAAATTAACAAAAATGAATTATTCATGGATGAATCTATTTTCTACAAAACGCAGTTAACCCCACTAGTAAGTTCCAATGGCCATTGACCCAGCCTCAACTATTTTCTAGATCAGGCACTGGTTGCATAAATCCGACCGCAGAGGTTCGAGAAGGATAAAAAAGAACTGGGAACCAATTGATAAATACTTTCGTGTCGCGTTCACGTGAGCACAACCTGAAACACGAAGTTCTACCATTTCTTGGACACAAACACAGACATTTTGGGTCAGTGATCATATTGCCATCCCTAATATTGGCTCCCAAAAACTGATGCCACTACACACACAACGAACTCAGGTTGGACTGGCAATCGACCTGGACGAACCCAAAAAGGTATATGTTGCCTTGCTCATTCACCAACTCACAATCTTGTTCATGCTTTCTCATTAGCACATTATTGTCAAGCCAACTGCGAATGGAACATAAGCCAAGTTCTATGAGGTTCGTTGGTTGAAATTAATAATTTAATCTTGTCATATATTTTTCATAACTCCACGCATATATGGGATCACCCTTTGATGATAGGTCTCAAGCTCAAATAAAAAAGGAGGGTTGTGTTAGGCTTCCAACAACCAGCGTAAAACTTTATCGGATTTATTTACAATTATGGATTCTAGACATTATATATTTTTCATCAAATATAAATTTCTTAATAGTTTAAGTTGAAAGTTTGTTTTGCTTTGTTAAGATTGTTGGAAGAATAAAATATTTGATCAATCACAGGAAAAAAAGCATTTGATCATTTAATTGTATGTATACCCGCACATTAATCGTGACGATCATATATTCATGCAAGTATACACTTTGACTAGGCGAGCTTCTATGAACCAAGTCGAGCAAACCCATGCACGCGTTCCTCATGTTCAGCCTGTACTCGTAAACCAACCAGAAATGAGCTCACAGTAGCAATAAACTTAGCCAAACCACGACCAGCTCGGTTCGCACAGCTGCCGTAGCTACACACCAGCATGGGTAGGGAACTTGATTCTCCTTATGTCAATGTCTTTATTTTGGTGCAATGGAGAGTCAGAAGTGAGGTGCACCCCCTAGGTATCGAACTCATGATCTTCAACATGTGAGTTGACTACATAGCCAGTGAGCTATTTCACTCTTGGTGATTATCCTTGCCCAATTTTTAGCAATTTGCTAATTTCATGTTTTAGGTCGTGTTGTATTCGTGTCAAAATTAGGTCAACCCGAATATATCTTGATTGGTTTTTCTTTTATTTTGGGTGGTGTAAATCATCTTCCTTGCATGCACTTTAATTGCATTGCCACTAGACATGGCCGGTTCCAGTTTGCCTGGAATCAGGAACCGGAACCGAATTGAGACCCCGCTGGTTCTGGTGCTGATTTGAAATCGCTTATTCCGGTTTAGGTCCTAAACTATCCACAACTAAAAAACTATTAAAAAATTGAACTTTAAAAAATATTAAAAAATTATGAAACCCTCAATTCTGGTTCTAGCACGGTTCCGGTGTTGCAGGTCAACCACAACATGCCCTGTTGTTTTTTCTTGTGTTGCTTTGAACATGTACTATCGTGTCGGTTTTTGTGTGGTGCATTATATTTGGCTTCTGAGCTTATTCGTTATACCTCCAAAAAGTGCGGGCCCCGTTTGGGTGCGACCCACGCGTCTTCAGATGTATGAAGGGGATCCAACGAGGAGATCGATGGCGGGAAATTGGAAACCGCCTCCCCTTATCTTCGTTCCGCACTAACCGGAGAGAAAACCGTTTGTTCTCTCTCTCTCTCCAACTGAATCTTTCTTCGTCAAAGCACAGACCTCCCTCAAATTTCGGAAAATCCCTTTCCTTCCCTTTCTTCCCACAAAACCTAATCTCTTTCTGTCTCCGTTTCTCTCTGTCTGTCTGTTTCGGTTCTACGGCGTCTCTCTGTGGAAAAGATTTGAAGGAGTTGATCCAGTCGAGTCAATTTTCCGTGGATTCCGGCCGTTCCACGAGAATGGAGATCCGTGGATCGGAGAAGAGTGGTTGCTTTGCGTGATTCCTTGGTAAAGATCGGAATTGCGATTTTGTATTCGTTTTGAGGGTGTTTTCGTCGAAATTGGTCGGCTTAGGTTTTCATTTCTGTCCTGGTTGTGTGATCCATGGTATACTTTGATCGGGTGATCGAGATACAGAATTTGATTTGGTTTGATTATTCTGGTTTACTCCAACCAAATGATTTTGAGTTTTTTGAAGTGCCTTTTTCGGATTTTCTTCAACTGCCGGATGCCGGTATTGTCTCAGTTTTGTAAAGTATGTTGCCGATGATCGATTCGTGCCTGACACCTACATTATCGATGTTTCTTTTTCATTGTTGATTTTTCAACGCTGTCTTTGTTGAATTATATGCAGTTGTTATAAGGCATCATGTCGTCACATCTAATTTCATTATGGCGTTTTAATAATGGCATTAGCTTATTGTTATAAGGCATCACGCATTTGCACCTACTGCTTTTATTTGATGAATCTTACAGCTGCTTGCGTTAGATACAATATTTCTCTAGGATAGTTTTTTAGCAGTGCCCAGTGGCTTAATTAACAACCTAACATGCCTACCAGTAGTATACGTGGCTATGCTGTATTCTTATCGTTAAAGGTTGTCACTAGTCTTTCCCTAATAGTACAAGCCTAAAAGTTGAATACGATTGATAGATAAAATTTGTATACCTATTTCATAGTTTGGTAGTTATAACTTTTGCATTGTTATGAATTCATCTTTTCAATCAAATATTGGACTGAGCTTCCGGGATCCAGCATCTTTGTACATGTAGTTTGGTAAACTGCTATACTGGCGACAATGTTTGTCATTTTGCATCTTTATTAGTGCTGACTTCTGCAACAACAAATGACTGGTTGCAGTGAAATTTCATTGCTTGGAATGGAATGCTTACAGATTTGCAGCACAGATGGCCCAGCTTGGTGACAAACCCCAAATGGCTGTAGGTCTCCCTAATATAGAAGTGAGTTACTTTACGAAATCAAAGTATCTCTTTTGATTATTGTCCGTTGATGTTTCATTTTTGGCCCCAAAATTTCCAGTGAGGTGAAAATTCAAGGCCTTTTACTACCCACCACCGATACTTTCACTATATGAAATTTTGAGCTAAGTTATCAGTAGTGGATGTTGATTTTCCAGGATGAAATTAGACATTTGAATCCTTTCCTGATCATGAACTTTTATAATATATCTCATGTCATGTATGTTTGATGGTGTAGATGGGTTCATTACATGATCGAGCAGATGAATTTGAAGATGAGAGCCTTGTTAGTCCTTCAGCAGTCTCTACGAAAATGCATGATATAGATACAAGTTCGAGCTGTTCCTTTTCTAGCGTATCGCACATAAGTCAGATGAGGAATAGACTAATGGATAGCATACGGATCGTGATTTTGCAGTCGAAACTCAATGTACTCTTGTTTTTTGGCCCAATCACAATCCTAGTCCATGACCTAACACAGCACAATGTGAGTTCCTTTTATCTCTATTTTACTGGTATTGTTGTTGAGGACGACTACAAAAGTATTGGAAAGAAACAATAAAGAATGATCTAGCTTATTGTGAGTTAACTGCTAACACGGCACATGATAGAGCTCTGTGGAAACAAAGAATCCATGTAGCCGACCCCGTCTAGTACGGGAAAAGGCTTAGTTGTTGTTGTTGTTGTTGAGTCTTCTCATTTTTATTGTGATAGTTGTCATCATCATCATCATAATCTGTATGTTGTGATGTTATTATTGCCATTTATTACTGGTATTATTGTTGACTCTCTCATTCACATGATGTTGCTATTTTTGATGAGGGAACACTTTCAAATTGTTGTGATATGAACAGTTAAGGACTTTCCTTCTTGCAAACCTTATATCTAATAAATACTGATCTTGGTGGAGTAATGTTTGACTTGCTTTTATTTCGTCAGGGATCTTGGACATCATTCATGCGTGCTTTTAATTTATCAATCCTAAATTTTGTTCTCATCTTATTAAAGTAAATCTCCTCATGTTGCAGGGATGGGTCTTCTTTTTCAGCTTTCTGGGTATTATTCCTTTAGCTGAGCGCTTGGGTTATGCTACAGAGTATGCTTTATTCTTGTTATTTTTTGTCAAGTTTGCTCTGCACCTACAGAACCAATCTCTGTTTCACATATTAACTTTACTCAAATTTGTTTAATTTTCTTGACAGTTAAACATATGACTAATATTTTTACTACCGTTGTCAATGCAGGCAACTTGCATTCTTTACTGGCCCCACAGGTAACTTTTATTTCATTGATCAAGGCTTAGATGGTCAGCTTAGTCCTTTAGATCAATGTAGAGAAAACTGTGCACTTTTTCTCTTGTTAAATTGTCATTCTGGGGAAGCCCTGATTATGTTTGAACACAGGTCCCATGTGTAGGGAAGTTCAACTTTAACCCCTTCCAAATATCTTGCTTGATCCAAAAAGTAAAGGACAAAGATCTTTAGACCCTGATACACAAAGAACAGGCCTAACTAGGTCCACAACTTCCTCTGACTCAAATGCTTCATGTTTGTATTATAGGATACTGCATAATGTTGCAGTGCTTAATTACACATGGAAAGCTGAAATGTAATATTCAACTACATGCAGGGATTGTAATGAATATCTATTGATTGTGAGGGGTAGGTAGGAATGGTGTATGGATTGCAATTATAACTAAGCATTTATTAAGCTATATATAAATCATCAAAACTTATAATCAAAAGCCTGATAATATCTTAGGCAAACTGTTGTCTCTCCAGGTCCTCTCTTGCTGTAGATGGATTCTGTTAAAAGGTAGCCACACCGAGGAGCTAGGTTATTTGCAATAGGAAGTGTCTAGTGATTGGATGCAATATCAAATCAAAGCGATAATATTTACCTCCATTTGAAGATTCTGATGAATTTCCTTTGATTGTTCAAGGGTATGGTTCAAAAATTAATGACCATATGGATGAGCATTAATTAACTAGTCTAAACTATTAAAGCTAATAACAATCATGGAATAAGACAGAAATGCATGAATATTAAAATGCAGTGGAGTTTTAAAGACAAAACTATTCCCTTCCCGATTATTACCACAATCAATTTTTAAATGCCGAAATGCTGGTATAGTGTATATATATATATATATAGTTTCAGCAAACAAGGTAAGCATGGCAATGGAAATAAGAAGGAACCTCTTGAAGATGATATCAAATGAAAGTAGACAATCATCAATTTCAAGGATAGTGAATGACATGGCCAAAAACAAAAACAAAAACAAAGAGGGCCTAGGAAACAAAAATTGGCAGTCGCAAAACTGTAATGAAAGTGATAAAACCAAAGGCTCCTCTACAAGTTGATCAAGCTTGACCATTGTCAATCAGTAACAGCTTAATGACCATATGGATGGCCATCTTTCAGTTAACATGATTTACCCTCCTTATAGTAATAATGTTCCTGAAGAGTTATGAAAGACCTCATATTGACATTTTTATTTTGATCAATTAGTTTTAAGCATCAGCTGCTAATGATCTTAAATATGCTTGCCTGCTTTTGAGATATGACTGCACATTTGTTAGTTGGTGGCCTCCTAAATGCTACATTTGGCAATGCAACGGAAATGATAATATCCATATATGCACTGCAACATGGAATGGTCCGGGTTGTACAACAGTCACTCCTTGGTTCTATTTTATCAAATATGTTACTGGTGCTTGGTGGTGCTTTCTTTTGTGGTGGAATAGTTCACAGAAAGAAGGATCAGGTTTTTAACAAGGTAGGTCCTTTCTGCCTTTTAAGATTTTCTTGAGTTTCAATATACCTTTTATCTTTCTTACAATTTTGGTCATCAATCCATATATGTCTTGAATATCAGGCTGCTGCTTTGGTGAACTCAGGTCTTCTTTTGATGGCTGTAATGGGCCTACTTTTCCCAGCAGTACTCCATTCTACTCATACTGAGTTGCAATATGGGAAGTCTGAGGTGGCACTCTCAAGATTTAGTAGCTGTGTTATGCTTCTGGCATATGCTTGCAATCTCATTTTTCAGCTTAAGAGTCACAGGAATCTTTATGTTCCTGTGGACGAGGTAAATATCTCTCATCTGTTTGTGTCTCAATTTCCAGAGAAATTTGGTCTTGATCTTTTTGCCATTGCTATCGATGTGTATTATTGTGTTTAAAATAATTAGTATGCATGTGCATGTTGGAATGAATTGCTTGTTTATGCGCATGCTTATTTTTCCTGTTCCCAGAAATTGCCCTCAAAATTCATCTCATGATAATAAAAAAGAGCATTGTAGCTCTTCAGCATAAACCATTGAAGCAAGAAAATAAAATCATTGAATAGTAATAACACTGTTTATGACTTCATTTAGGTTGTGTAGAACATATCCAGTAGACACTATAGGAATATGGTAATTCTATGCCATAGAAGCATATAAGATTGCCTTATTTTTCAACATATAATAAAAGGGAACTGCTCCTGGTTTCAGAGACAATCGCTTCAGCCTGGTAGTAGAAACATCCATGGTTGCCTTCCTCATCTCTCAAAGCAGTGATTTCAGGTCTCCAAGAAAATGTGACCAGCTTGACAGCACAGAACCCCATGGCTGCCTTCCACAGCCACAAAGCCTGCAACTTTGGCCCCTGTACCAAGTGATGGATGCAAAATGACAGATCTAAATATTCTTTCCATAAAACTGCTATGCTGTTAGGATCCAGTTCCTTTATCCTGTAAAATGTCATGCTCAAATTATTTGAATTTGTGAACTTTTCCTTTTCAATACCAGTATTTTGATGTGAAGGACCTAGAAGAACATAAAAAGGCCATTGAATAGTTTTGTATGCCTATTCTATGTAACATTTAAGAAGATGATAGTTGCACACTGATTATTCTGATTTTATTTCTCATGAGTCCATTTATGGGAAAGTGAACTAAATCTGTTTCTGTGAACTTTAAAATTGTTTTCATGATCTGTCTTTTGGAGATACCCTATCATACATGGGACTACCAGTACTTATTTTGTGGAGATTATAATTCTGAATTGAGCTTTTGTCACCCCATTGTTATGAAGTTGTGTTATTGTTCCTTTTCCTACTTGGGAGAACATTTGTGATTTATCATCTCAATATATGGGACAAGATACTTTACGTTTGACATAAGTAAAATTATTTTTTCTTGAATTATCTTCTAGTAAGGTTTTATAAATACTTTTAAATGGCTATGCAAACATAGGGAGGAAGTCAAAGTGGAGGTGGATCAGATGAGGATGAAGTTCCTGAAATAACAGTAACTGAAGCTCTCATTTGGCTGGGAATTTTTACTGTATGGGTTTCCTTCCTGTCAGGATACCTTGTTGATGCCATAGAGGTAAATTCTACTTTTCGGTTTTTCCTAAGTTTTTTCCAAAATCTCTTCTTTTCTTACTAGATATAATCAACAGCAGACCTACTCTATTTCGAGACTTCAAAGAGATATTTTGGTAGCTAACTTATTTTATGTAATTGAGAACAAATATGTTTTGGTAAAGGAGCACAAGTAGCTTTTTTCTGAGATTAGCCAGATTAATTTTTGTCTTTGAACACACTGCATGTTTCGAGATATGTCAAGAGGTGCATCAGACGCTGGTTTTATTGACAATCTAAGTTTGCAAACGTGAAAGGATGCTTGACTGCTGTCTATGTTATTAAAAGCACACTATAGCAGACTATCACTCATTATAACGCTTTAACAACCCCTTGGCCAATATATCGACTGTTATTTAGTGGTATCCGTTAACAACACACTTTTTTCTGTTATAAGTAATGTAATTATTTAGCATACATGTACCATATTATGGGATGTGCATTTTTTTCTTAATGCAAAACACTATGCTTATTTTGTAGTGGATTCTGTGATGAATATATATTTGTATACTTATATCTTGTTTATGCCTTATATCTACAATTCGTAGAGGAGGTTAAAAAATCTGTGTAACTCTAAAATTCTAGTGTATGATGTATCTTTCTTGTCGTAATCTACTTCCATATTCTACTATGTATCATTATCATATTGTACATGTTATGTAATAGTTTTTTAAGAATTTTGTTTTGTTTCTCATAATTGTTTTGGTTTTAATTTATGACTTGAATTTGTTTTAGATTTATGAAATGTGTTACAATATGTTCTTTTGTTATCTCTTAATGATTAATTGTATACACTTTTGCTTTTAATGATCATACCACTCATTCTACTATATCTCCACTATATCCCTGCTAATGCTAGCAGGGTTAAATGCTAACTGTCCACTATATGCTATTGATAGCATAGACTGCTGTCAGGATAGGGGAAAAAGTTAGTATTATATGTGTCTTTCAAAATTCTCCAAGCCTCAGAATGTCTTTTTCTATGAACAATAACTCTAATACTGTATATTCCCATTGTATAAGTTTCACATGGTCTCATTGGCAACTACTTTTCCTGCTTTCTCAGCGGGAAATGCTGAAAACTTCTGCTACATTATGCCAGGAGGTATATGTTAAGGCTGATGTTTTTATTTATTACTTACCAGGGAGCTTCTGAGTCTATGAACATGCCGGTCTCTTTCATTAGTGTTATTCTGCTGCCCATTGTAGGGAACGCTGCAGAGCATACAAGTGCGGTTATGTTTGCCATAAAAGACAAACTTGTAAGTTGATGTATAATTTTCTTGTAAAATTTCAGAACTTTTGTGAGGTCTAATTGATTCTAATCTTTTATTTTTTATTAGGACATTTCTTTGGGAGTTGCAATTGGTTCATCTACACAGATATCCATGTTTGTGGTAATTATCAAATATACGGTTCCCTAGCAGCTCTATCTTTCTGTCCATCTGATGTCTGCATGCCATTTTGTTGTTGTGGATCCTTTAAATTACTTACTTGTCTGTTAATTATGAATTTTTTATTTAGCATGCATATTTGGATAAGATACCTGATCTTAGTATTCAGAGATGTCCATTAATTGTCAATGTGTGACCTTTTCTCATCCTCTTTTTGGTTCTCTTAATAATGTTGAATTGAACATGGTGTATCTTGATGTAGAATGAGTGTAATTTCACTAACCAATAATGGCATTATCTTCACGTGTTGACTTCAATTATCTACAATTTCATATTTCTTAGTTGGTCTTCTTATGTGAAAAAAATATCTTTAGCCAACCAAGCTTGATGTTCTCTTCATCTCATTTTCATTAGCATGTTCAGGCACGCCTTTGTGCATGTGTCTTGTCATATTTTCACTTGTATGTGAGTGTGCACACGTATGCTTGTTTATGTGCTCCCCTTTGTTAGAAGAAAATGTGCATAATTTTTTGTACTAAGTTATTATCTGTTAGAATAGTTTAGATTGTTGTAGTTGAATTTATAGGTAGCTTTATATTCAAATCACTTATTAGGGGTAATTTGGTCATGTTGAGTCTTGTATATAATAAACTAATAGGGCTTAAACCCTAGGAGTTGAAATAAGAAAAGATGAGAGAGAGTGTAATTGCTATAAGTGAACCGCATGCCTCCACCATCATTTTCCTCCATTGTTGGTTGGAGATTCTTTTTTTTTATGCTCTACATTTTTAATCAATATGGTATCATAGCATGTGGTTGCAATCCATGTGTCAACTGTTAAGATTAAAAAAAATAGAGTTAGGATTTTCCAAGTATTGTAACCCTAGGATTCAAGAAGTATAGAAACATCAAAGGCAAAGGGGAGATTTCAGTAGAAATTGCAAGTATCACGGAGAGTTAAACCTGCACAAATCTCAATAAGGTTGCATCATCCCAAACAGGCCCTAGTGAGGTCTAAGGTATAGAGAAGACATCTTTGGATAGAAACAAGAGAAGATAGAGCATCTTCAACTCATAAACATCCGATTCGATCGAAAAAATTAAAAACATTGGGCCAAATATGTAGAGTTAGCCTTTGAAGGGCATGACAAATTAGAATGTCATAGGAGAGTGTCCTAAACCTATACACACCTCCAATTCTTTCTCAAAGTGGTGAAGAGAGAATGCCTTGGTATCATCATGGATTCTTCGATCTGTGGTTCATTCTATGAGCCACACTTTTATGTGTCTTGATTCTGCTCACAAAATTTGGAAAATCATTGAAGACATTTGCTCTAGGAAGAAGACTATAATCAAGAAATATGAAATTACTGATAAAATTAGAAGTTATAGACAGGGAGAATGCTTAGTGAGTGAATATTATAATGAACTACGAGGTCTAGAGGAGGAGTTAGAATATTATTCTCTTACTCAGTGTGAAGCTTACACCAAAGGGAAAATTGCAGAGATATAAGAGAGGCCATTTTTTTATTTGCTATGAGGAGTATCTTAAGACTTTGAGTCAGTCACAAGAAATATACTTATAAGAGAAGAACTTCTTGTTGAATGATTGAATTCTTGGTTGTCTCTTAGTTTTTGTTTTTTGTTGTATTATTTTGTCTTTCTTAGGGTTGTCGTTAGTTTTTAATTTTTTGTTCTTAGTTATGTTCTTAGCTGTATTTTTAAAGGTGCTTTTAAATTAGATTTCATCAATGACACTTAGGTAATAAATTAGAGTGTAATGCTGGTTATAAAGGTGAAAACCCTATCAGTCGATTGGACTAAGAAAATAGAAGAAGAAAGAGAAAGGGGGTGGTGGCTACAAGTTGAACCAATACACCTGATTCCATCTTCCATCAATCTTTCAACTTTTTGTTATTCATTTTTTGTCAAATTCAACATGGTATCAGAGCGTGGTTAATTGCATCAAGAGCACAAAGATAGAATATAGACAACATACGATAATTATAGAGTTTGGGTGTGTCGAAACGTTTCAGTGTACAATTTGCAGCAATCAGTCAAACTGCGGCCAATAAAGAGATAGTAAAGACTGTTGAAATCGAGAATAAATGGATGAAAGATTGAAAGAAAAATTTTAGTAGAATTTCAAAATCCAACAAGTATGAATGACTAAAGAATTAAGCAATTTCAAATCACCAATATGAAGTTGAATGGAAAAAATTATCGAGAATGGGCGAGATCCATAGAGTTGGTTCTAATATCAAGAATAAAGTTAGGAATCATAAGGGAACACAAGTCTACCTTACAGAAGACCACGTAGATTTTGAACGATTGTCAAAGGAGGATGCACCGGTAAGTTAATAGCTAATATAATTGATGATTCCCACTTTCGACTTTTATATATATATGTAAACAACCACTGAAATTTGGACCGCGGTTGATGAAGCATATTCCAGAAAATGGAATATTGCAATAGAATATAAAGTGATTTAAAAGATTAGAAAATGCCTCAAGGTGATAAATCAACAAGTGATTACTATAGAGAGCTTCATAGGTTGTGGAATAAGCAGTAGCACATCATAGAAAATAAATACAGCCAATGCATCAAGGAAAGGACAATAGATAATGAAGTGAGAAAGGTGTTTGATCTTCTTTAGGGAATTTAACCTGAATATGAATCCATTAAGATCGAGATACTCACTAAGAAAGAACTACCATCAGTTGGGACTGTGTATTCCCTTCTTTTGAGAGAAGAGGATAGGAAAAAACTCAAAAAAGATCATCAACAAATTGAGAAAAGTGTGTTTGTTGGAAGAGGTCAAGGAAAATTTCAGCGTGCAAAAACAAATTAAATTACAATGTTCTCATTGTGAAAAAAGAAGACATACTCAAGATCATTGTTGGGAAATCATAGGAAAACTAACAGATTATAAAGATCACGGGAACTATGTAGCTGCATCTATCGAAAAGACAGTGGAGTTGACGACATATGATGAGATGATAGAGTTAAGAAGAAAGATTACATAAATTGAGTCTAAACTATGAGATCAACCATCTACCTCAACATAAAAGAATGAAATAAATGTTCCTACTTCTTACTACATAAATAGTAACACATCCTTTACAAAATCTAAAATTTGGATGATAGATTCAAGTGCAACCGATCATATGGTAGGTGATAAATCTAATTTTGTGAAATATCAGCCAATACCTACACAATAGTATATCAAGTTGGCTAACAGATCGTTAATTCCAATGAAAGGAAAAGGGATGATGCAAACGTAAAACTTCCAACTAAAATAAGTGATATATATTCATGAATTTCGAGTTGACCTATTATCTCTGAGTTCATTGGTTAGAGATTTACAATGTTTAGTAACTTTCTCTCCGTCTAGTTGTAAATTTCAGGATCTGAGAACGAGAAGAATCTTTGGATATGGTAAAATGAGAAATGGGCTTTACATACTCCCAGACAATTTGATTCCAGTCAGAAGAGGGCATTTACAACCATGAAAGTAGAAGAGAAACTCGGATTGTGGCACAGTCGATTAGGAGATCTTCCAGTTTTAAAAATTAGACAGTTAGTTTATGTTGAGAGTCAAAGAGACATGGTTCCTAAATATGATGCATGTCAAAGGGCAAAACCTCAAAGGGTTTTATTTCCTAGTAGTCACAATCATCAAGTCCATTTCAGTTGATACATTCTGATGTATGGGGTCCATGTTTTATTTCTTCTTTGAGAAAATTTCAGTACTTTGTTACTTTTATTGATGACTATTCTAGATTTATATTTATGTATCTCAGAGATTGAAATATGAAGTGTCATCCATATTTCTTATTGTTCATAAGCTTGTTGAAACTTAGTTTGGCCACATCATCAAGATAGGTTATATAATGGTGGCGAATTCATTAATGAGTATTGGTAGAAATACTTGCAATCTCATGGAATTATCTATCAGATTTCTTGTGTCTATATACCGCAACAAAATTGAGTTGCAAAGAGAAAAAATAGACACATCTTAGAAATTGCTACTTGCTAGAACTCTATTGTTGAACATAATGTCCCTAATTTTTTTGTCCGGAAGTTATTCTCACAATAGTGTACCATCTATTCTATTGTTCTTTCGGGGAAAACTTCTTTCCAAACGATCAAACTTGGGACTACTCCATTTCATGTAACACCATGAGTATTCGGGTGTCTTTGTTTTATGCATATTCACAATGTGTGTTTTTTGGTTATTCAATTGAAAAAAAGGTTATGTATGTTATGATCCAAAAGCACATAAGAGATATGTGTTTATGAATGTTAGCTTCTTTCAAACCACTCCATATTTTTCAAGTGAAACTGTGTCATCAAATCCAATCGTGGATGAGCAGGTGCTGCCGATCAATACAACACTTAAAGGAGATTACGTGGATCAATTGATAGAGAAGAAGTATATACAATAGGAAGGAAAGAAGCTTAAAGTCTACACAAAGGGAGATACGAGTTAAAGTTAGATATTCCTATTGCTCTAAAAAAAGAGAAAAGATTATGCAGTAAATATCCTATCACTCAATTTATGTCATATAATCATCTATCTCTAAGTTATCATAATTTTGTGTTTGAATGCTTATGTTAAACAAGTTAATTCAAAATTAGAGTCTGTAATTTATGAGTCTTGTAATGGGTCGTATGGTTAGTTATGGGTCTAATGTAGATTTGGTTTATTTAGTAGTAGATAATATAGATTAGGGGCATTATAGTCATTCAAGTTAGATTCATTATAAATAGGCCATTAGGGTTGAAACATGTGTTTAAGGTAGGGCAGCAGAGAGGCAGCCAAATATCTTCATTTGAAGGGCAGATTGGAGGAATGCCTCCAATCTGCCATAATGTGTAAGTTTCCTCTATATTTTATTCAATAAAGTTGTGATTTTTTTTATAATATGGTATCAAAGCCTATATGGCATTTATTTCAATGTTGATTGGAGAAGAAAATCAGATTTGTGACTGGTAATGACTGCCTGACTTGGAATCGTGGCATATAAAGATTTCACATTTATATTGTGACTAATTTGAGGATTGTAATAGCAGAGTTTCATTCGTTTGAGATTTGAAATTGTATGATTATCAATTTGGAATCGTGACAATGAGGTTATTGGCGTCGAATTTTTATAATATGATTCATTTGTTTCATTTGAACTTGCGCAATCAGAGCCCAACAGATTTCGACAACATTCAGATTTATATTGGGGTTACTATTCTTTGTTTGTGTTGTGACTGAGTCCACGGGCTGTAATTGACTTGAAATCAGACAAAGCAGATCCAGTATTATTGACGCCATCTACTTCAAATCATAGTGAACACTTGTGGTATTTCCTTCTTTGACAACTTTAAATCGCAGAAAAGTGATTGCGTTATTCACTTACAAGAGAAGAAGATCTGACTCACCATCATACACACATTCGTTGTTTCATAAATTGAATTTTTGCCTTAATCCTAAGTTTTTCTAGGGAGATAAACTAAGTTCTACTCTCATCTATTTAAATTCAATAGATTAGAAGAATCAGATTGTTCAAGGAGATCAGATAAGTTATATTACATTTCTTGATCTATGGCTGGCTGGTAAAGGAAAAAGTGTTGGCAATCCCTTCCACACAAGTAAATAGTTATTTTCATTAGAAAAAACAGACAATTTTCAGATTACCACTACTAAGCTCGATGGCAGAAATTACTTGGAATGGTCTAGGTCTGTGGAACTGGCTATTGTAGCAAGGGGGAGATGGGCACACTTAATGGGTCAAATACCAATCCCAGAAACTCATGATATACATTATTCTACCTGGAAAAGGGAAGAGGCTTTAATATCATCATGGTTACTATAGTCAATGATTCTTCCAATTGCAAAAACTTTTATGTTTTTTGAAATTTGGTGTGCAGTTTCTAAAGCTTATTTGAGAAAGAAAAATGTTGTAAAGGAATACGAGATACTGGAAAAGATCAGAAAATACAAACAAGGCACACGGTCTATCAGTGAATATTATGTAGATTTACGAGGACTTTGGAATGAACTTCTTTACTTTACTAATATAAAGTGTACTTCTTGTCATACTGAGAGAAACGTTAAAATTGAGAAGAAGAAAGTATTTGACTTATTTTAGGGTGTCAACTCAGAGTTTGAATCCATAAAACTAAATATCTTGGGCAGAGAAGAACTTCCTTCACTTGGCACAGTTTACTCTTTATTAATCAAAGAAAAAGATCACAGAAACCTTGAGAGAGACAGTACTTCAGTTATAGATCAACATGCCCTCCAAATACGAAGAGACAACACTTATTATCGTGGAAGAGGTGGACAACACAATAGAGGACGTGGACGAGGAAGATTTAACTCTGATGATAAGGACAAACTTGTATGCTCTCATTGTGGAAAAACGAGGCATTCCAAAGAATACTGTTGGGAATTAAATGGGAGACCGGATTTTAATAGAAATCGAAACTTCTCAGCTCATTCTGCAGAAACTCTCACTCCTAGTATCAGAGGTATTCAAGAGATCTTAAAAAGAATAGAAGGACTGGAATCAAAACTATCAGAAAACTCTCAATCATCATCTTCACAGGCTACAGTAGTTCAAGCAACTCATGCAGTAAAGGGTAATAATTCATCTCTTTCTAATTCAAAAACTTGGATTATTGATTCAGGGACTACACATCACATGATGAGAGATTTATCATATTTTTCAGAATACAGATCACTTAAAAAATAGGAACCAATTAAGTTGGCAGACGGGTTTTATACTTATATGGTTGGACAGGGAAGTGTACTCATATGTTTTTCAGACTTAAAATCAGTCTACCATGTTCCTAGTTTTCCTATAAATTTAATTTCAGTCAGTGCATTGACTCGTACTATGAACTGTAGAGTAACATTTGATTATATTGGATGTACATTTCAGGATCTGAAGATGGGGAAAGTCTTTGGACATGGTAAACTACAAAAGGGATTATACATATTAGAAGATCATTTGCAGCATACCACATCATATAATACTTCAACTCCAACAATTTAGGATGCAGAGATTCGATTATGACATTGTCGTCTTAGTCATTTACCTGTATCAAAACTTCAATATGTTTTGCCTCATCTTAGTATTGAGTACAATAAATCACAATTTTCTTTTGACATGTGTAAGCTTGGGAAACATCAAGAGTTCCTTATCCTTTAAGTGACTGTAGAAGATCTCAACCTTTTGAACTCCTTCATTCTGATATATGGGGTCCTAGTGCAGTTACTTTACTATTTGGTCAGAAATATTTTGTTTCTTTTATTGATGATTGTACTCACCTCATAATTATTTATTTAATGAAATCAAAGTCTAAAGTATCCACTATATTTCCAGTTGTGGATAAATTTATTCTGACCCAATTCAATATTCCTGTGAAAATCTTACGTTATGATAATGGGGGGAATATATTGGTAGACAATTACAAGAATATTTACAGTAACATTGATTCATCAAACTTCTTGTCCTTATACTCCTGAACAAAATGGTGTTGCCGAAAGAAAGAATCGTCATATCTTAGAAGTAGCCAGAACTTTATTATTCCAAAATAATGTTTCTAAATGTTATTGGGAAGAAGCTATTCTTACTGCTATTCACTTGATCAATAGGATGCTTAGTAGCATACTTAAAGGTGAAAGTCCCATGAAATGCCTGGATAAAAATTCTAAACCTTTTCATCTTGTTCCTCGTATCTTTGGATGCTCTTGTTTCGTACATATTCATTTACCTAATTGTGATAAACTAGGTCCTAGATCTGTCAAGTGTATTTTTCTGGGTTACTCAAATTCTCAGAAGGGCTATAAATGCTATGATCCTATCCTTAAAAAAATGTATATATCCATGGATGTCACCTTTAGTGAGTCTACCCCATATTATTCTTAGGGGGAGCCAATTATACCTCAGCATCATTCTCCGCATGTTCTTCCTCTAATTCCTAGTGAAGTAGAAAGTATTGCAAGTGATAATGAAGAAGAATCTGATCAATCAAAAGAGATTTTGATGTATAAGAGAGGATCAAGGAACATTGTTAATTCTCAAGACAGAACAATACAACATCAAATCACCAAAGAGATTTTTCCTTATTCAGATCCTCAATTACAAGTGACAGAAGATCTAGAAATTCATATTGCTATTCGCAAAGGTAAACGTACATGTGCACGTTATCCGATTTCTGATTATGTCTCATATGCTTATACCTCTCAGAATTATCAGAACTTTGTCATGAATGCTGAGAAACATAAGATTCCTTTAAAGTTCGAAGAAGCAATCAAATGCCCTTTATGAAAAGTTATAATTGAAGAACGGAATGACCTTGTAAAAAATAATACATGGACCATCACACAACTACCTTTAGACAAGAATATTATAGGATGCAAATGGGTGTTTACTATTAAATATAAGGCAGATTGAACCATTGAGAGATATAAAGCAAGATTAGTTGCTAAAGGCTACAGTCAGTCATATGGAATCGATTATACAGAAACATTTGCACCTGTGGCTAAGTTTACCTCAATACAAATACTTCTTAGTATGGCAACGAATTTGGGATGGGAATTATGGCAACTAGATGTTAAAAATGCTTTATTGCTGGGAGACTTAAATGAAGAAGTCTACATGGAACTGCTCCCGGGAATGAATTTAAGAATGTCTGAAACAAACTAAATAAAGCTATTTATGGGCTGAAGCAGTCTCCAAGAGCTTGGTTTGAGAAATTCAGCAAGGCAGTATGTAGTATGGCATACAGCAGAAGCCTTAATGATCATACAATCTTCTTCAAGAAAGGAACCAAAATATTCATTCTGGCAGTTTATGTTGATGACATCATTGTCACAGGAGATGACCTTGAAGAAATATCCAAGCTGAAAATGAATCTTCACAGACTATTTGATCTTAAACATTTGGGTCGACTTCACTATTTTTTGGGTATAGAAGTACTCTATTTCAACAGAGATCTTTCTAACTCAACGGAAATATTTGATGGATCTTTTTGAAGAAACAAATATGCTAGAATGTAGACTGAGTGACTCCTATGGAAATAAATCAAAAATTATTCAGTGGTGATAGTGAAGAGTTCAGAGATGTTTACAAATATCAAAAGTTGGTTGGCAAGCTTATATACTTAACTATTACTCATCCGGATATCACTTATGCAGTTGGCATTGTTAGCATATATATGCATTCTCCTACCAAGAAACATATGGATGCAGTGTATAGAATTCTAAGATATCTCAAATCAACATCTGGTATGGGTTTACTTTATTCCAAATCACCAAATAAGCAGCATGGAGAAGTAAAAAAACAGACTATTGTTGCCAAATCTACAGTTGAAGTCGAATATAGAGCTATAGCTCAAGCAATGTGTGAAGGCAAATGGGTATCTTTTCTAATCAGTGAACTTGGATTTGATTCTATATATCCTATATCACTATATTGTGACAGCACTGCAGCAATTCAGATGGCTTCCAATCCCGTATATCATGAAAGAATCAAACATATCGAAATTGATTACCACTTTATCAAAGAGAAGATAGCTCTTCAAGAATTCCAATTGGAGTATGTTAAATCAGTAGATCAGAGAGCTGATTTTTTTTACTAAAGCTACTGCTAGCAGACAACTCAAAGATACACTATCCAAGTTGGGTGTACTCAATATCTTTCACCCAACTTGAGGGGGAGTTCTAACATGTTAATTCAAAATTAGAGTCTGTAATTTATGGGTCTTGTAATGGGTCGTATGGTTAGTTATGGGTCTAATGTAGATTTGGTTTATTTAGTAGTAGATAAGATAGATTAGGAGCATTATAGTCATTCAAGTTAGATTCATTATAAATAGGCCATTAGGGCTGAAATGTGTGTTTAAGGTAGGGCAGCAGAGAGGCAGCCGAATATCTTCATTTGAAGGGCAGATTGGAGGAATGCCTCTTTCATTCAATAAAGTTGTGATTTTTTTTATAATAGCTTAAACGTATCAAATACCTAAAGATTTTTGAGAAGCCTCTAAGTCACCACATTGGGTAGAAGCTATGCAATCAGAATTGAATGCACTGGAGATAAATAAAACATGGGAAGTACGTGATCTTCCATTTGAAAGAAAAGTTGTCATATGCAAACGGGTATACACTCTTAAATTCAAAACAGATGGAACATTAAAAAGGTATAAAACTCGACTAGTAACAAGAGGATATAGTCAGTGTTGGATTGATTATAATGAAACATTTGCACCTATAGCTAAACTCACATCTATAATAGTTATAGTCAGTATTGTTGCCAAAAGAAAGTGGACAATGTGGCAATTAGATATGAAGAATGCATTCTTGCAAGGGGAGCTTAAAGAAGAAGTTTATATGAAACTACTACTAGGATATACCAACTCAACAAAGAAAGGTTGTAGACTAAAGAAGGCAATATACAGATTGAAACAATCACCCCGTGCGTGGTTTGAAAAATTCAGCACAAGTATCATTGAGTTGGGCTATACTAAAAGTGTTAGTGATCATACTTTGTTTATTAAAAAGGGGGTGAAACTAACACTATTGTTGGTTTATATTGATGATATAATTGTGATTGGGGATGATATTTAAGAAATTGAGAGGTTGAAGCAAGAATTACATTGGCTATTTGATATTAAAAACCTTGGTAAATTACATTACTTTCTTGGGATTGAGTAGTTTATTCTGATACTGATATTTTCCTAAGCTAGAGAAATATGCTTTGGACTTATTACGAGATACGAAGATGCTAAAGTGTAAACCTCTTCATACTCCCATGGACGTTACTCAGAAATTGTGAGTGGATGATGGAGATGAGAAGATTGATGTGACTAGATATCATAAATTAGTTTGAAAGTTGATGTATCTAAACATTACTCGCCCAAATATAGCTTATGTGGTGAGTATTGAGAGTCGATTTATGCAGTAACCATCCAAAATGCACATGGATGCAGTGATGTATATAAAAAGTACTCCAGGATATGGATGCAGACTGTGTTGGTTCTACTGAAGATATAAAATCTACCTAAGGGTATGTAACATTTGGGTGATAATATAGTTTCCTGAAAGAGTAAAAAACAAACTGTTGTGACCAGATCTACAGTTGAAGCTAAATATAGAGCAATTGCCTCAGATATGTGTGAAAGAAAGTGGTTACGATCATTGCTAATGGAAATTAGATTTCCAATGTGAACCTATTCCTATATTATGTGATAGTAAGGCAACTATACAAATTGCATCTAATCCAGTCTATCATGAAAGGACCAAGTACATAGAAATTGATTGTCACTTTATTAGAAACAGTTTGAGTACCAAGGAGTTTAGGCTTGAGCATGTGATCTCTGGAAATCAATGTATAGATATGCAAACTAAAGCAAATTACTGGAATATACTGAGCAGATTATGTGACAAGTTGAGTATAACAATAATATTTACATTCAACTTGAGGAGGAGTGTTAAGGATTGAATTCTTGATTGTCTCTTAGTCTTAGTTGTTGTTTTCTGTTGTATTATTTTGTCTTTCTTAGGGTTGTCATTAGTGTTTAATTTATATTCTTAGTTCTGTTCTTAGTTGTGTTTTTAAAGGTACCTTTAAATTAGATTTCATTAATGATACTTAGGTAATAAATTAGAGTGTAATGCTAATTATAAAGGTGAAAACCCTACTAGTTGATTGTATTGAGAAAATAGAAAAAAGAGAAAGGGGGCAACGGCTACAAGATGAACTTGCACACCCGATTCCGTCTTCCATCAATCTTTCAATTTTCTGTTATTTAATCTTCATCAAATTCTACATTTCCTTCTTTAGGAACTGTTTACTCACTTTTGATCACATGAGGATGGCAAAATTTTAGAAAGGGGGAGTTTGATTACTGTTGGATCATCTTAATCAGCACTCGTACGAAAGGGAAACATCCCCTGCCTCACTTCTTCTCGAGGTCGTGGTCCCTCTTCTAGAGTAAGAGGTCGTGGTATTATGTCTTCTGCAGAGAAGGATAAATTGCAGTGTTCTCATTGTGAAAAAACAAGACACACTCGAGAGCAATATTGGGATTTAGTTGGAAAGCCTCCCTACCTCAAGAACAAAGTATATCACATAAGTGAAGTTGATCTCATTGTAGGTAATAACACTATTAATTAACTATTGAAAAGATTCTCTCAAGTAAAGGCTATTCAACGAAGAAGCATCTATATCAGCACCATCAGTCACAGTTGCCCGTAGTACCACTCACCACTTGATATATAACAAGGTCGAATTATATGATTATCAGAAGATTCAGAACCATAGTCTAGTTCGGCTAGCTAATGGCTCCTACACTTCTATGATAGGAAAAGAAAGTATTGTAACAAATCTAGGAGTACTATCTTCTGTATATTATGTACCTAGTTTTCCCATAAAGTTGTTATATCTCAGTTCCATTATCAAAGATATGAATTGTACAATAATTTTTCCTTATCAAAATATGAAGACGAGAAGGATCTTTGGACATGGTAACTTACATGGGAGATTCTACGTTCTGAAAGAGTTAGATATAAATATACGTACACGTGGCATCGTCCATCTCAGTATGCAAAGAGGATGCAGTTCAGTTGTGGCACTTGCGACTTGGATATCTTCCTACTTTTAAGCTTAGGAAATCTCCACGAGCATGGTTTGAAAGATTTAGTGGAGTGATGAAACTTGGGTATACTAGATGTATAAGTGATCATACCCTATTTATAAGGCAAGGTAAAGGAATCTCTAATCTAATTGTTTATATTGATGACATAATAACCAGAACTAAACACAATCTGAATATAAATTGTGATTATTCTTCAACACCAACTATGCAGGTGCATTTAAAGTAAGCTTCTAAAATGTTTGTGGGAGAAATAAACTTATAAATTGATAATCCAATTTCATCAACGTTTGAGATCCTACAAGAATCAGATTTATGAACTTATGTTTATTCTGAATACTTTTTTGTGTTTAATCACCATATAAGGTTTCTTTTCCGGTTGCCTTAGTTAATTACTTGTGCCTGCTGGAGTTGTGTGGTTCCTCTCTATTCATCTATTTTGCTGGTAAAGTATTTCATACTAACGTAGTACTTTTGTTTCAGATTCCTTTCTGTGTGGTTATGGCATGGTGCATGGGGAAGCCAATGGATTTGAATTTCCAACTCTTTGAAACTGCTACACTTTTCATGACTGTTCTAGTAGTGGCATTCATGCTTCAGGTCTGTTTGAAGCAACTTAAGGATACTTCAACTGTTCAATAAAGTTACTTTCAATAACATACAAACTTGATCAATCTTACATGGAACTGAACTAGGAATGACCACCGATCAAACAAGTTTATTGTTTACAATCAAGATACGAAACAGTTGATGGTTCTCCAGTGTTTCAGTAACATTGAAACTGAAGCAATTTGTTCTTTCTTTTGGACAGGAAAATGATCCGTTTGATGATGAAGCGCAGCATGATTATCTTTCCTTAACAAAAAAGTTACATCTGCTTTATCGCCTTTTTAGGGCAGATGGACATACTCCTGCTGGAACCAAACCCAAGACCCCTTAAGCATAGTACTGCAACCTAGACATCCACGATTCTCATATGACTCCTGCTTTGGATCTTACACGCGCTACATATTCATGTTTTTGTTCTTTTTACTTATCCAAAAAACCATAAATATGATGAGTTCTCTCTCTCTCTCTCTCACGCAGACCACATTCAGAATGATGAACACTGCCTATTTTGGTATTGCTAAACACAAAAGCATTTGCTGCTTCCTGTCAATTTACTGTATTAACATTGTGAGAAACTTGCATGCTTACCCTGTTAGATACCAATTTCTGTATAGACCCTTCCTAAAATTCATGTGGCATGTAATACCTCCATGTTCTTCCATCAACGTTCAATTTGTTGTTTGCTGAATTAAGATGGGTAGCTCTAAGGTCATCCAATAAGCAACTGATTATTTAAATAAATGGAATGGACAAAAGTTGACAGAAAGGTATAGTTTTAACAGATTTTGTTACACGAGGGATGTACATGTAACACTAGCTTTAAGAGGGTAATACACACAAATCGGTTTCTGTCAGGGGTACGTACGTAAATTTCTGTAACTTTTAGGTGTTACTATGCACGGTATATTGATTTTACTGGCAGTTTTAATGGTATTTCTAGATTTGTATTCTTCAGTTTTATATGTGTTCCTAATTGCTTAATGTGATTTGTTGTAGGAGGGTACATCTAACTATTTCAAGGGATTGATGCTTCTCCTATGCTATCTAATAGTGTCTGCAAGCTTCTTTTTCCATGTGGACCTTACTGTCGGTGAGTTCTTTAGAGGAATGCTAGGTCAGCTCTTTGAGTATGGTGGCCTCAATTTGAACCCTTTTGTGCTTATCTTGGGTTATATTTTGGTGCATGTCGTAACATAGATGCATAATAGGCTACTTTTGCTTTGTGCCTCATAGTGCTGTATTTCTTTCTAACCTCTGAAATTATTGTTGGGAATACTTTAGGTCCTAAGTCCGGTGGTGATTAACTTCACTGGTTATTCTTGTGGAAGTCGCAGAGTTTCAAGGTAGAATTCTTGTGGAAACCACATATTCATCTATTTACATAATCTCTTATATGTGGCCTTCTGCCCATAAGTTATCGTTTCGAGTCTTTAATTCCATTTTCCATATGGTTTTTATGTTAATGCATGTGTTTTCTTTTCCTAATTATGAATGACTTAAATTTGTAGAAAACCTTCTAATAATCAAGCCAAGGCGCAGTGTGCATGGAGAATTCAAACCTAAGAACATATCTTGACATGAAAACACACTTTTGACTAAAATTATGTGGATCATATCTTCAGGCTCATGCACAAATTGCACATACATGTTAAGAGCCAAGGTGTTTATACTACAGTACTGCAGACTTGAGTTTAGCCAGTAATTTTACCCTAAGGTGCATACTTTTTCTAGCCTACCAAAACCTATCAGTGCACTACAGTCTACTGAGCTCATTCGCTCTCAGATTGTTGCAAGCTTTAGAAACTGATCTTTCAACCCAGCGAAAGGATTCTTGGGTTATAAAATTTGCAGAAGTTCATCGCAAGACCAATCTATGATCAGCTATAATTAGTTAAATCAACAAGCATGATCGGGGGTCCATACAAGTGATGGAGGCAAACCTACCAAAAGTACATATTCAAGGAGTTACACTGCTTTTGTTCTTTTCTTTCTTTGTGTTTAGAATGGTCATGTTTATTCTCTGCTTATAAAGATATCTCCTTACAGGTTAAACGGAAGCCAGACCACGATGTTTCCTAATCTACCAAAGTTCAAGTTGAGCCTAACTGTACATATTCCTGATTCATTGTTGTAATATGAAGGCTGCATTTTTTTCCGCAAAGTTGGGGCGGCGATCATTTCTTAAGGATCCAGATTCTTTGCTAAGAGTAGAGGCAAGCGATGCCAAGATCTCACATAGAATAGGGACAGAAATGAAAGAGCCAAGTTCTAAGGGAACAGTCTGTTCTTTCTGATTGTAACTTCATGCCCATGGTTGTGTGTACCTTCAGGCATTAAATCTGGGTGTTTTTGTTTATGATAATTATGAGTTGCAGCGCCATAAGGGCCTTCTGAGAAAATGTTATCAGTTGCAGCTCGACAAGGGTGCGGGTGTGGGTGCATGATATGGCAACTTCAAAAATCATGAGTGCAGGGATGCAACTATATATATAAACTTGTGGATTATACTCAATACTCCATGGTACACAGCCATTTTACATTGTGAACACAATTAATTCAATTATTCTATAATGTCTCTCTCTCTCTCTCTCTCTCTCTCTCTCTCTCTCTATATATATATATATATATATATATATATATATATATATATATATAGACACACACACACACACAAGATGACATATCATTGATAATATCTCACGCAACCAGAACAAACTCTGCTTTCAGCCCCAAAGGGGTGTAGTTCCCTCTCTGGGGTTTGCACTCTGAGAAAACGTCTGCAGCATCTGGTAGGGGTCTGCCTAACCCCATATTGCCTATAACAAAAATGAGTTTGGAGAAGTTATTTTTATTAATAAAGTATTAAGACCTCAATATTTCGTGAAATATCTCCCAGCATGACATTAAACTCTCTTTACGTTAGAAATTTAAAATAATTAGTACCGAATTGAGCAGAGAAGAAATACTGGTGTTGAATGTTGAAGTGCTGGACAAGGTGCTGCACCCTAGTAAAACTTGTGACAGTTCAAATCTGTTTCCCATCCTGAGACTGCGAAATGGCGGAAAGAAAATCACCACGCACACTACATAAAAGCAATTCAGAGTCAATGGAATTGCACCAAGTATGAAATATATGCAAAGATTCCCTTCAGATCATGACAAGTTAAATTATCAAAAGGAAGTCAAAAATTAGCAAATCTGTATACAAACTTTTCAGTATAAAGACCTCAATTCTAGATAACCAGATCGTCACCACCCTCAGCTTTAGTCTCCAACGGAATCCTCTTAGAGCAAGTTGCTGCTTGAAGCTGTGAGCGTAGCTCATTTGGATCTGAGCACTTTCTCTTTTTCCCCACCGGTGATCTCCAAACTTCAGCTTGAACACTCACATTGGATGCAGACAAGTTAGAGTCGGCTTCATTACCATCCTTTGAGGTTGAGTTCTTTTGTTCCTCACCAGAATCTACCGGCCCTGAGTTGGATGGCTGCTGCAAGCTGTAAGCAGAAAGCAACGAATTTCCTGCCTTTTGTTGTTGTTCCAGTATCTTTTGCAAGTATCGTGCATCTTCTTCTATCCTCAACTTAAGGGCCCTTTTAACCTAATGGATAACATAGAACATCAGTTGCAGTTGACATTGAATTCGGGTCTAATGTTGCGAAGCCATAAGAACAAAAGCCATATAAACGCTGAGGAAAATGATGAATTGATAAAGCACACCTCAAGCTGTTTCTGGACTCCCATTTGAATGCGGAGAGCTTCTGTGACCTTCATGCTCCCACAACCAAAGGTTGCAAATCAACGTAATATAAAATGCAGGGTCTGTGCAAAACCAGTGTGACAGATACACTCGTTTCTACTAGGGTGCCACATTGCAAATCATGGCTAGAGGATGGAGATGGACACTTTATGCCACACTTGTGTCTGACACTCTTCTCCTTCACACCATACTTCTTTTGTATTCGACTCGGCACTTGTTATTAACTTCTGACCTAAAGAGAGTTTTGTATCATGTCCGGTGTTCGGAAATAATAACTTCTACAAACTGAGTTTCTCTTATAGTTTCTTGAGATATTATCAATCATATAAAATAATATATACATATAATATCATTGTGTCCACATAACCATGATTTTCAAAGTTGAATTACCCTGCACTCATAACTACAGCCATGTCCTGCACCTGCACCCGCACCCTTGTGACATGACAAGTACACCCAGTAATGTAGATCGAAAACAAGCGAGAAGAAAAGTATGACTATGACACATTTTCAAATACCAACGATGTCCTGTACCTAAGGTGGCTGAGATACCTGTAGAGATTGCAAGATAAAGTTTTAGTAATAAGGTAGGATAGTTCAAAAGTGTTTGGAAGGAACAGGGCATGATACATTTGATATATATATATATATATATATATATATATATATATATATATATATATATATATATATATATATATATATATATATATATATATATATATATATATATATATATATAACACTATTTTTAATGCCATGAAAAACAGAAACATATGACCAAAGAAATTGAAATAGGAATAGGAAGAATACACATAAGATTAGTTTGAGGGTGGTCTGCAGGGAATGGAGCAGGCATTCAGCTCAAGTTTGCGTGTCCAGGGGTCCTCAATGGAAGTGAAAAAAGGATAATTCACTCGATCATGTCTGACCTAGCTTCAAGTGAACACATAGCAATATGTCCCATATGGAATAGTCTGGCCGAGAAAAAAAAGACCAAGTGAAGAAAAGCACGTATAGTGGTATAAGTCTCTTTTAGATGCATATAAGCAAGTTAACCTCAAGAAGGAAGAGAAAAGAGAGTGTTCAAGTATGTAACGGAACCAATTATATTAAGAGAAGAAATAAGATATCGGAACTTCAAACGATGTGGCACTCCATGCAGGAGAAGAGAGGTTCACCTCATATAACAATAAAAGATGAAAAGTTAACTACTACACACAATTAACATCAAAATGTAGAACATTTTCCTATTTCTTAGAGATAAATTATAGGCGTGCAACCCCGCCGGAAAAAATACCAATCGTAAGGCCGGATCGCGGAGGAGGAAAAAGTACTCTATTTACTGACGGACTTGCGCGCCACAAGTGAAATCCGTCGCTGTAAACCCCCTTTATTGAGGGTTGTGTCCGTCAATATTACCAACATTCGAGTTCGAAAAACCCCACATTATTTCCATAATCAAGAATTTCGCAACCATTTTCTGCCACTCTCTCTATTATATTATTCAACTTGATAAAATCTACATGACTTTCAAATCGTATGACAACTGATTTTCACACAAATTAAGCATGAGTATTTCATTTTGTCTCCTTCCTGTCTCTTGTAGTCTTCTTAATCAGCTATTTAATTTTCTCAAGGCTCAAACCATGGTTGGATCAGGATGTTCCTTCTTCTCGTTCAAACAAGGACTCTGCAGGCAGATATTCTTATATATATTTGTACAATCTTCATCGTAACATTGTTGTTATAAACTACAAAATATAACATTCTGTCATTTTATTTAAATGAAATCACCTAATAGAAAACATAGGTCACACTTCATTAGAAACAAAGAATGCCTCGTTTAACAATTATGGCGTTTATCAATTACGAGCTAGCCGACTGATCCAAAGGTGCTAAAATGACATCACCTAATACAACACATACATCAAAATTGATTAGAAACAAAGAATGCCTCATTTATAAGTTAGCCGACTGACCCCAAAGGTGCCCATGACACAACCAGTCGTTTCGGAGTTGGCGTTCAATGGTAACTTTTAAAACCGAAACCCGAAACTTATTCACAAGACAAATAGACCCCTGATTCACATGTATGAAGACCCAAACGAAGGTGCGTGCCAACAGGAAGTTAGGATTCACGTGTATCTTGTCATGAAATAGAGAACCAATGAAGGCAAAGACACGCCGATGCTTTCCCCTGCCATATTCTTCGAAGCCTGGGTTTCTGGAAAAGACCAGATTGAAAGGAAGCCTGGGTTTCTATTTCCATATTCTTCAATTCGGCAACAGACTTATAATCTAAAACTTCAATAGAAGAGAAAAGAGAACATAAAATAGATACAGGAAGTATACACATAAAATTAGTTTGAAGGTGGTCTGCAGGGAATGCACCAGGCATTCAGCCCAAGTTTGTATGCCAGGGGGTCCTTAATGGAAGTGAAAAAAAGGATCATTCACTCAATCATGTCTTGCCATCAGGCCGCTAGCTTCATGAAAACACATAGCTATAGGTCCCATACAGAATAGTCTGGCCGGAAGAAAAAACCAAGTCAAGAAAAACACGTACGGTGGCATCAGTCTCTTTTAGACGTACCTAAGCAAGTTAACCTTAAGAAAGAAGAGAAGAGAATGCTCAAATAAGATATTGGAACTTCTAAGAACGTGGCACTTCATGCAAGAGAAGTAACAGAAATTCACCTCATATAACTATACAAGATGAAAAGTCAACCACTATATACAATTAACAACAAAATGAATAAGAACAATTTTCTATTTGGTGCGGATATTTATAGAGATAATTTATAGGCCTAACCAATGAAAACCTCTGCCACAGTGCCTACCAAAGACCCACATATACATCGACGGTATCTTACATTTGTTGCAACAACAGCATAATCGAAGACAAGATAAGGAAACGGGGAGATCCTAAGCAAAGCAACAGCTCGAAACTGATGAAACCAATTTCTTTCTCCTGCTAATCTAACAACAGCCTTTTTAGAACATCTTTCAAGCCATCTCTGCAAACAAAAAGAGCACTCAGACCAGGAGAAAAAGCTAATCATACACATTCAAACCATCTCATAGTCAGAAAATCAAACTAGAAACAGGAAGTTAGGACCCACGTTTATCTTGTCATGAAAGGTAAGCAAAGACATGTCGATGCTTGCCCCTGCCATGATGAGCAAAATCCACATCCATAACCAAAATTCATCCCCGCTAACCACATGCACGGTAATGATGGCAGTAAGAGAGAAGGAAATATTGCCATTAAAAACAAAATGAAGAAAACCAAGAGTTGGTGTGCTAAACGTAGCAGTCTCCCAATTCCAGGTGGGTATAACCACCTATTAGAAAAGACAGGAAATGTCGGAAAGGTGAACAAAGTTCAATACACTACAAATACATGTTTTTCAATAAAGGAGAGAAGCAGATATACAAGTTCCTCGGAAACTCAAGTCTATGTTGTTTCAAGCATGGAAAAGCATTCATCATTTAGATGAGACACAGTAACCAATTGATCTCAGCTTCAGTGCCTTTAAGTTTCACAAAAGCACAATTCAAACTTCAATCCAGAACGCATCGCCCATTCTGATGACAATGGTTCTGTCAGACCAGAATGACCTCCAGATTGAACTGCTATACAAAGAGATTGAAACTTCTTTTCTTGAATATGATACTGAAGGAAAGGAATGAAAGAATTGACAACAATCATGCCCTTCCAGACTCGAAAAGAGGGTCCAGAAAAAGAATTGCTATAGTGCTTTTCGTACAAAGCACTATAGCAAAAACTTCATTTCACAGGAATTATAAAGTTCCTTTCTGTACCAAAAAACTTCACAAGGAAGTTGCTGAGATAGTCAAAGATGTCGCACCAAGATGGACTTAAAAGACAACATCACAAGGAAAACCGTCTAAGGATCTTCGAACTAAAACTAGAGATACACGAAAGAGGGTCCAGAAACAGAAGAAACCACGAAATTCACATGAAGCGGGATGATGAAAATGATGACTTGTACTCCATGTTAAGGTGAGACAAAATGCAAGTCTTAGGGACTTGAGTAATTCTCTATAAATAGCGATTCAAAAAAGAAATTTCTCGAAAAGACCAGATTAAAAGGAAGCCTGGGTTTCTATTTCCATATTCTTCGATTCGGTAACCGACTTATAATCTAAAACTTCAAAAAGAAAAAAAAGTAAGAAGAAGAAAGGGTACTCAATGTAGTACATAATTTTTGCAGTAATTTCTTTTAGAGGCTAACAAGTTGGACAAAATAAAATTATTTCACAGGTGTGACAGCTTGTCTATAGATTATACACATCGGTTCCATCACAATACAAAATTTGTGTACATAAACCCCCAAAAGTGGAGAAAGATTATCTCTATCAACAAGATATGCTGCAGGAGTTAATAACAGATTCTTTCTACAACATTTTCTTCTAAAATCTAATAGAAACTCTGTATCCAACCAAGGGGCCAAGGAAACACGGAAAGCACAATATAACTGCAGGAAGTAAAGATGAACGGACCAGCGATTACCTTGTGAGAAAAGGCGCCGCCCAGATTATGAAAGCTCCACATATGAGCAACAGGCAGAGGCATACAAAAGCCACCTTCAGTCACCAACATATGCGGCAAAGCTTCTGCACAGGAGGCCGAGTCTCCAAGTTCCCCAACTCCTACGACTCGGGATCGTTCACTCAACTAAAAAATATCGAAGTACAAAAGCTTTCTCCCACAAGTCAATGCAGGGGAAGAGAAAACGTTAGAAGTTGAAAGGTTCTGCATTGCGAAGATCAGAATGATTCTCATTATTCATCACAGCTTCGACAAACCCAGGGCTCCTGAATTTCATCCTAGACGCAAACCTAGAGACAAACGGCGATCCTTCTTTTTTGGGTTCTTTTCCTTCCCTGCAACAAAGTAGTCCGCATGACATAAGAAACTTCAATTCGACTATGAAAGTGGTCAGAGACACACATAAGAGAGAGATGATAACAGACCGATTCTTCGCTTGTAAACCGCCAAGCCAAACAAGGGAAGATGGTTTCATGTGCCTCAAAAAGGAAAAGAGAAAGGGGAGACGAAATTTTGAAAGCAGCGGTAAAGGGGGAGACTGGTAGGTACAGCTCCAAATTGTTTAGTTGGTGTACAATGTGAACCAAAACACACATGCATCTCTACTACAAATAAAACCACAAGCGCCAACACTTAAAAACGAAGAAAAACGCTACAAGCAAATTCTTGAAAGAAGTCACCACTAAAAAATGGATCAATTACCAATAAAACCCAAAACGAAATCCGATCACTCAGAAAACCTTCCTGACGCACAAGAAAAATCTCTGGAGAACCCCAAGAAAGAGAAGATAACAGTGAGACGAGGAAATTGGTATACTTATGGATAACAAAGAGACTCTCCTTACCCGTAACGAAGAACATCTCTCTCTCTCTCTCTGAATTGGCCATGGTTAAACAGAAGGTTGCACGCACCCAACCAACCAAAAAGGACATGACAATGAATCTGCAATTGCCTCATAATTGCACAATCAAAATAATGCAGAATCTTGGCTATATTTTACACGGAGGCCATCATCAGCGAAGGATTTTAACTCCTAGATTCAACGGTTCAGCTTTCAGAGTATACGTCACTTCGAGAAAAAAGAGTATGCGTCAACACTAATCAAATAACCCTCGGTGCCTCTTATCTATAACCTTCATCTCCTGTAGTGCAGTTAATGGAAATTCAAATCCCATACCGACGATTGCCTGATTGCTACAGACAAAAGATGTTTTCCTTTGAAACCGAGAATACTACGTTTTAAATGAGCAAAATTTTACAAAACCACCTTTTGTATTCCATTTTGACGCCTTCATATCTAAATTTTTCATCCAATAAAATAAAGTCCTGCGATTTTTGCCACTAATAAAAAGAAATCTCTCCACTAACGTCCTACGTTTTATCCTACATGGAGACGGCCTGACCCAAGCTACATTGTGTTTAGAAACCTATCGAATCATTATCCAGTATCATTCAATCCAAATAAAAAATTCGAATAAGAAAAATCCGAAGTCGAAAAAATACTAAATCCTAAAATCAGAAAGTTGCTAAATCACCGTCTCCCCTACCACCATTTCATCTTCCTCCTCCTCCCTAATTGAGTTGAATTAACGAATAATAGCCTTTACAGGGTTCCCATGCGATTGACTCAACGAATAATAGCCTTTACAGAGACGTTTTCATCACAAGTTTTGCAGGTAAACTGGTGAATTAACACTTTTTAATCCTTCTATCATCATCAGGCTTAATTCTTCCAAGTGTCTAAAGTACATTATACCCAGGTTGATTCTCTCAGAATTGTGTCTAAGATAACATGAAATTTGTAGCAGAGTTCCCTGGGCTTCTATTGTCAACGGCAATGGTAGATAGGGTTGGCCGAAAGCTTTCAATGTCAGTCATGCTTTGCATCTGTTGCGTTTTACTTATTCCACTGTCAGTCTGAGCTTTTGACTACTTGCCTTCTGTTTGGAGTCCGCTTGTTTATTTCAGGAAGCTTCACTATCCTCTGCATTTATGCCCCAGAGGTTCGCAGCATTTTGCCTATACTGTGGCTAGTTTTCTCGACTATAAGTGGCTTGGCCCTTTGATTCGCATGATATTTTTAGTTTGCCTGTTTATATTAAAACACACATACATGTGCTCACACACAGTCATTACAAGTTTTATCAATAATATTTGGAGCCTCTTTCACTTTTTCTTCTTTGTATGTGAATAAAGAATTCAGTCCGTATTCTCATGAACTGGTCAGTTCCTAAATAGTGATGCTAATCTCCCTTCTCCTATAAAATAGTATGCAAAAACAATTCCTTTTCTTGCACACACGCATGAATAAATGCATGCACTTGATCCCTGCTAGCCTTTAGAATTCACTTAAAACATTATAATCAGCTACCTAAGATGCGATTGTTTTTTCCTGTTTCTCTTTATAGTTGAATGCTGATCAAAGTGAACATAGCACTCATCAGAAAACTTCACTTTACGGAGATGTTCTGCAAACGGATTTGCTCGTCTGGTTCCTTTATTAATCATTGTTCCTGCATCACTTATAGAGTTTGTTAATATATTTTTTCCCTCTTCTTATATTTCATTTAAACCAAATATTGACGTTTCTGTTGAGCCCATTGCTAATTTCTGTACTGGTACTTTCCTTCTCCCTTAGGTATACCCAACAATCGCGAGGACAACAGGCATTGGAACTGCTAGCTATGTGGCAAGAATTGGTGGGATCCTATGCCCCCTTGTAGCAGTTGGTCTATTGCATGCCTGCCATCAAACCTTGTCAATTGTACTGTTTGAGATAGTAATATTTTTGTCAGGCGTAGCTGCATTGCTTTTGCCTCAGGAGATGAGAGGCTGTGCATCGAGTGACAACGTATAATCTATTGACTAGTTCCACATTTAGTGTACACTATGGAGACAATATATTCTTTCTTGTTTGAATAAAAGGATGCTGGTATTAGGCTGATCCCTGCCAATTTTATTAATCCCAGACATTTACAGATCCAAGGCAGCGAAGCAGGTGCCTTGTCCGTCCATTGCTTGAGAAGAGCTACAATAGCCATTTTGACCAAGGAATGTGCCGTTACACTGGTGAACTTGGTACAATCCATACGAGTGGTCTTCCCCACCGTAGATAGACTCAGACAACCTTCAATGGCATTCTTCTGAACTGCAACCTCTTGCGGTGATGATTCAGTCATATCACAGCTGGAACTGCGACTGTGCTGATGAGGCCAGAATAAACTCTCTTTTTATCGCTGAAGCTGTTGAAGTAAAGCATCCAACAACCAAGAAAACCGAACTGTTAAGTCATGGATTATATATTAGCCAATTCCACGAAGAACCAATGTAGCGGCTATAAAGGATTTTATTATAAGCACATTATTCCGAGGATCTATGGTATACCATTGCCGAGTCCTGGCGTAACTAGTTCCATGGCGTAACTAGTTCCATTGCCGAGTCCTGTTTTGGTTCGTTCCTGAGATCCGATGGAACCAGTGCGATGTAGGATTATTAGGAACGGAAAATGAGCCAAGCTTCTCCTTGTTCTACCCTGTTCAGCTTATCCTAGACTTGTTTTTGTTCAGTTCATTAGACTGTGTTAGATGAAATTTAGCTCGCTTCTAAGTTTTTTCGCCAGAACTTAGGTGATTGAATAAGGTAAAACAAAGGATCATTTCTCTTTTCAAATGCCTGGAGGTCCAGAACTCCAAATGTATCTTTTGCTCCCACGTGGCGGTGCCTCCCCACTAAAACCTACTGGCGTTGAAACAAGCTACAGGTAGCCTAGAGCAAGGTAAGTGAAGGTAGGATGCTAACCACTAGGGTTCGGGGATCGAGTATCAGGTTGCCAGGTTGGGGGTGTTTGGGTTGCTTTCTCCACATTCAAACGTCCTCCCGAGGGGTTCAAAGTCAATTTGCATCTGAAATTTGCAGCAGCACAATGGCAAAACCAGCTACTCTGAGAATTGATACGAAAGATTCAGCAGCACAGCGGATAAAAAGAAGGAGAACAGAAGGAAAGAGGCCCTAGATATGCAGCCTTCGTCCATCAGATGTACCAACAACTTTAATCTTTGATATCCAAGAAAAAACAATACAACCAAAAGCCACTTCATACAGATGAAATTTGCATCAGTGAGTTCTTACAGGCCTTCGCATACACGAACGACCCAGCTACAAGCAGTATGCTTCATTCAAGGTGAAAGATTTATCACTCCATCACACGAAAATTTGGAATTCCATCAGCCATGTCCCGTGTGGTGCTCATGATAGAAAACCTGATCAGAATCACGCAAGCACTAAATTAATGTATTTCAGAAAAATTAAAGGGAAATAAAACCAGCAAGAGGAATGCAGACAAGAGACATCAAGCAGTCTTGTCCTCACGATGCTTCTACAACATAAGAAAGTTCATGAGTGAGATGTTGAACCTTCAATAATTCAATTAGAAGAGAAAATTTAATAAATATATGCAAAAGTCGCAAGGCATAACAGAATTGCAACGAGTAATAGAGTTCAATGAACTTGCCTTCCAAATACATCATATGGGAGCCAACGTCGTTCATCAATCACGCCTTCGCCTATCATTGTGATCATCACTTCGTCGTGTATAGTAGCGATCATCACTCCTGTCATGCCTACACCCTCCATGGGAATGGTCATCGTGCCGGCTTCTCTTAGCCTGCCCATCCACATCTCTACCGTGCCTATGTCTGCCGTAATCGTCCTTAGGGTACGGTTCTTGAAATACCCGCTTTTCATTTGCACGATCCTCTCGACTACTGTGACTCCTGCTGCTCCCACCAATGTAGTTCCTATTCTCCCTCTGCTCATCACGCCTTCCACGCTCTCCTGAATCAAGGCGTTTTTCAGAAAACTCATGCTTCACATTACCTGCATCTCTACTAACACGCTGAGATTTCACATGAGGCTGCTCGCCGTATGCCTCATTTTCAGGCTTCCTCTTTCCTTTTAACATCTCGTTTTGTAGATCTCCCATGTCTGAGTTGTCTCTGTTCACTTCAGATTGGTTGGCTTTAGAAGATTTTCTTGTGGAAGGGTTCCCATCCTCGCTGACACTATGTTCACTATCACTATCGTAACGACCTTTTCCCTCATTTCTTGCTGAACCTCTACTACTTTTAGAAGAGAGCAACTTGATGTCGCTCACAGGATCATCTCTACCGTGAGCTTTGCCCTCAGATCCGTGCTTACTTTTCACGTTGTATTTCTCTGATTTTCTTTTGACAGGACTCTCATGAGCACTGCTACAGCTGAAATCGCTGTCATCACTGCTGCTGCTGTCATCACTCGCGGAGCTACTGTAGCTATCTTCACTATCTGTCGGGCTTTCAACTCGTCGCGAGACATTCTTCCTGTCACCTTTGTTGTGTTTCTCCATTTGGATTTTGGGCTTTTTCTTGTCACTCGATCCATCAGAATCAGATTCAGTATCATGTCTTCTGCTGCCTTTCTCTATTGGTCGTTCCGATTTGCCCTTGTCATCAAACTTATCAGAGTCATCATCACGATCATGTCTTCTCCTCTCCTTTACCATCTGCCTTTTGGACTTCCTCTTATAATCTGGAGAATCAGATTCCTCACTGTCATGTGAACGTTTCCCACTTCTCTTTGTTCCTCGTCTGTTGTTTTTATTCTCACTTTCACTGTCAACGTCTGACTCGTCATCACTATCATGCCTTCTACCACGTTTTCTGGGTTTATCCACTGTCTTGCCTGCAGACCTTTTGACGCTAACACCACCATCCTTCCCATCACGCAGACTTCTATGCTTCACACTGTCTGCAATCTTGCCCTGGGTCATGTGGAGCTCACTATCTGTATCGGATTCATCATCACTGTCATGCTTTCTACCTTTTGCATGTTTGTGTTGTCCTCTCCTGGAAGTTTCCCTACGGTTGTTGTCGTCCAACTTATCCTTAGAGCCATGCCTTTGATTGCCATCATTAATGTGATATTTATCACTTCTCTTGTGATTGTCACTTTGCTTTTTGGACTTCTCACTACTATAGCTATCCGAATCATCACCATCATCCCTTCTAGTATGCCTCTCCTTGTCGATGTTTTCACTAGGCTTCCTCCTGCTACCAGCAGTAAGCTCATGCTCCGCGACAAACTTTCTACTGGATTCTGTGGCCTTCTTTTGTAATTTAGTAACTTTATCATCGATGTCATCATCAGAATCATCTTGAGTCCTTTTCTTCTTTCCGTAATCTTGCTGGCTTTTGGAATTTCCAGTTTTGTCCTTAGCCCTGTGCTCATCACCCTTAACATCATGTTTCTTTGAATGCAAATCAACTCTTTCACTTCTAATATCATGTTGACTGTAGCTCTCACCCTTACCCTTGCCTCTATTAAGCAAATCATCATCCTTCTCATGTTTCGTTTTATCTTTAGATATCATCCTCTTCACATCCTTCACTTGTTCCTCGTCACTGTTGTCGTCATCTATGCCATTGGATGGCTTTTCTTCCTTCTTCCCCTCTTCCAAGTAACTGGATCGCTCATTTTTGGCAAGACCCAAAGCAGCCCTCAGAGTTTCCAATTGTTTTTCCTTTCTTGCAGCAATCTGATGTGTTTGTGTCTCTGATATCCTGGTGAAGCAAAATCCACCAACATTAGAGAAACTAGGCCTTTTGTACTGAGATTGTCAATGATAGATACAAGACAAGAATGGACGAAATTCCCAAGAACAAGCCAAATCGAGCCTCAGAAACATCTTCTGCTCAGGAACATTGATATAAGAAAGGACCAAATAGTGAATGAGGTTCTAATATAAGAGCTAAGTTAGGAAATCCTATTCACCACATGAAGCAATTTCAACTCTAACTGCAATCACAAGATAACGATGAACAAACCAAAAAGTATAATCAAACGGGTAGCCCCAATTTCATCACATGCAGATTAGTGTAAAGTTCTATATCCAAACAATCTTACCGCTAAGAGGAAAGGAAGTTCGCAACAATACCCATATGCCCAAAAGTGGCTTCAAAACAGGCAAAGCCAGGAAGCACAGAGAAATCCTAGAAGTATGCTACATTTTCTGAAGGGAGGTCTAATGGACCAATGGTTTTCGTTTCCCTTTTCAACCCGTACAGCATGAAACCATTTCCCCATTTTATTGACTTTTAAACAATCTTTCTCGAGATTCTTACAAAAGATTTGTCCTGCTGTGAGGAGCAAAACACATTGAGGATGTGAGTGCATATAATTCAAGAAGGTACTCGGTGCCCACGTGATACAGCAAGAATTGCAGTTTTACACACTCCCGTCTTCAAATGTTCTTTACTAACGCAGGTGAAAACCATTTTGTATGAAATGGTAATACCTGCAAAAAACATCAAGGTCGACAACCCAATACATGTACCACATAGGTAGCTCATGGGCCCTGCATTTTCATAAGCAAATGCTTATAGCATAGCACATTTCCCCTCAGGATTTTTCACTTCCTGCTTGGGACCAAAGCTTGAAAACCACACCTCTTTCTGCTCCAGAAGATAGCATTCTAAAGACTTTTTTGTTAAATCATTATAAAGTTAGAAACTATCAAATACATTGAAGGAATAAAATTGCAAAATCATAAAACTTCAGTTTTTGCACTGTCCCAATTTGTCTATGACAACTAAGGTTACAAACAGAAAAGAACTCATTTTGAGTCCACCACCCTACAATCAAGATGATACAGTACATGCACTCAATCTTAGGTTCTCCAGTGGAATGAAACGGAAAGACACAAAACTCTCTCGCTCAAACGCCATATGGGTTTTCCTATACGGCAGTAGCGGATCAAGAAAGTGTTTCAGGGTGGGGAGATTAGCAGCTAAGGGTGAAGCGAACTATGTATTACCACCAACGGGTTCAACTGTGATGTATATCCTTCTTATGGTTTTCTAAAGTTTCGGAGAGATGGACGGTAAGCGCGTAGCTCAGACGAACTTCATTAGAGAGCAGATAATCATCGTGCATAATTTACTTTCATAATGAAAAAAGAAAGGAAGATGTCTTTCTAATTAAGTAGACACAAGATCGTTTAAATAAAACCAGTCTAGACTGTAAATGCACCATAATTCGTGGACCTAATAAAATGTAAACAGAAAGAGCTGCAGAAAGAGAGAGGACTACCTTTTTGTGTCACCGATCCCCACATCTCCCCTTTCGGCAGCTACAGCGGCAGCTGCTTCTAACTCCTTTCTTGCCTCTTCAACCTTCTCTAGGATCTCACTTTCAGTGTAACCCTGCTCAGCAAGTGTATCCTCCAGTATGACCAACTTCAGTTCAATCTCCCTCTTTCGGTCATGCTCCAGAATCTCTTTATTCGCCTTTTTAACCCCGCCAGTTCCCTGACCACTCTGAAACTCCTTTGTTTCGACCTTCATACTCTTTGGTCTCACAAAGAACTTGTTAGTCTGGATGTATCCATTTGTCCCCGACCCTCTGGCCGTCTGTAACCCTATTCCGTTGTACATTTTCGACCAAATTAACCTAGAAAACCAAAGTATGGAGCAATCAGAGGCTCTTTTTGCATATTTTCCAGCGGATATTAGAGAGAAAGAGTAAATTCAGCATCACACTCATAAGAACAAAATCTGACATGGCAAACAAACGAGAGAGGGTAAATTCCGACTAACTGTCCTACATATCATCTTATAGAAGAAATATTTTTCCAAGCAAGCTCGTGCGAAGTGGAACCAACAGTAACAGAAAGGGGAGAAAAGATGAAAACTTTTATCAATTAATGGACAACAGGAAGAAACTACAACTAAGGAACATTAAAGACGGATTTTAATGTTAAGAAAGAGGCAAAGGCAAAACAACGCAATATGCAGATAACAAGTAGCCATGCGTGGAAGTTATGATCAACCACAACCAAGCAGTAAAAGGCATAACCCTAAACGCTTTTCCCAACGGAAAACAAGTTTGAAACCCTAAAGAAGAATTCAAAGACAAAATACACTAAAAAACCAAAATAGCTGCAAATATTTCCGATATGAACATCAAAACCATGAGGAATCTGAAAACTCAGTACCTCAAAAGAAACGATGAGATTTTCTAGAGAGGGAGAAAGGTGCAAAATTCGTCAGATCCCTCGTAATAAAAGGTGAAATCCAAAGGTAAAATGGATCCATTCTTGCATAAACGCTTGAAACAAAAAGGAGCAAAAGAAAGAAGACAAAGATTAGCCAAAACGCTCCTACCGTTAGTGCGCTCACCTTCGTTGTTACCGATGGAGGATGAAAGATTAGGGAGACGGAGACGGAGACGGCCCTAGGCACCTCAATTTCTTAAACTTAAGGTAAGGATAAGTTTCAAGACAAAGATGGTCGGCCACTTCTGCGTGTTTTCGGGTTATAGGTCCATTGTGGGTCAAATTGGATCTGGTACCAACTCACTCTACCCGATTCATTATCTAAGTCGGACAACGAGATGGGACTGATTTGTGGATCCGGGTATCATGAGTAAAACCTTCTATCAAACCGGTGATCAAAGAGCACCCGGAGTGTTAGCTCAAAGGCAGGGCTCTCTAATGCTATCGGTAATAACACGGAGTTCGATTCTCCGAGGGTGCGTGGTCGTTAGGCTTTTGCCTCCTCTATAACCAAAACAACAACAACAACTAAGCGTTTTCCTATACTACATGGGATCGGCTACTGTGGATTATTTGTTTCCACATAGTCCATGTTAACAGTTAACCCACAATAAGTTAGATTATTTTTTATTGTTTTTTCCAACACTTTTTATGGTCGTCCTCTACCTCTTTTAATACTTTCAAAATCTAGTTTTTCATACCTTCTTAAAGTTCTTCTTTTTAACTTCTTTTTATATGTTCAAACCATCTTAAACGATATTTTCTTGTTTTATAAAACAAATATGAAAAGAAAATTTAGGTTAAGATAGAAAAATGTACATAAAAGATTGTTTTCCTAAAGGTATTCTTTTATGGGTTAGCTGATCTTTTTCCTATAAATCTGGGTATAGTTTTCCAAACCTATGTTTGGTTATCGGCTATCATATGCACCACCCCTCTTTTAGCTTCCGGTTTGCGATCAGCAATGGTGAAGTTAAATGCTAATATAACAAAAGAATAGTGTTCTATGACAAGTAAGAATCCATGTAGTCGATGATCACACTTAATATAGAGAAAGACATCGTTAGTTGTCCACACCTAAGATCCTTTTTTATTATGAGGTTTAAAACTAAGAAACTGGAACTAGACTTACAATACTCATCGTAATCAAATGCAAGCCTCTCTACACGGTAAAAAATGAGTCATAAAGCATAGCATCTTTTACCAGGCACCTCAACGGCCCACTCTAGGAGGAAGCCGCCGGAAGTGGAAGTTTCGGACCCATAGTCTCCTCACAAACAAACATCCCTTAACGGGGTGTTTGCAACAGCGGCCTTGGAGGGAAATGGACGTGCAAGGCCAGCTCGCACCCTGTCCAATCAAAACGTGAGCCTACATGTCCCAAGGGATGAGCGCGGCCCAAGTTGGTAGAGCTTTACATTGCCAAACACACCCTAAGGTGCTCAAAGTGTATAGACTAAGGTGCTAAAAGCTCACAAATAAGGTTATATATGGACGCTGTGCAGTTCATCGGCAAGGTCCGACTGGTGTTTTACAGGGGGCGTTTGTGTCGCTGGTCTAGGCTGGACCAAGCTAGACCAGTAAGGGCCAAGGAGTTCAATTCTAGAAGAAGTAATCTCTTTTCTTAGGTCAAAGATCTGGTGCCCTAACAGGAGATTCTAGACGCATAATACTTTGGCACCAAAGATAAGGTTCCCTGATAAGAAATCAATAAGCCAAAGGGATGCTCGGAGTGCATAAAGTAAGGTCCTTTATTTTTTTAACTAGTAAATCACACCCAAGTGGATAGATTTAGTTTTGCCCCAAACAGTAAAACCGTGAGATTAGGACCTCTGCCACAAGGGCCTATACCGAGAATTGGCTTGCACCAGCTGAGGCCTGCAAAGGCACGTGTACATATATATATATATATATATATATATATATATATATATATATATATATATATATATATATATAGAGAGAGAGAGAGAGAGAGAGAGAGAGAAAGTGTGGTAAATAAATGTGTAATGTTTTTTGTGTATAATTTTGCATAAACATTCTTATTTTTTGATTTTTAATTAATTCAAATCTCTATCTTTAATCATGCCAATGAAATGGTCATGCACGAAAAGACATTATGCATGAGAGAGAGAACTTTCACTGCATACTCATGAAGCACATAGACATATCAATGAAGAACCCATTGTACTGTGAAATTGCAAAGATATTCCAAGACTTCTTTTCTTGATGACTACAATAAGCTGATATGAACTATAGCAGTGCTTCTCTCCGATTTCCATACAATATTCACAGAGAATTTAGCAAGTTCAGGCCTTAATTCTGAAGTTGGCCGTAGTCACCCTTAGGGTCTTCGTCTTCATAGTCTGCTCTGGCGTTGGATGTCAGCATCTGGCAGATCAACCAAAAGAGGGCAGCATCGAGCGCGACAAAACCGCCGCCTCCGAAGAGACCCGTCTTAGCAGTTGGGCAGTTGTAGCTTAGGTCATGGTGAACATTGTGGAGGATATGAAAGCTTTCAGTGATCGTTGCAAAAAGCAGCAAGAACCCAGCAAAGAGAGATACAACACTAGGACAACGTAGAGCAAGATCACATTAAGCATTGTCACATACACAAACATGGAGAGAAAATTACAGATAAGAATAAAAAAGAAATCGATAATCAAGCATCAGTGACTAATTTTAATTCTTGACCATCAAAGAGTTTTAAATATTAGATATCTCATTTATTTCCTGAGGACTGTTGTACCTCACAAATCACATTAATTTCCTGGTAAAATCTTCTGTAGTGGGTTTAACAATATAGGTGTACATTTCTTTTTATTTTTACTGATTATTTTGTTGTAAATTTAAAAACTTATAAAAAATTTGGGTTGCGTTAGGGATCACCATGTAAGGGTGATCACCCTTGCATGGCCAGTCCTAAGCTAGGATAAAGGAGGAGGGTTGCATTAGGCTTATAACAACAAGTGTAAAACTTTGGCGGACTTATGGATTCTACAAATTATAACTGGACCTCGTGGAAACAAAGAATCCATGTAACCGACCCCATCTAGTATGTATGGGAAAAAGCTTAGTTGTTGTTGTATAAAGAAAATTGAGAATTCAAATGCAAACTTTTATATTAGGAACTTAGGTTCTGCCTTGAGATTTCCAGGAGCACAGTGTGCCAACTTACGTTGCAATTGCAAAGAACACAAGGAGGTTGGTGGTTCTGAACAAGCCTGCAGCTGGGATGGACTTCCCATTATAGGGGAAAAACACAGCAGCTATGCCAATTACTGTTGTCAGGATCAGGAAAATGAATGACAAGCTCCCCAGCAGAACTGTATGATCATGAGGGAAGTGGCAAATGACGATATCCTTAAGTGTAGTTACCTCTCCTGCTAATGGCTGCACATATTTCGAACCAAAAAGAAGGGCGATTTTCACTAAAACTACAGAAAGAGTAAGACGCGTGCGAGCATGCATGACACATACAGAGGTATAACATACATACATACATATGTGTGTATATATATATACATATATATATATATATGCACACACATGCACATTTTCTCATTTGCGCACTGCACACTTGTGCGCACTGCCCTATTTCACCACCTTCCACCACTTCAACCACCCTCCATCGTCCTCAGCCACCATTCTCTACTTCTTCCACTTTCTTTCCAACATCAACAGAAGTTATTACAGTGATCGGTACCACCATTCATATATACATAAACGTATATAGATATAGATGTATATATATACATATACATATAGGTGTAGGTATATATATATGTATATATATGAGTTGTAGAGAGATTGGGTCAGAGGAGGCCAAAGGGTAGCGGTGGCAAAAGCTGCAACTGATGTCACAAGATGGGTATATGAGGCAAGAGGAAGGTGGCTGAAAGTGGTGAAATAGGGCAGTGTGCATATGAGACAGTCGCTATATATCATGTACAATTCACACACACAGAGGGAATTTAACTCAGGTAAGTAACCAAAGCTCAAAATGCACGCCCAGCAGAAAATAACCTTCTTGTATTCTGCGAATACTCCTAAGAAGAACGAAACAGCACCAACTGCTGTGATGGAGAGAGCAAATTTAGCAGCTTGACTTAAGCCCATTTTCCAAACAGCTTCTGCACCACCAGTTCCTAAAACCAAAACCAAAGGACAAAACTGAACTAAAGTTTTATACATATATAGGTTTAGATACACACAAATGAGTCCTCTAATGATAATACCCCTTGATCTACATCAATCAGAAATGCTCAAATACAAAATCTATCATAATAACTCATGTTAGCTAAATTTATTTGTATGCATTAAATCGGGTCAAAACGTGAAATCAGAAATTTCTTAAAGCATCATTTTATTCATGAACTGTGCTCCCCTATGGTGCATTAAGCTTGATTAAAGCTATATAAAAACTGAATAAGCAATAAAAAGACTAAAGCATGGTATTAAATTTATACAAATAAGAATGTGTACCCCCACAAACGTATAATGGTTCTCTCTCTCTCCCTCTCTCTCTCTCTCTCTCTCTCTCTCTCTCTCTCTCTCTCTCTCTCTCTCTGCGCGTGTGTGATTGTGCATGCACAGATAGAAAGAGAGACGAGAGACGAAAACTGTAAAGGCAATTATTGATGTAGTACGTTTGACTTACCTCTCTACGTGGAAAGGATGTCAATCGATCCTCCACAGGAGCAAGAGCGTGCAGAAGACGTGAAGGAATCTGGGCAACGTCAAAAAGCAAGCCCAAAAACTCAGTGCCAAACCCTAACGTTCATTTCATAGTTTTATGGAGCCATGGTTGGGTTTGGGTCTGTCATGAGCTGTGTCTGTTGGATCCTCTAACCTCTGATTCTGCAATTTCCTAAATTAGGGGACCTTTCCTTTTACCTAATTGGTATCTGCCCCTACAAACCTGGAGTCTTCGTTGAATCTCCATATCCTATCAACGGACCTTTCCAATTTACACAGATACCCTTTATGAACTCGAAGGCTCCCTATGAATTGAAAAGTGTCTAAATTCATGCCCATATCATGATAAATTTGGATTTGAATCTATCTACAGATCGAGTTCCTGATTATTGGATCTTACCTGTGATCTAAGAGGTAAATTCGGTTCTGATCTGGCCAAAATTGTAGAATCGAATGGTATCATGTTGAACCAGATAACTTTTTACATGCAAGCTGACACTGAACCCAATCACACCGGGTATCAAACTCCTGCATATGACAAGCCACCAACCTCTTATCCAGTGAATTATACAACTTTGGGGGACATCGGACCAGTTAATTCAGGTCAAATAACCAAAACCAAGCATTATAGCAGATTAAGTGGGGTCCTCCACATGCATTTTTATTCGCCATTGTAGTCTCTCTTGTTATATTAGCATTTAACTCTAAAAAAGGCATCATGTTTTCCAACACTACTAATTCAACTCGGGTACTTACCCCAAATTCTGAAGAAAGTGAATCCCGAGTACTACAAGCCTAATGGAAAAAAAGAACTTGTATGTACTAGCAATTTGGCAGTCAGAAATCCCAGTTGCTCTTTGTCTCCCATTATCTGATAGTTTCTGTTTGCACATTTGGTGTTCTTTTTTGTTATCCAAACCACTCCTTGCACCCGTTTGCTTTTAAGGAGACTTGCGTCTATAGTGGTACATTCGCTTCATAAGAAAAATGGGGTTTTCCATTTAAAACACCCCTTTTCTTGTGGATGAAACTTGAAAATTGGTATATTTTGTTAGTAAACAGCTTGATGCATAAACAAAACTCAGTTATCAGCTTCTAGAGACAACGCTAGTTAAACTACTTTATGATTTTCTGGGAAGGCCATTCTCTGTGTCTTTTGACTTCTGTCCTTTCTCATTGTTTTCCTGTCACTGCAAACTGCAACTGCGGCCGGCGATCTTTGGTACAGGGATGCAATGAATCTGATCTCCCCACTTGATAATGCTCCTAAAGAGTGAGGACTTTGCCTTTGCTTTTTACATGCATAATGAACTGCGCAATGCTGTTGGATATTAATAATTTGCAATTTTAACTTTTTCCGGAGATTAATCTACTTGCAAAGCTATGTTTCTTTGTTTTATATGCTACCGTTTGCTTATTTTTCAAAGTATCAGTATTAAAATCCTCATTTTGATAGCAACTGTCAAATATAAAATTTCTACGGTGGTAGATAACTGGTTGTCTCTTATTTGATGAAAGTTAGCCTAACACGTAGTTCAGCACGTTTTTGCTACCTTAATCAACCAGTTAGTCTCTGTTGCTCGCCATTTAGGTGGTTAGAGCTGGAAAGCTTTGTGAAAATCCTGTGCTTGCGCTGCTTGATTGCCAACTATTATGAGGGAAAACGTGTTGGGATTTTTTCCTCCAGTTGAACATAGTTGGTGCTTGTGGAAATGCTTTGACTAATGTTATATACAACAACAACTACTACTACTAAGCCTTTTCCCATACTAGACGGAGTCGGCTACATGGATTCTTTGTTTCCACGGAGCCCTATCATGTGCCATGTTAGCAGTTAACTCAACTTTGACTAATGTTATATAATCTACATATTTAAGTAGAATCGATCATTAACCTAAAACAAAGCAAGGTTTTACCTGAGTGTTGCACAAATATGACAGTGTACTCATCCTTTATGATGTGCTGAAGCAAAAATCTTTTACTGGATAACTTGTCCATGTGTATTCACACAGCTTTTGTGCATACCTGATATTGGCACCTAGTCTATCGTATCTTTATTTGAAATGTTCTTTAGTTACTTGAATTGATGCAGTAACCATATAGTGCATGTGATGGAGGCCTTGTAGTTCGCTATGGTTTATTGGTAGTTGGTTGCTTCTAGCTTTTCAATGTTCTTCATTGTTGAAACGATTCTTCCAGAGGTTTGTGGAGTCAGCAAACGCTGTCATTGCATCGTTGCATCCGACCCACTGCATGAAGCAATCAAAGGTACATATTTATGTCAATGTGTCTATAGATTCCTCCATTTTTAATTGCCTTGGCTGCTCTTGGTTGTCCTTAGGCCAAGGAAGCCCAAGGTGAAGATCAACTAAAGGGCGGTTTCAAGATCAAGATGAATTTTTTTATCAAAGCTGACACCATGATCAAAAAGTTCTGCAAACGTGGATCTCACTTGATCCCTATTCCTTTGAGCCATCTTTTCCACCGCCATTGTGGCCAGGCGTTGTTTTTGAAAGTGTTGATCCATGCCATTGTGTGATCATATGCCTCCTGTTACAGAATTTCATATCCTGCAAAAGCAGTCTTATATGCATGGTGAAAAGAAGTCCAAGATTATAAATGGAAACCCCCATTTTTTCTTATGAAATTTCATATTTCTATTATTTGTAACAGAATCAACTAGAATCTCAACCATAACTTGTTCTAGGTTTGGCAATTTGGAGCCCTTGTTTCTGACAAAAACTAGAACTGTTAATTCTATATCAAAAAAATATCTATCTAATTTGAATGACAAGCCAAAATGGCTTGGCCACTGAGACTACTTTCGACATTTGAACTTTAATTTATTTACTATTGTATTCTCTCGGATCAAACTCTCTTTGGCTACCCTGTTTTGATTTATTTGCTGCCACTTTCTAGGAGATTTGATTTTGTTGGCATCTCTAGTGGACTCTGGCCTGAAACAGGATGACAAGGTTCTGTCAGTCAGGTAAAGTAAGTGTTCTCAAGCATCTTTGGCAATAGCTTGGTTTTGTGGAGAATATTAAATGAATCGATTTCAAAAGGTTAATCACGAGTAAGAAAAGCTTCAGTAGTATAGAAACTATCAATGGACTCAGTTTTTGAACACTTAGAACAGCGGAAAGGAACAAACAAAACAAAGAATAAAAGCTTAGTGTTTGTATATCATGTATATTTATGACAAAAAATGATATTATTGATGACATCAATGTTGAAAATCAGTCTCCACGACGATCCTTCCAGGATTTCTTCATAGCAACTTAGATAGTTTTGCCAAATGCCTTGCTATAAAATTAGACTTATATTTAACTTTCTCAATTGTTAATATGCAAAAGTTCACTTTAGAAGCTTGAACAGACTCTGGAACCTATTAGTTGTGGCTTTGACTGGATATGGTCAGTTTGGGATTGGCTCGACAGTTCTAATTGACATCAAACTCACCGAGGAATCGGCTAGAACCGAAACTATCCAAATTCGATTCAAAACCAGAAGTCACTTGATTTGATTTCGGTTGTGAAACCAGCAGTTTACTGGTTTCATCATTTTTATATTTTTTCTAGAATATTTGACATATATATTGGTTTCAAAAAGTTTTGGAACTCAAACGGGAGCAGGCTGGGTCCTGATTGTTGGTTACTAGACAATAAAAAATCGGCTGTTTGGAACCGTAGATTCCGATGAGTCATGTCTAGCTTCGACACTCAAGAGCAACTTTGACTTTGAGAATGGCGAGCCGCTCGACCATCGTCAGGTCCTCCTGATCTCTCTTCACCTACAGGCACTCCTCTTCCTTCGATCTTTAAAATTCTCGCTCCCCCTCATCCCATTTCCTTTAGCTCCTTAGATTTCTAGGCTCCGAGTTTCAATTTCCTCATCGTTTTGTTCCTTTCCCTTTCCTCATTGTGTTTCCGTCGTAAGAATTGTGTTAAGAGAACCACCACTAAGCGTTATTTCGTTCATATTGTTAGGGTTTATACTGCCGCTTAATAGTAGTTGTCACCGTTGTAGCTAACTTGCTAGGCGATTTAATTTGGTGAGCCCTCTTTCCGGGAAAATCAATAACGTGAATCAATTCTTTGAATGTCTTCTCCAATCTAATGAGGCTTCCAATCTAATGAGGCTATGCTTTTTAGGAATCAATGGGTGGTCTATCTCTATCGCAACCCTTGGTGGTTAACTGAAGCATTCAATGTGAAACCTCTTTAATTGGTTCTTCCTGTAGTTGTCTTGATCAACGGTTCCTGTCTTGGTTTTCAATTAAATAGCCATGGAGACTGATCGATCATCTGTGCAAGGCTCCCTAACCAAACGTGAAATTGATTTAAATAAAGTTAACATTTCAATCTCAATGATTTGCATCCTCCATCTTCCCTTTGAAACTTTTCTCTTCCCTGTGAAACTTTTGTAGATATATAAAAGAGGCACATTGTGTTGCAAGACAGAGACTGATACATGAACCGCAATTCCATCTTGACTTGTGTTCGCATATTCATGTAAGAAACAGGTCAACCTGAAACATGACCCAAATTACTTTTAATGTTACTTTGGTGGACAACAATAGACTTTTGGTTTCGGCTTTCGTGACGTGCCTTATGCCTTCATTTTACAGATACTATATACTTCATCAGATAAATCTATATACAACGAACGTATCCTTGCTATAAAGCTATGAGGCGAAAACTTAATCAGAAACATTGAGAGCCGTTGGCAGGAAAAGGTCCTCTGTGGCCGGCTATTTCTTGTTCTAGGTCATGTTTGTGTCATGTAATTTCATGATTGCATCAAAAGCATGTCAACTTTGGGTGAACACGACCATTGTGTATGTGTGTGAGCGCGTGCATGTGTGCTTATGTCTGAAGTTTCTGAAATCATTTGAGCCGAGGTTTCAACCAAAACCACCAAAAGATCAGAAGGGGGGGGGGGAGAGCTCACAACAAGAAATACCAAAACCAATCACAAGGTCAATGGCAGAGAATTATATTTTGTTTCGGCAGATACAGCAAGCCACCAGGAGATGGCAAAAAGACCAAGCCAGACTGACTAATCTTTCCTGTCCTTGTGACCACACCTACAGGGAGATCCAAGATTCCTGAACCAACAAAAACGTGGTAAACTGAAAAGCAAGCAGATACTGAAACAGAAATCCACTTGGGTACATAATCTCTGAACCGAGATAACTTGTTGCACCCTACAAAACTATACACAAACATAGCTCCCGGTATGTTCCTGGAACCTGTGAAGTCGTCGAATTTCATCACAAACTTTAGCTTCGCATAGAGAAAGAAGCATGGCTGCGATGAGGCAACCGTCAATCCTATAGATATTTAGGAATGTCATGTGACAATCTCTCTCACTAGCCAATCAAGACTAGGATATGAGAAATACAGTATCAGGCAAGATGGCACGGCGAATAGGATTGTAATGAGAATGTAGAGAGCCAAGATTGCAGCACTAGCAGGTATGATGTAGAGGACGATCACAAGAAATAAAAGAACCAGAGGAAACTTAGCTGTCAGATGCATGAAGAAAGCCATCGACTTGCGGATTGATGCATGCCACCAATCAATATTCAAGTAGCTGGGAACTTGGCGGGCAGGATTAAGACTTTGATGGGGTTGCTCTTGATGAGTTTGAGGGGCTCTTCTGCAGTGACGACTAAAATGAGTGCTTGAAAACTGGCCGACACTTGAGGACCAACCTGCCGCTTGATCCACAGATACAGCAGAAAGCGATTTCATTCTGTCACCATTCATGCTCTCCACCATCCACAGCAAGAAGAAGTTCTTGCGAGGGAACTTGAGGTTTCCTTTCCAGACAAGGCGGAATGATAATAACTGACACCATGGGCAAGAGATGAACAGTGGCAGCTGGATTGGGAGAGTAGGGAATTTCACAACAGCCCATTGAAGTGCTAGTACACAATTCTTGCAAAGCGTGTGGCCGCACCACAAAACATATGGGACGTTCTCAACAATGTTGAAAGATTCCCAACAAACAGGGCACTCTAGTCGTTCTTCTTGGCTGGTGCACGAGGAAGCTTCATCGTCAGAGCAATCGGAGACACAAACACTAGGTTTCGTACTCTTAATGCTTCCCGATATCATATTCGAAGCAAAGCTCCACATAGTGACACCACCAACAGATATGATGGTGAGAGGCTAATCAGAGTCCTGTGTGCGAAAATATGCAGAGCTCAACTTTTAGTCGTATCTGATCCTGATAAGGCTATCAAATAGGATAACGAACTTTAAAACTGACAGCACAAAAGACGAGCAAAAATGTTCTTGTCAAAGTAGCAAAGTAACAAGCTTCATGCTTTCCTCTTGTGCAGAAAGTTGTGCACTAACCAACTTCCTAGATGACAAACTTGACCATGAACCTCTACACGGTGCGCATAAGGATTTATTTCCTATCAAAAAACATGCAAGTAAATACAAAGGAGAACATTGATGAGAAATCGCAGGAACACCTTGGACCTTCATTGATGATATTGTAGGTACACAGAAGTTGGCATGATGCACTAAAACATGGCTCAGTCTCTTTTAATCAAAGAGAAGAAATCTGTGCCAAAAACCACAATACTCCTGACAAAATTCATTAAAACATGGAACAATACTTTTGATTATATTGGTTTTAGTGATAGAAGTTTCCGGCAAAATCATGCATAAGAACGAGATGCATGAGACATCTGGATTTATTCATCATGGAAGTACATGAATATTGTACCATTGAGCACAAAATACCATTGGCCTTACCCTTGTGAATCTATACACACAGCACGGCACTAATGAAACAAATTCAACACCTTACATAGACCAACATCCGATAACTATATTCATACGATACAATAAAAATGTTCACGGCTTCTTCCATCATTCTACAATGACACTAAATCTTGGTTTATTGTAAATTTACTAATTAATATTGTTGGTTTGTTCAGAATCATCACTTGTTCATAAGATTAGAAATAACAATTTGTCATAAAGAAAGGCAAGAGACAAGAAAATTACAACATCAACCTGTGAAAATTTGTCACAAAGGAAACAAAGGGCAAAGACATACTGATCTCTTCGCAATTTTTATGTGAAAAAGAGATGGTACCTATTAACTTAAACGTGGTTGATGCAATGCCAAAAATTTCTGACCTTGGAGCAGTATGGGGGTATTTTGTGCATCTAGTATAGCATGCTTGTAACTTTTGAGATGTTTTGACACAATCTGACCCCTAAAAGGCTCAACGTCATAATTGGTTAGGGATGGACTGCGGTCTTGATTTTCTAAGTCATCAATTAGACAGTTCTATGACCATGGCTTTGAAATACTTCACACGTATTCATATTCCGAGAACAAGTTAAAAAGCCAAACTCCACTAAATAAAAGTCATGCATGCATCACCTACATTGTCGAATTTGAAAATTAAAAAGAAAAAGAGATGTTAGGCCAATTACATGAGCTTGGCCATAGAAAATTACATGTGTGTTGCCTGCATGCATGTCTCTCTACATTTAACTTCCATGGTCTCTACTGAACAATTACAAAATATAGTACATTTACCAGCCTCTCAGGTATTAGAAGCATTATTAAGTTCCCACGTATGGGCCACCCGCTTAATCATTTCTTAACAGCTTCTTGCCTAAACCATGCTTAATCCTTTTGATTATTACATCATACCATCTTTGAATACTCTCAACAACCAATATGTCCTGACAATTACAATTTACAGATGACAATACTATAAAGTAGTTGCAAAAGGAAAACATAGAAAAGTGCTAGTTATGTCACAAGTAATGCTGGAACCGTATTAGTATCAGAAGCTCGTCATTGGCATCCTTTTGAAATTCATTACCCACAAAATATCTATGCACGACAGAACAGTTGATACAAGGAACAGAATCAGAAGAAATACTCATTTAACCTACCAAAGGGAATGCCAGAAACGTGCAATCATTCCCTCTCTATATGAAAGGCATGACGCTGTGTACTGAAAAAGCTAGTTATTATCAAACCAGTCAGGTGAAAACTGAAAACTATGGACCACGAGCAGAAAGGACGAGTATGCATTTCATCCTGTAAGTGCATCAAATAACTGAAGATGCAATCTTCATTGCAAACTAAACCTACTAAACTAACCGGCAAATGATCTCCTTTCACCACATTGTGAAATTAAAAACACTACAGAATGATTTTTATTCCACAACCACATTAACAACATTTGCTTCAGTTACAAAAGCCATAAAATTAATTCATTTTCACAACCCTTATCGCCAAATTGATCCCAGTTATGCTACCAGCAAATGAAGAAGATCGAGATAGCATGAATGGTCACGAGCAAATACACAAGAGAAGAAAAATCAAGCAATAAGAATAAGATTTCATTTCCTAAAGACGATAAAATAACTAATGTTAACAACAATTTCCTCCGTAAGAAATAGGAATCGTCCGTGTACATGAAACTCACCTCTCCCCAACACCGGAACCAAATCTGACCTCCAAATCTGAAACTTTCCCCGGCCAAAATCGCAGATTCAAACTTCGAATTTCGAAGATCAACTTTCTACCTATACCAAGTTCCACAATTCACAAAAAACCCTCGATCCAGAACTATTGTAACGATTTCATAACTTCTTTTGGGGCCGAAAAGTGAAAAGCAAGAAAATCCAAAACCATAATCACTGTTGGATCTCTCCAGTTTGATGGAAGCGATGAATCAAAACCAGCGAAAATTTCCGGAAACCTCACCCAGATTCTGGAGAAAATTATCAAACATGACCACCAAAACAATACATACCTCTTCGCACTCGCTCGCTCTACCGCGCGCAATTCTCAAGCGACGGCGGAGAAGATGACGAAGAATACGGAGGAAATAGCTCTCCCTTGAGAGAGAGAAGAACGGAAGCAGGCGCGAGAAGGCCGGAAGGTAGACGGTGGCTTTATGAGACGTTAGATTTTTTAAAGCGACTCGATTCGTAAATCGAAGCGGACGACTCGGTGAGGCATTTTAAAAGGTGGTGTTTATGAATTGGAATCTTGGGGATCTTACCCCGAACTTTGGCACGGATCCAGATCTAATGTGACACATACTCATTACGTATACAAATACGTATGTATCCCTTTCTCGGTTAAGTACAAATATTTTTAGTTTCCCTGCCGTCATTAGGTAAATACACATACTTTGGTTAGTCAGACATACTAAAAAAATGTTAATGAAAAGTAAAAGCAATGCGTAACAAATACTTTGCATGTATTTTTTACTGTTTCGTCAACCTTTCATTCGTCAAATTACTTGACCAATAAGAAGGGTAATAGCTGGTGAATTGAATGTTTTACTATAGATTCTAGAACTTGCGAGAATATCTTCGGGATAACTATACTCAAATACAGTGTAAAGTAATTGCATAAGGTTTCAAGGATTGGCGGATCCACATTATGGTGGAGTGTGACGATCACTTCACTTGAAATGAAAAATTTATATTTTATATTGATTTTTTTTTAAATGAAAACTTTTCAAGGATTGGCGGATCTACATTATGGTGGAGTGTGACGATCACTTCACTTGAAATTCTGAAAATTTTATATTTTATATTCAAATTTTAAAAAAATGAAAACTTTTAAATTCCATTTTCTCTCAAATATATGAAGTTTGCCCCATCCGAAACAAGTTTCTTAATCTGTCACTGTCTCAAGTGTAAAGAAACATCAAGGACAGGATGATCCTTTTTCAAACATGATGATATACCTAAAAAGGCTATAGTCTAAGAAAATAAGATATTAATTAAAGCAGTTGCACAATAACTTGCAAATAAATAGAGATTATAATAAAAAGAAATGCAATCATGTGTGTGACATAAAGTGGTGCTTCAAGTAAAGAAATCTCAACATAGAGTTGGAAATATTAATACACAAGCGAAACGTAGAAATAAAAAGGTATTCACTCTCGTCCTATATATATGATGCCAAAAAATCAAGGAGATGTAACAAGCACCGAAATGACCCTTAATGAATAATTATCAATGCTTGGTTAATTCGAGTGATATAGCAGCCATACTATGGCGTTTGTCCCCTTATGCAAGGTCCGCGGATATAGTTCATGGGCTCCGAATCGAAACCGAACCGACGGTTCCAAATCGCCGTCATTATTTAATATTTTTCTAATATATCTTATTACAAGTAAATCCCTAATTCAATAGTAGAGAGATCTCCACCATTTTAGCCGGTGGAATTAGGGATCCCAGTTCAGTTACAATTGATGATTTTTGAAAACCAAGCCAAAACCGAAACCGAACCAATAATTTCAAATCACCGTCATTTTTTAAATATTTTTTCAATATCCCTATCACAAGTTAATTCCTAATTTAATGGTAGGGGGCTCCCCAACTCCCACCATTTTAAATATGTTATTCAGCATTGCTTATCACTAAGAGCACGTTAACGGTAGGGTGTCCCCTATCGCGCCAGTTGGTGAGGAGTTCGACTCCCACAAGATACGTTTTCTCCTTCTTCTTCTTTTTTAAATTAACTGGATAGCATTCGATCCAAGCACCAAAATGACTATACCTAAGAAATTTATCACGCTCAGATCGAACCATTCAACTAACGAACCGAGAGCCCAGTTAAATTAAAAGTCAAATCCATTAGACATTAGCCAAACGGGTCACCACCCGAGCCAGGAATCCACATAAGATGTGTTCGTGTAAACCAAGCTGGAGACAACCCGAAAAGTTTGTGTTCATGTCCCCCAAAAGAAAAAGGAAAAGCTGGTTGAGATGGACATGCCAATGACCCGAGATGACACAACATGATCACAACCCGTACATGAAATTGCAACTGGAGATGGCACTATAGGACATTACAATCAATCCCAACATGAACACGACCTGGAAAGTCTAATTTCATGTCATGAAACTCATTGGTAGTATCCACCCAAAGTAATATGAAAAAATGAAACAAACTTGATTGCGTATATAAAATTTTAATGGAACTTTATTAAATGAGGCAAACTTGGTTTACTGTCATACTCAGTTGATTAAAAAATAAATGAATAAATAAAAGTCCATCTTTAAATGTAGTCATCCAACAGCGGTTACATGTCATAAAAAAAACTATCATTACAAGATTTAGAGTTGGCACTCTGAGAATTACTATTATTGTTAAGGAGATATGTAATATAAAGTGTCAATCATCCAATCTAAGACATGAGTTCTTGAATTTTGAATTAAAAAACAAAATATATAAATATGAATCAAGTACACTTACAATATATATACACTTTTTATTATTTGAGTTCAAATTCCAACTATCATTATCTTAGATTGGATTATTAGGTTCATTTCGATATATAGAGAGAGATTAGATTTTGTTCACCACTAATGTTCCACTAATTATTTGTCATTTATTGAAAAAATTTAAAATCTTTTAAATTATATTTATACTAAAAAAAACAATGAATAGATATGAATGAAGTGAGTATGTCAGAAGTAGATTTGGTTTTCATATATATATATATATATATATATATATATATATATATATATAGAGAGAGAGAGAGAGAGAGAGAGAGAGATGTGTGTATGTCACTGGATCACCTCGGGTGACCAGCGCTGGCACCAGTTTGTGGAACACATGCACACGAAGTTGCACCGTTTTCAGACTTCTGCAACAGCTTCAAAGGGAGTTTATTTCTCAATGCTTCGAATCTGCCGACTACAACGGACCCTCACGATAAGTTCACGCGACACCAACATGGAGCAATCCGGCTGCCGAAGAACCCCTGCGATGCTCAGCTTTACCCATGAGACTGAGGAAGACGGTGGTCGACCAATGAGGGAGGCGTCCAGACGACCTCTCCTCTCTCCCCTGAACCTCTTCTGTGTTTCATTCTATCTCTCAAGTGCCAATTAGCCAATACATGCCCACCAGACTCCCTTTTACAGCACAAGAGACACCAGGCACTTGGGCGACACCTTAATGATGACTCCCTGTGCTTGGGTCGGATAGGTCCAATAAAGCATCTCTAGACTCTAATGTGGATTCAACCCATAAATACCAGTTCAAACTGACCTACATCAAACTCCATAAGTATTACATTTAAGATGTAAAAATAATACCAACAAATCATTTTTAATTATAATATGTAAACAAATTAATTGAAAACTTTATTGGATTTATCAAAGTGATGACATAATATCTTGTTGTGTTGATTTGTCAGGTTCACTATTCCCTGAGCTTGGTAGGGCTGTTAAATGAGCCAAAACTGAACTGGAGTTGATAGCAGCGGCTTTCAACTAAAAGATAATATCTTGTTGTACACAATTTTCTGATAGCATTAAAAGATTTAATCATTCAGGTACTTGTGCCCACCAGCTAGCTTTGGTTGAAATGGTTCTCTAGCTCAACAAGTCAGCTCAAATTCAGCTCATTTGTTCACGAAATGAACATGAACAAGCGCACCACGAGATGAACCAAGCTCAACTCATTCGCCAGCAGCGGCACTGGCGAAGCTCAGAGGGTCGTCCGGCCACTTGTAGGCTCCATTGGGAAGGCAATGTACTGCCCATCCAGCCATTGTCCACCCATTCAAACAAACATACAGTTCAATGGAGATGAGCTTGTTTACATATCATTTGGGCCTTGCGGCTCCTATTTAGCCAACATGAGGGCCCTGCATATCTCTATGATGTAGTCCACCCTAACAGCTCACTTCCCACCCAGCTCATAGTTTTTAATGGCACAAGAAAGCATATTTCCATACCTTATGTTTGATGAATTTTTAATATATTTTCTACTTTAATTTATGTCATCTTTAATATGTTTTCAACTTTAATTTATGTCATCTTTAATATAGTTTCAACTTTAATTTATGTTATCTTTTAGCATAAATTCCTGTGTACAATAAGTAAAAGTTAGAGTATCCAAATACATTATGTAAATACACACTTCAATTGCATGATGGGAAGATATTTCTTTTAGCAATTTTTTACTTAAAAATAAAGGGAATAGAGCCCCTATATGAGTGCATGCACGAGACGTGTGGTGTGCATGCAGATTGAAAATAAAATTATGAGGTTTGCCATTCCAACATAGGATGCCAGCCATCATCAAGCGACACAAGGTCAAAAAATCTAATTGATACGAGTTCCATATGAAGAAGGAAGAAAAGCAAAACATAATATACAGGAGAGATGGTTGTGCGCACTCTCAAACATGCACACTAAAGTTTATTCCTTTTGAAAAGGACTTTTGAGGCCGTCCTTAAGTTTGAAATCATATATGAAAAAGTGAAAGATCACATATGTGACCTCAATATCCCTCTTATAAAGGTGTACACTAGCATGCATGTTTTGGATTGTGTATGAAAGGAATAGCTTATATATACATATCTCTCTATACTGAAAGAGAGAGAGAATATTGTGATATTATAGCTAGCATATTCAAACAAATTTCAACAATCATCAATGATTGAAATTTGAAATAGAATATAAAATGTGATTTGTTGTTGGTTGTACACAATTAATTATCTAAGAACCACATTATATTCAAAATGTTTGATGCCGCCTCGCTATTCTGCAAAATAAACAAAAGAAAAGAAGCGACAGTCAACTACCTCTTTGAAGATATAAAAGATCAACTAGATTAGGATTGTAGAATTATTATGAGTTGGTAAGTCTCCAGTCTATTAATCTATGTGACCGTCGTCTCAAACAACCGTATGAACCCACTTGATATTGAAAACAACAGAAAGACTTTGATTCTGCCCTCTTGGCACACACTCTCCCCCACACGCATAGGAGTGAACTATGTCCAAATTCATATAGTGTTGTCTTTTATATTTATATATAGAGAGAGTTGTTAGATGTTGTCTTTTATATTTATAGAGAGAGAGTTGTTAGACATAGTCTCATAAAATCAATGAGCTGGTGGTGATCAAAGCCCTCATCTCAAGTCACATTTAATATGCATGGCATTTAATACACTTATACGCATTAAATAACCTCAAACTTAATACCGATATTGATGGCAAGTCGATTTGGATTGTTCATTCGATCTTACGGATGATGCAAATCATCTAATAGAGCCTCTCATGAGAAGGTATATAGCATCTCCCAGTTTCTCTCTCTATATATATAGTGCATGATATATGCTAGCATATTTAAACAAATTTCAAACATCTAATTTAAAAGATTAATGGTTGAGATTTGAATTCAGAAATGAAAAAATTATTTTTCTAATTAATTACACTTGCAAAATTATAAGTATACTTTTACTTTGTGAATTAGAATAGCAATCATTCATCTTTGAAATTGGATAGACGAGATTTGGTTGGATTTACCAGTATCTAATGTTATTAGGTTATATCAAGCTTCATATATATATATATATATATATATATATATATATATATATATATATATATATATATATATATATATATATATATATATATATATATATAGTTGTCTCATATATTATATATTTGTGCAATTCTTTACTTTTAAGGAACATGAGTATCATTTAAAAAAAATACAAGGTGTTTGTAAAAATATAAAAGATACCCTTATTACATCATGCTTTCTAAAAAAGAGGAGTATGAGAATGTTGTACTATGTCTCTCTATATAGAGAGAGATAGATAGATAGATAAATAGATAGATATATCAGAGTCCTATCGGCTCTACCATAAGAAAAGCATACTATTATTGCCGCAAGAAGGTATTCTGCAAGCAGATATTTTCATACAGTATTCGATCCAATTTAAGGACATGAATCGATTATTTATGTTGAAGAATTTTCGTATGGAACTAGAACTATGCATCTTTTCGTAAGCTCTGGTTTTTTAGTTTTCCTGACTAAACCCAAAAGAGATCTTCGCTTGAAAAGGTTAAGATCGTCGTCTTCAAGCATGCTCAAAGATGGCCAAACTCGCTTCCTGGTATACAAAACAATCACGCGCGCACACACACACGCACCCAACTACAACAGTAGACGGCTTTCCAGCATCCTAGTGGCTACACTTGTGACCATCGTGAGGATAGATGAACAACTTGGCCACTTCTCAAATGTCTTCCTATCCCCGACAATGGCAATCTCTTCCAATTTTCTTTTTCTTTTGGATATATAAATATAAGAGGAAACGGGAGTTGATAGACTTTAATGCAATGTATATTTTTTTATCTCACGGTTCACATTAAAAAAATGTAACTTTTTGAAAAAGTAAAAAAAATATTTTTAGATGTTTTATATTATTTTAATAAATCATTTGATAAAAAGATTGAATCGTCTAAATTATCAATAAGAGTTAGCATTATTATAACTCCTCCTCCTTCTTTCTTTCTTTCTTTATATATATATATATCAATAAGAAAACTAAGAGTTGCTAAATACACTCTCATGTTGGACTTTACTAGACTATTTGTACTCCATACAAATTGAGTCATTTGTGAAGATTGACATGAGGAACGATGTTATTTAGTGTACATGTAAATGAGTGCATTAAATGTAACAAAAGATGAATGTCTTCATCACTATTATCTCATTGATTATATGAATGATCGTGATGATCAAACAATATTTATTACGAGAGATTACTTTTTTTCTTTCTCCTTCTATATTTATATATAAGAATCTAATATGTAAGAAAAGTATTTATTTTGTAATGTCTACTCATTGTTTTTGAATAGTAAATTTTTTAAAAAAAATAAAAATACCAGAATTGGTGATTTGAAATCTTAGGTTCCTGTTTTGGGGCCGTTTGAAAGGCGAAATCATAATCGAACAGGATGACCCTTAATTTTGGTTCTAGTTCCTGGCCTCGTTTGGTTCTAATTAGAATCAGTCACGTCTACTTGCACTCATTTACACTTTTGACTTCTTGCTTTACAATTTACATCATTCATTATTCTATCATCTCCTTTGGTACAATGGTTGATATTTGTTTACGTGGAGTTTGCATTCTCTACATTCATTTTTTTCTGTCTTTATATATATTAAATGTAATATCTTTTAATACATAATCTTGCATAACCATCTTCTCTGATGGATATATGTGATTAAAGACCGAGATTTAAATTAAAAATATCATTATATTCTTATATGTTGTATTAATGCATTATGTGTAGTAAAAAAATTATTTTATCACTTAAATGTGAAAGATGAAAAGAAAATAGAGTTTACGAACGCTGTATGCATTTACTTCTCTCTCCCTCTCTACATATATTCGAACAACTTTGCCAAAAGTATACGAGTCGAGACAAGGAAAAATTGAAGGTGACAAGGCCTTGCGTGAAACAATCGCCAGTAAACGACCGTCCAACTTCTGCTGATAAGATGAATCCACCAAACCAAGTTTTTTGTCGTGTAAATAAATAAAGGTGGCCTTCCCACGAGCCATGGACAATATTTGCGAAGCTCGAGAACCTTTGAGACTTTCAGTGACACATCCGAACAGGAGCTCAATCTCAATCAATACTACACTGAACGAATCCTAATTAATTATACCTCCTATTCAATTGACAGAAAGGTGGTTATGTAATATCATCTCACAAATAACTTGATTCCACATATCAGACACAGTTCCACTCTCTCTCTGGCGTTAGATATGGACCAATGCACCGTTTCCGAGGCGTCACTTTTCCCTGGCTTCTAGAGATCTGGGAGCACTCAAAAGAAGAGAAAAAAAAGGGGGATCCTCTCCTTCTACCCTCGATCGTTCTTGTTCGAGCCGCTTCTTATTCTTTATATTTTTAGGATGTGTTGAATAAGAGTTCTGTCGTTTGCTCTGTGTGTGGAAAGTTTGTAGTTCACACAGCGGATAGAGTTCAGTTTGGTCTCTTTCCAGCTCTCAGGATGCAAATTTTGGACCTTTCGTGAGTTTTGAGTGACACCATCTTCTTTTTTTGCCGTTTGCTGTGGGCTCGGGTCCTCTTTGAAGTCTCTTAACATGATTTTGGTGGATGCTGGTCTTTACTCTGCACAATACTCTTTTTGGATTGCAAGAAAGATGTTGATGGGAACTTGTTAAGGGCCGCCGGTTTTTCTTGGATTGGCTATTCATGTCATTCCATGGGTCATAAGTACTCTTCTCTCTCGATTGAACACGTACGCTTGGGATCTTAGTGGGAGATTTTCGACAAGAATCTGCCGTGACTTCACCGTTTTGGAGTGGCAACCTTTTCATTTATGTGACTCAGTATTTGAGTACCAAGCTCCCATCTTTGATCTTTCAAAGCGTTACTTCTTGTCCATGATTTTCTCACGTTTCTTTTGCATCTTGGTGAGCAGAATCTTTGCGTGATTTGACTATGTTAAAGTACCAATTTTCCCATTTTTGTGACTAGGATTTTGGAGTACCAGTCTTATTATCTTTGACTCAAAGCCTTCATTTTTGTCGAAAAGCTTTGGTTTTAGTGATTTTACATATTGGTGTTTGTTGGATCTGAATTAGAGGCAGGAATGGGACCACCTTCCCTGATTTTAGGCTTGGCCTTTGGTTCCATTCTGGCATCCTCTGTTTGTGGGATTGGAGCTAATTGGGGAACACAGTCATCACACTCTTTAGCTCCTGAGATTGTGGTTAGGTTGCTGAGAGACAATGGATTCAAGAAGGTTAAGTTATTTGATGCAGATTCCAGAGTTTTGACTGCATTAGGCAACACTGGTATTGAAGTTATGGTTGGCATCCCAAATGATATGTTAGCAACTCTTGCAAGCAGTTTAAAGGCAGCTGAAAACTGGGTTACCAAGAATGTCTCTGCTTTTGTTTCCAAAAATGGTGTGAATATCAAGTGAGTATCACTGCTCCTAGTTTTCTTCTTGTCAATCTTCTGTATTGATTGTAATGCACCCCTTCTTTTGTTATCACTTCTCCTGTTAGAGTTTTGAGATTGGAGATCTCAGTTTGTTGATATCTGATTGACAGTTATTCTGATTTTTCACCAGAAATATCACTCGTACTTATTTTAGCTGATTGTTTGGCTAATTGAGCTCTGATCTTAGCTTTGAAATTGGTATTGATGTCAAAATCCACTGTTAAGAAGGTTGGGGGGGTATGTCTCCCCTTTTGTGTGTGTGTGTGTGTGTGAGAGAGAGAGAGAGAGATGATTAAGGTGGCTTTGATAAGTGGAGAGACAGCCAAATGAAGCTTTAGTTTGAAGGTGGGAGAAGCTAGATGATGAGAATTAGGCCATGGAAGTTGAAAAAGTGTTGGAAAAACCACATCTGATCTTTGATTTGGAGATAATTGCATATGTGACCCATGTCAGATAGAAATTCATGTAACTGACCATGGGCCACGCCCAGAGTGGGAAAAGGCTGGTTTTGGCTTTCTAGGTCATTAGTTAGTCTTCTTGTGAAGCTTCATTAGGTAGACTTGCTGATTCATTTCGAGGTACTTATTAACAGTTAATCCTATGTTGTTAGCATCCACCAGAATGATTATATGATCCCTGGACTGCAAATAGCATTTTCATTTGGTGAGCATTGAAGTATGATGGTGGCACATAAGGCTTTTAGGAAGAGAAGTTCCTTACTAAATTCGTCCGGAAGAAAGTAGGGAAAAGATGAAGATAATCTTATTATGCAACATGTTAAGCCATTTAAATTGTATCTTTGTTGTTGTATAACAAATATGAGCTAATAATTTTTCTTAAGAATCACTTAGTTTGTGACATGCTATCTTTAACTCCACTCATGTAAGTGATCACCCTTGGATGGCTGGTCCTGAGCCTGCATAAAAGAGGAGAGTTGTGCTAGGTAGCCAACAACCAACATAAAACTTTGTCTCGATTAAAGGGGTGTGATTTTTCCAGTATGAATGCACTGGATCCCAACCAAACTCTGAAGTTAAGCATGCTTCGTGTAGAAAAAATTCATGACCAATATGTGCCCGAAGCTTCCTTCATAGCTCAGCAACTTCTTCACAGTGGCCACATTTTCTGTTCTGTCCTTTATTCTTTTGGTTACATTGGGGAGGTCCAAGCCCAATATGCACGCCTCAGGTATCGAACTCACGACATTCAACTTGTAAGTAAAGTGCCCCCCCACCCTATCCAGGTGAGCTATCGCTCTGACTGCATCTGTCTTTTATCCTTGTTCACAATTTTAAGCACATTCTGGATTGAATAATAACTCTTTAGTAAATATAGATAATGAAATTTTATTTTTCATAAGAACCTCAGATAAAGAACTTTACTTTCGTACTCATGTTTGCCAGCTCTTGGTTTCATGGTTTTCACCCAGGATACCTTTTACTCCATTGACATGTTTATGTAGTTCCTATGTTGGTATCATGTAGTTGAAGATTGCATTTGCAGTTCAAACATATTCCTATTTTGATTTTGAGCACCTGCAAGGGTTATTAAGATGTTAGCCCTCATCCAGTCACTTGTCTTTCACCAATGACATTCTAGTCATTGTCGCAGTGATTATTATTTCCTTTATTCTGAAGTTTACTGAGCTCTGTTGAAGTTGAGAGGGCCATCCATTGCAGATTGATCAGAGTTATAAATTGCTTTTCAAGATATTTCTTTCCATATAGGTGCAATATTCTACCACACAAGATTTCAGCTCGTATGAGGTAACAGCAAAGTGATATGGAGGTGATATGCAAGTTACAGAAACAACTATGATGTTCTAAGTAGCTCAATCTTTAAGAAGCCTCTACTAGCTTTAATCTTTGAACAATATTCAACTCATATCACTCCTGAACAAATCGGACCAGAATGATAACTAGTATTTTATCTTACCTTCTCAATGGTAGTGGAGTTCAGTTCAAGTTGAACCGATCCATATATGCATTGGAGGCGGAATGTTTATGAGTGTAATGTAGTTTTTCGGTTGGATGACCCTCCCTGGGAAGTTTGGAGGAACTGCAATAAGAGTTGCTCCACAACATTTTTATCTGGGCTTTCTGCGCTTCATTACTTTTAATAGGTTTCTTAATGCTTTTGTAGACTTACCTAATTGCTGAAAACAAGGTACCATGCTGTGGTTTTCCATGAAAATTAAACTATTCATGTTGGTGTATTTGCATTCCACTTGCTCTGTATTTCACGTTTTGCTTCTCTCAATTTAATAGTTTGGCAATACAACTTGCTTAAGTTATTGAAACTGTCATTATTATTGAGGTGCTTTTGCGAGAGATGGATGGTTGGATCTCGGTATGACATGATCATATTGAAGGGGTATTGGGTTCAGATACCATTGGGCATTATACCCATCTCTCTCGAGAAGTACTTAATTGCATGAATTGTGTAAAACCTTGATTGTTTATAAAATTCTTCAAATTTCTTTTAGTTTTTTCTGATATTGATCACCTCCAGTAACTTCTTTTTCGTTAACTAAGTTGTGCATCTTGTTGCTTAAATTAGTTGAACCGTTTCCATGCATGCTTTTAGATATACTGACATCATTGTCTGCTAGATATGTGGCTGTTGGAAATGAGCCCTTCTTGCAGACATACAATGGAAGTTTCCTCGGAATCACCCTTCCTGCACTTCAAAATATTCAAAGTGCTCTTATTAAGGCTGGTTTGAGCAACCAAGTAAAGGTCACAGTTCCCCTCAACGCCGATGTTTATCAATCTTCAAACTCATTACCGTCCGGTGGAGACTTCAGGACCGACATCCATGATCTTATGCTGACAATTGTTAAATTTCTCAGCGATAATGGAGCTCCTTTCACTGTCAACATATATCCCTTCATTAGCTTGTACAATGATCCGAATTTCCCCGTTGAATTTGCATTCTTTGACGGTAACGGACAACCACTGAACGACAACGGGAAGATATATACGAATGTATTTGATGCCAATCATGATACATTGATCTGGGCTCTTCAGAAGAACGGATTCAGCAGCTTACCTGTAATCATTGGAGAGATTGGTTGGCCAACTGATGGCGATAAGAATGCGAATGTTCAATTTGCACAGAGATTCAATCAAGGTTTCATGACACACATTGCAGGCGGGCAGGGCACGCCCATGAGAACTGGGTCTATTGATGTATATTTGTTCAGTCTCATTGATGAAGACGAAAAGAGTATTCAACCAGGAAACTTTGAGAGACACTGGGGCATTTTTAACTATGATGGCTCCGCTAAGTATGTGCTGAATTTGGGTCAAGGAACTAGCGCCCAGCTGATCCCAGCGAAAGGAGTCAAGTACCTCGCAAAGAAATGGTGCATGTTCTCACCTAAAGCAAACTTGGATGACCCCAATGTTGCCGGGAGTGTGAGCTATGCATGTGCCTTGGCTGACTGCACCAAACTTGGCTATGGCACATCTTGTGCCAATCTGGATAGCCGTGGCAACATATCTTATGCATTCAACACATTCTATCAGAAAAACAACCAGCTTCCAATTGCATGTGATTTCAATAAACTTGGGGTGGAGACTACCACCGATCCATCGTCTGGAAGCTGCAAGTTTGATACCATGATTGATCCGAGTGTGACGCTCACAGGGGGTTGTAAGAGCAGCAGGTGCCAGAGGAAGACTATGGTTCTTTCTGCAGTGCTGTTTATGATCTCAGTTTTGACATTATTGTGATTATTTTTTGTTAAGTTTGCTTGTATCTGTTAAAGATTTTCTTGCCCTTTGTTCTCTTGGTTGGATTGGTCAAGCATCAGTCACATGTATCAATGTAGCACAGATATTCGCCATCCATTTCTAAAGGTCGAATTTTGGATAATGCAGGAGAAAAACGAAAAACACCCTTTTCAAAAAGCTGAGTACCCTGCAGATGTTCCTCTTTAACGTGAAACTGAAGCTACACATTTTGTAGACGAGACCAATTTGATATTCCTTTGCTCCTGCGGACCTTCCATTCCCGAGCTTCCCAGTACTCGGCCATGAACGAATGAGGCACCGAGCCCCCAAAAACTCGTCACTTAGAATAACTGACGAAAGAGACATTTGGCGGTACCTGCAGAGGTGTGAAAGGGACGCCATCAGAATATGCCCGCAACAATGAGGAAAGCCATCAGTGCACTATCTGATAAGATGCCAGTGAATCTTTCATCACAAGATATCTGATAAGGTCAAGAAGTTCGAGTCTATCTAAGAATGCATATCTTAACGTTGGCAACTTATGTTAACATCTCTTAAGACGTGCACAGTACCCGTTTTGAATTGATAAGACTGGCTGTTGTGCACGCAGATGCATGGTTATCATTCATTGAGGCTGCATAATAAGCAACCACAAGTTTTGGCGTAACATGATGTCAAGAATCAGGAAATTAGTTTCTATTGAATTAAAGTGAGTGGAAAAATCACCAGCTAACCTAATCAGACTTGCTGCCGCAACCCTGCCTCTTCGAAAGGTATTCTCTTGATCTTATGTCGGCCTGTTTACTACATGAAATTAGTTCAGGTGAACATGCACACGTCAAAACAAAATTGACCAATAAATTGCGCGACGAGCAAATATTGCTCGACTAAGTAGTGGAGTGCTGAATAAGCATTGGTTGGTTATCATTGTCAATGACGCAATTAGAAACAAAAATTGTATTTCAACCTAGAGGAGGTTTTTGCTATGTTTCTCCACCGACGAGAATAATGGCCTGGTGGGTGGAGAGAGAGAGAGAGAGAGAGAGGGAGGGAGATTTGGATATTGGCGATAAGGATTCTTTTAGGGCTGATTTGGTTCACCCCTGCCTGAATCTGCAGATGATATAGCTTCTAGGTTCTGATGGATATGTTCAAGGAAACATCACCGTCACAAAATCGATTATTATATACAGTATGAAAGAGCAAAATCAACATAAATAATGAAATAATCTTACCTGCCTGGTAGGTTCTGGAACACGGTACAGGCAGCATTTCTTAACAATTTGAATCGCTGTTTCAAGTGAAATCCGATGCCCAATAGATATATATATTGGTTTTAAAGAAGACACAGTTGAACGCATTGCCTGCAAGTCTCAAGCAAAATTTAGGTTGTAATAATGCAAGTATACTACTAACAACCTAAGACCAAGTACACACTCAAACGTATGAAAACATGCATATCCATGTATTACAAATGTAAGACACCAGAAAGACCTTTGAATAATCGCATCCAGTTACTAAGATAAGCAGAAAAGCAATAAAGAATTAGTAGGAAACAAGAGTTGGCCTATATCTGTCCAGTACCATAATCATACAAAAAGCAACAAATGTTAGCCAGGTGCTAAAGAGCCCAATCAAAGTCGGAAGCAATTAATTGCTAGTTAAGACAGTTTGTATCCTTCTTGGCAACATCCAACAAAGAGATGAATCCAAAGAATTCTTCTAACGTCTCCTTTGCCTCAAATAGGATGCTTTGATTATGTAGGACAGGCGGCATTACATGAAGAAAACTTGACTCTTGGATGATGTAACTTGTTCTTGTTGAATGTTTAAGTGAGGGTGGACTATGGGGTTTAGGAGCCGAGGAAACGTGAATTGTATCAACGGTATGCAAGTCTTCCTAATTTATTATAAGAGAACCAATCTTCTACATCTTTCCATTCTATGCAGGCTTATAGAAAGCAATTGTTCAGTCTCACCATAAGCTTTGGCAGATCTGTTCATGACAACATAGACATTTTTAAGGAAGCTATTTCAGTATCAGAAGAACTTACAGCCCCCCATATCAGCCCAGAGTCACCAGTCAGCATCACTATTTCACCATTGGAGTTGCTTTGTGATTTCAAAAGTTGTCTTACCCCAGATTCAGTTAGTCCATCCACATGATGCAACTGATACAAGTCAGATTTTGAGGTAATTACAAATCCAGTAAGACGAGAAGAAACAGTAGAGCAGACTAAAATTAATCAATGGGGATGTATGAAGAAGCTTTTTCTATATAAGAATTGTACAAAACTCAAACTGTACATGAATTAATTAACTCAGCCACTACATTATTATGATGAAAGTTGCATCTTTAAAATAAATTTTTCCAGAAAATGCTACCCAGCTCCTCAAAGGGTACCACATTCTGCTACACTTTGGAAGATATATGCAGATAATTGCAGTGCACTGAATTTGCATAGCACAACACTGATCTCCAAAGAACTAACTGAAGCACACGAAGCACTAACACCATGTTACCTGATGAATTATCATGTACATACGTCTGCAGTTCCCTGTGAACATTTAGATGAATATGCAATTGTCCAAACTTATCTCTTGAAAAAGTAGAAAGGTAATATCACTTTGAGCAATAACGAGTTGGAATATAAATTTTAAAGGAATCCTCAGAACCTTGTTGCTTAATCTGCTCATCAACAATTCTTACAATGACTTTGGCATATGAACTTTGAAAGCAACCTCGTAATTTGTTGCTTACTCTGCTCATAAGTGGAAAAGGTAACCAAACACCATCCATCTAAAAATGCAAAATCGTATAACTCACATTTTTCCCAATGCCAATTGAAGGAAGGTCTGTCACAACACCAAGATGACAAGCTAAACCAAAACCTACCCAAAAGCATGCATCAGCTTTAATACAAAAGGAAAATAAAAAGTAAACATTCATTCAGGAAAAGTAATGAATGCTTTGCAACAACTCAAATCCAGCAAGAAATTCACTGAGTTTGCTACATTCTAGAAAACGGCAGACTCAGAAATCAAAGGGAAAAAAAAGGAATGTCAAGGAAGGATTTTCTTGCTTAAATGTTGAACTCAATAAGACCCGCTCTTGCTTGTGAGAATGCCCCATATCCTAAGTAACAACTACTGAAGGTTCCAGATAATTCACATAACATGCACGTGCAAGCATGCAAATCACAGTGTTTTTTATAAAGTAATAGTCATGATTTAACTCATGTCACAAACATAAAAAAAACTGACTGTTTTATCTGCAAAAGCCAAAAGGTGCTAAGCAATGCAGCGTGGTGCTAATTTATCTTGTCCTAGTATATCAATGAATCAGAATTTAACACTTTCCATATACCAAAACAAACACATATGAACTACATAAAGCAGCATACCTCTAGGGTGAAGCAGGCCATTACCATCGACCATCAACAGCTGTAAGGTACCCACCAAGGCTATCAACTTTAGATGCTTAGTTGAATCATGAACCTTGAAAAACTAAAGCACTACAAATGATACAAGTTGTGTTTGATAACCAAATAAATTGTCAATATAATTGAAGGTAGCCTTTCTATACATGAAGTTATATTTACAACGAAACTGCAATCTACTCCTTTTCCCAAATTAAAACCACAATCTTAAGTGCTCTCAAGATGGTTCCATGAATTTACACGACAAAATGAAAGGAAAAAAAGGAACCTGAGGATAGAAAGGGCTTTTCTCATTCCTCATTTTTTCAAGCAACTCTAAAATGATCGGACCCTGACAACAAAGTCAATTGTTAGTTATTACTGAAGTCTTCACCACTCATAGGCATGTATTTAAAAGAGTATGAAAATGACAAGCAACAAAAAGGTTAAGATAACAGAACAAGGAAGCGCTTAGATATCAAAACTTCAGTGGCTCTTTCAGAGAATCACAACCCCCATGCCTCAAAACTTCCCTCACAGTCTAACAGAAAGCCATAATATGACTTGAGAGAAAGCCGTTGTACAACCTTATTAAACATAAGTTTCTAGTGTGCTGCATAGATATTTTCAAATGGTGTAAACCCATCTATCCTGGCTAGAGAGAGAGAAAGAGAGACTTTATGTGGTCTATTTGAATAACCGATGTGCATGGTATGAGTTCTTAGATCCATTAATCCAGGTATAACAAATAAAACATAAAGTAAAATGATTTTCTAAAAGATTGCTGCAGAACAGGAAGCAAGAAGTGATGTGGGCATAGCAACAGAACAACATGATATTTCATGGAACATAATCAATAAAAAAGAATCAGCACACTGTTCATTTTTAACTTTGAAATAAATAACTAGGATTACAGAGCAAAGGACTAAAGGTAATTTTTCACGACATTTTCTAACATATATAAACAAAAGGCAAACAGTGCTAGTGAATTCCTTTATCAAGGCTTTTATTCGTTTCTCCTTCGGTTTGGCTCATCTAGCTTTGTGATGTTGTGACTAATCGGCCTCCAAATGATACAACAAGCCTCTCTGTTTGTCTTGTAAATGGAAGGAAATAATGTTGGAAAAACAAGGAAAAGGCTTCGGATGAAAATCACGGAGCATTTTTTAGCACAGAAAGAGAGAAAAATAATAGATAAAATAGCAAGAAAGATTTGACATGAAAATATTGGCACACAAAGCAAGGGAACCATGCTGACTCAGAATGTGAAAAAATAAAGATGAACATGAAAAGAGAAAATAGATCTTAGAATAATTTTCAAAACCCAGAAAAACATTTTTGTAGTTGAAACTTTTACCCTCCGCAGCTGATTAAAATCAATTAAGCATAGAGCCCATCTCTTTTTATCATTTAACATAAATACACAAATCAGTTGTGAATTATGACAGCAGGAACCTCTCTGAATGCAAGGAAGCCTGGAACATAAGGAGTTTGAAGCCTTGAAACGTTGAAATCTTCATAAATGACATTCATAGTATTAAAATCCACAACGACAAGTGCAGCACAGGCGATGGAAGGATCCTCCTTGGAGAAGCTCAAATCAACTCCTCCAATGTATCTTAGTTTGTTTTGATGACATATGCTTGTGTTGCTTTCTTTCACATCTATGGTCCATGCAAAATCGTCTTCCATGACCACTCTCTTTTTAAGTGAATCCTGTATTCTGGAACCAGATTTTGTGCAAAACATCAGTCCACATGTTTCATCCTACGTTGCCAAAAAAGTTTGAAATAAACTGAAGTATATAGTTGCCACCTCACAATTGGTGTTGCAAATCCAATAATAAATAGAACTGAAATGCATGACTATACAGTTTGAGTAACCAGCTAAGACTAAACTATGTTGTTTTTATTATTTAATTATTTTGAAGTCATATTGTTCAACGTAAAATACAAATTTGTCCTACTGCCCATTATACAACTTAGAAGTAACCGGTGGAAGAGACAGGATATTTGAATAAAGCAGGCTTAAGAATAGCCCTTGGTTTGCACAAGTAGGTTTTTTTATGATATTCCCTGAAGAAATTTGCACTCCTACAAAACAAAGTTCTCAAAAATTAACCCTAGACCGTAGATTGGGTTTGTTACAAAATCCATTATGCTCAACTTCAACTTTTTCTGCAACAAGTTTGCAGCAGAAACTGCATATAGAAATGCAACCTCGACTGCTTAATCACCCATCATGATACTTTAATGATTTGATCACAGAAGACCTCTAAATGCCTAACCTGATTTTGGGTGATTGTGTAACTAGAAGACACCAAACGAGGTCAAAATGGATTTTACTCATTTAAGCAAATATAAGAAAAGCACGATCCAGAACAACCCAAGAAGATCCTCAGTCAAAGGCACACTATATAACTTAGGCATAACTAAATTTGTCTATTTAGGCAAATATGGCTAAAGATTGGACTATTTGAAATATTTCGCCCTATGATTGGGTACACCAACAAGGTCAAAATGGACTTTACTCCTCTAAGCAAGCTTCCGAAACAACCCAAGAAAATCCTCAGTCTTAACCACATTACGTGATAATAGGCATACATAATTGTGTCATACTTAGGCAAATATGAGTATAGCTTGAACTAATATTATTGAAATATAATGCCCAATGATTGGGTACATGTACCACCTCGAATGTTAATGATGTGTTTGTAAAAATAGCACCAATATCTTGCCAATGATATCCATAAACTCAAATACAAATAATCCCACAAGATTTTCAACAAGCCAAATTACCAAACAAACCACCAAACACTTGTGTACAAGCCAAACCGAATAACAAACAAGTCAAGTGAGTGTTAAAGGCTCTATCTTTATTGATAATATATGTTCTCTATTTATAGAGGTTTTAAAAGGTCATTAAGAGAGAGAAGGCAACGGCTACACAACTAGCCTTGGGAGTTCCCAATGGCTAGTTGGGGGGACTAGCCCTTGGGGCCCAATCAAAATGGTCTCCCTTTCGTAGACCTATTGGCCCCTACTTGCCAGTGAACCTATTATAATTTAACACCTCTCCTCAAACTTTTGGTGTATATATCGAAAGTTTGTGTTGACAAAGACTTAGTAAAGAAATATGTCAATCGTAGCTTTAAAGGAACATAACATAAAGTCAATCTTTTCTTCAAGCATTTCTCCCAAATATAATGACAATTCATCTAAATATGTTTGGTTCTTTAATAAAATATTTTTTTAAAGCAATATACATGACGTTTTTGTTATGACAAAGCAATTTTGTAGAGTCCTCCAGGGCAACCTCTATGTTTGCTAGGAGTTCAGTGATCTAAGATATCTTGGTTGTTGTGATGGTAATAACTCTATATTATGCCTCTTTAGATGATAAAGACACTTTATGTTGCTTTTTACATCTTCAAGAAATTAGAGAATCACCTAAAAACACACAAAATCCAGTGATGGAATGTTTATCATTAACATCCCCAACCCAATCAGCATTAGTGTAAGCAATTAATTTAAATGAAAATGATGAGGTTAGAATGATCCTCTTTTAAGTGTATCATTTATCTATCTCACAATCCGCATAATAGTACTCATGTGTATACTGATGGGAGCTTGTTGAAATTGACTTATCACATGTATTGTGTGTATTATGTCTGGTCGAGTGATGGTAAGATACGTCAAGGCTCCTATAATCAGTATATAAGGAGTGGGATCCTCTAATTTTTCTCTAGTTCTTAGTTTAGTCCCCATCACCTCTGGCGTGCTCACTTTCTTGTCATCTGTCAACTTGTTAACAATATCACAAGCAAATTTTGTTTGTAAATTAAAATAACCTATGTTATTGCGGGTTACTTGTATTTCCAAGAAGTAACTAAGGAGTCTGAAATCTTTCATTTCAAATTCTTTATGAAAATCTCTTTTGATTTGTAATATCCTATTTTTATCACTTTTAGTGATGATCATATTATCTACATAGAGTCCAGTGATGATCATATTATCTATATACAAAAGTAGAATCACAATACTTGCATTAGTTTTCCTTCCAAAGAAGGGAGTGTCTGAATAACAATAACAAAAATTTTGTGCATGAATAAAATTCTCAAATCTATCAAACCCAGCCTTAGGAGCTTGTTTGATTCCATATAAAGCCTTTTTTATTTTAAAAACATAGTTACTTAGAGCAATGAATCCCGGAGGGGGAGCCATATAGATATCTTCAGTAAGATTTTCATTAAAAAAATATTTTTAACATCCAATTGATATATATTTCATTCTTTAATTGCACAAATAGAAAATAAAATACAACCAGTAGTTATGTGAGCAATAGGTACAAAAGTTTTATCATAGTCAATCTTGTATTCTTGAGAGTACCTCTTAGCCATAATTCTAGCTTTGTACCTTATAAGAGAGCCGTCACTATGAGTTTTCACCTTATAGACCCATCTACAACCAATAACTTTCTTTTCTTTGGGTTTTGGAACAATATCCCAAGTACAATTCCTTTCTAGTACTTCTAATTCATCATTCATAGCTTTCCTCCATTCTAAGTTATTTTTTAGTTTGTCATAGTGATTGGATTCAAGGATACTCGATATGGTAGCTATATGGTTTTATGTTGCAGTTGAAATTATTCATAAGATACAAATCTTTGAGGGGGTTTTATGATTCTTTTGCTAAGAGCATTATCATTTTCTTTATTCCTCCTTACATAATGATGTTCAAAGGGTCTTAGGATTTCTACTCTAGTTTCAAGGTTTCTAGATTCATCTTCTAGTTGAAGACTGCTATCCTCTTATACTTCCTCATTGTCATTTATCCTTTCATCCGAGATTTTACCTAAAAACGTATAACTATCTTATGTGCTTTGAGACTCATCTCTATATTAGCATTCATCTTCAATGAATTTGACATCTCCAAACACATAAAGTTTATCTTCTTTTGGGTTGTAAAATCTATACCCCTTTTTATCAATATCATACCCAAAAAAAATGCATTCAATAGCCTTGAAACTTATCATTCTTATCGGTATAAATATAACCAGGGTTATCCGTATTGCATCGTATCGTAAGATACAGGTTATCATGTTGTATCATGCGATACGGCCCGTATTGCACGATACGCCCAGGGACCCGTATAAAGGATCCCTGGCAGAACAGAAACCCACATTTTTGCGGGTTTTTATGATTTTTTCAGTGAGGCATCTTCCAGTAGTTCTCCCACTCCTTGGTGTTAAGGCTCCCAAAAAAGTGCTCTATGGTGTCAATGTAAGCCTCCTAACTCGGATTGTGATATATTTTGAGAGTTTTTTTAATTTTTTTTCATTGTATTTGTTGTTTTTTGGTGTTATTTGTATTTTTCTTTTTTTGAATGACAAAATATGAAGTTATTAAGTGTGTGGATATGATTTTTATTGCATTTATGAAGTGGGAGACACTCTATTTGACTGTTATGTGAAGATTGGGAATTTATGAAATAATTGTCATACTTAGGCAAATATGAGTATAGCTTGAACCAATATTATTGAAATATAATGCCCAATGATTGGGTACATGTACCACCTTGAATGTTAATGATGTGTTTGTAAAAATAGCACCAATATCTTGCCAATGATATCCATAAACTCAAATACAAATAATCCCACAAGATTTTCAACAAGCCAAATTACAAATCAAACCACCAAACACCTTGTGTACAAGCCAAACCGAATAACAAACAAGTCAAGTGAGCATTAAAGGCTCTATCTTTGTTGATAACATATGTACTCTATTTATAGAGACTTTACAAGGGTCATCGGCTAGTTGGTGTAGATGTTGGGGAGAGGGGGGTGCTAGCCCTTGAGGACCAGTCCCAATGGTCCCCCCTTGTGGACCTGTTGGGCCCTACTGGCCCAGTTAACCTATTACAATTTAACATTCGAGTTAGGCAAAGCCCTCCAGATGTGCACCAGGTGTCAAACCCGTGACTTATCGTAAGAGAGCTGATCCCCTGATCGGTGTGCTATGGCCCTCATGGGCAATGGCAGTGGCGTGTTTTTTTTTACAACGTTGAATTTTAGAATGTGAGAGATTTGTTTTAAGAATCCTACAGCAATGGTGTGCTTGTGTAATACCTAACTTATTTGGAGCCTTCTCATTTCAGATGACAATATCTTTTATAACCTTCTTCTTTAAAGTTTAAGGTTATTCGTACTAACTGTCTAATTCATTAACACCAAAAGTTTTACTTGTGTCACAACCCAGTTAAAATAATTCCATAAACCGTGCTTCCTGCTCATCCTGTATTTCCATTCTCCATGGTTCAACAGATTTTTGCAGGCGTGTTAGCATCACAGAGATATCACGCTATGTATATACAGGCTAATGTATAGTTGAACCTAGGGAATCGAATGGAATAATGTATCGATTATCATGACATGTTCATAATACATGTAAATGAGTACAAGGAGACTACAAGTGTCACTAAAAACTAGAAGATACCCAAAAGAAAAAAAAGAACAAGGAAACCAATCAATACCTTGTCCATTCATCAAGTTCTGATGGAAGAGAAAACTTATAATCCTGAATAAAAGAACCACCCATATACATCATCGGCACACCTTTCAATCTAACCTGAAGAACCCATTCAACAAAACCAAGTAATCATTTGTCAACTTTTTGTTGGCATCAACCACACCAAGTTTTTTTCAATAAATGAAAAACCTGAACAGAAAAAAAGAAGCCTTTTTCTATCGAACAAAAGAAAAGAAAGGCATCTCAGAGGAGCAATAACAGTACCGTCTCAGCTTTTCACTACCAAATGGTCAAATAATCAACCAAAAAATCATATTCAGGGATTTATTCTCGCTCATCAAAGTTATCCATAAAAAATCTACCCAAAAGTTCGTGTAAGTACCTAACAATTTGGCTGTCAGGCGATCGAAGCGAGATCAAATTGTTCCTTTACCGCTCTAAATTCAGGAGACGACAAGGGAAAGATGAGACCGGTGGTTAAGGAAAAAAAAGAGAGGGAAAACGAGTCGCTTGTTGGCAAGGGGGTTTCTGAAATGTGTGTAGTATAGCGCAGTGACAGAAAATTTCTGTTCCTGCGACAAATTTAGAAATCACCATGGCTACTAAAATAATATGACTTTGGTGCCACATAGTAATGGAAAAGATTCTCTTCAGCTCCTCGCGAATGAAATGGTTTGAAAATAGCACCCAGACGTTAGCCCACCGGCAGGGCTCTCTCGCCCACTCGCAGGCGGCAAGTTTGATTCCCAAGGTGTATTCACTTTTTCCAACAGAAATTTTCAGCAATGGAAGATATGGCAACACGCAATTCAAGTCGCGGTTTGGAAGTTTGGAGGGTAAGCATAGATTTTTGGTTGCTTTTGTGGGTTTGTACAGAAAGGTAGTGGTAATAAGAAAACTTCAGCGCTGCAAGGCGTTAACCCGCAATTCGGTTTGGAGGTTAAGCCTAAACTTTTCCACTGCTTTCCGGGGTTCTCTAAATTTGTGTCTGCGTATCGTATCGGTTAGCTGGGGACCCTCGACTCATCTAGACCGAACCGTATCGGTTATCCCGAGTTGATGCTGATAATGTCCACGGACAGCAAGGGTTTGTTGGTTATAATCGCTGATCCAAATGGTAAATCCAGGCCCAACCTTTTGAACAGTTCAGGATTGGATCCAACTTCAGATCCAACGGTTTAATTGAAGATAAGATCTAACGAGCAACCATGCAAGAGTGCCATAGCTGACCAGGCTAAGGGGTCGACTCGCAAGTTGAAGATCATGAGTTTGATACCCGTGGGCATGAATCTGGCTTCGGCCTCTCCATTGTACGAAAAGAAAACAAACAAACAGATCGAGTAAGTAATCTGCACTTGGCTTGTATACTCTAACTTTGGGTCCAGAATGCACAGCTGGGCCTGTTTGTGGGTCGTGTCCAACTTGATTCGTGTTCATTGTGGCTCATCACTCGTTTAAGATGATACGAGCTCATTCGGGACCAGCTGCAAGCTAGATGAACCGAATTCGAGCTTTCTTGTTAAACTGTAAGAAGTGTTATAAAAATTTGGTGGGTAAATGAAATGCTTGTTCATTTAAGTTGAAATAAATGTTGTAATTTGACCCCTCATGCATAATAGACTTGACTTGTTTTTCCAAAAATAGATAGCTGTAAACATTGTATATTAATGGGCTGAGCTGAGCCTGAATTATCTGCAGCTATACGAGCTGAACCCATTTCACCTTGTTGGGTTTCACAAACCGACGCAAAATGAGCTCAGCACGAGACGGCATGAGCCGAACAACGAGCAGCTCATCTTCTTTGGCTGCCTCATCTGCCTCTTGGGGCTGGGGCAGATCAGTTCCAAAAGAATGCTGACCCGGTCCATCTCTATCAAACTGCACATTGAGTCATTCACATGAATAAACTCAAAACGAAGCACAGAAATAGGTGCTTTTTTGACCCAAATCGGATCCAGATTTCACGGAGTGAATCCAGTTCCAAACGAATGAAATATGCATCAACCACGTATTGATGATATGGATTAGGTCCAAAATTGGATATCAAGATCCAATCCAATTTCACCCTCCCCACTGTTCAGTTGGTGCAGCGTGAGTCACCAACTTGATGCATGTTACTCTTGCCTCTTACTTAAAAAGTCACCTAAGTCCAAAAGCTCATGCAAAGTTCATGTAATTTTCCAAACCAAAATAGGACTTTTAGGACCCAAACAAATGCCTTAAATCTTGTTTCCTCGTACAAGTTCTTTTCATTCTAGACAACTCAAATGGATCACATAACTGATGAAGAACATATATTCCGGAGCCAATTTCCGAAAGTTCCGGTGCCAGAGAACCTCACCGTGCCGGAGTTCATTCTCCAGGATGCACACCTCTATGGAGACAACATTGCCATTGTTGAGGCCCTCACTGGGAAGCAACTCACTTACTCTCAACTCCTGCACCACATCAACTGCTTTCAGCGTGCTCTCAAGTCTGAGTTTCAGCTCAAGAAAGGCAATGTAGTCCTGGTGGTCCTCTCCAACATTGCCGAATACCCTGCCATTGCCCTTGGCATAATGTCGGCTGGCGGGGTCTTCTCTGGTGTGAACCCGGCCGCTCACCCATCTGAAATCCACAAGCAGGCAACTGATTCAGAAGCATTGGTTGTTGTCACAGACAGTACATATTATGAAAAAGTTGCAGATCTTGAGATCCCAAAAGTGATCCTTGGTGGCTCTGAGGTTCCGGCCGGCACCATCTCTTATGAAGATATCATTAAAAGTGGTGGTTATATCAACAGTTACATCATTGCTAAGAAAATTGAACATGCTTCTGGTGGAGAAAAGACTCATGAAATCCCTGTCAATCAGATGGCAGTTCAAGAAAATGATGATGAAGAAGTGATAACGCCGGACGATCTATGCGCATTGCCATACTCTTCTGGTACAACCGGGACATCGAAAGGCGTGATGCTGACACACCGCAGCGTAGTAGCCAATCTGTGTTCAACACTTTTCGATGTGCCGGCCGAGATGATTGGGAACTACACCACATTGGGATTGATGCCATCCTTTCATATCTATGGCATAATGGGGATATGCTGTGCAACACTAAGGAACAAAGGAAAGGTGGTGGCCATGTCTAGATTTGAGTTCAGGACCTTCATGAGTGCACTGATACAGTACGAAGTGAACTTCGCACCCATCGTGCCACCAATCATTCTCATGTTGGTGAAGAATCCAGTGGTTGAAGAGTTTGACCTGCAGAAATTGAAGCTGAAGGCTGTTATGACCGCTGCAGCGCCGCTTGCTCCAGAACTGCTCAGAGCATTTGAAGAGAAGTTTCCAGGAGTTCAAGTGCAGGAGGTAACGATTGAGGGACTTCAAATTATCGGATACTCATAATTATCTTGTTCTTAGAATTCCCACTAAATTAAAATTATAACAATCAGCTCAGTCATGATTTCATAGGAAACCGTTAATGTAACGCAAGAAAAGAAGAAGGCGACCTGGACATGACTAGTTAGGGTAACCAGCGCGAGTGAGCCAATTTCACCTCGGGGCCATTTTCCCACAAAAAGCAGCGAAACAAGCATCTCCCTTCAGTCTGCTTCATTTGTATATGATCTGATCTGTAAATGGGAATCTGCTTAGGTTGCATTAGATCCTAATCCAAATTTGAGAAGCTTTTACATGGAGAAAGTGTTGAATGTGCAGGCATATGGGCTGACAGAGCACAGTTGCATCACTCTTACTCACTGTGCTCCATCACATGGAAGGGGCAATGCAAAAAGAAACTCGGTGGGATTCATATTGCCCAACTTGGAGGTCAAATTTATAGATCCTGATACAGGAAGGTCGCTCCCGAAGAACACAATGGGAGAGATTTGTGTTAGAAGCAGATGTGTAATGAAAGGTATGAACCATAATCATTACCAACATCAAGTCATTACTAAAAATCGCATCGATTGATGTCTCATCATCCCCAACAAGAGTTTCATAACTCTAACTGCTGCTTGACTGGCAAACCTGACTGACTGAAACACTATTAGTTCAGGACAGCTCCCGGTTACTTAACCAGAGTCAGTCCATGCTCTATGTTCATATTGAAAGCACTTATTGATATATCCAGAATTTGGTTTCAGTGTCCTGAATTTCTAAGGCTACTAATGTAATTGTTACTCGTGCAAAAAAGGTTATTACAAGAATAAGGAAGCAACAGAGCAGACTATTGATTCACATGGATGGCTCCACACTGGTGATATCGGATACATAGACGATGATGGAGATATCTTCATTGTTGACCGCATAAAGGAATTGATCAAATATAAGGGTTTCCAGGTAATTTATTTCCTTCTTTTCATGCTTTTCTCTTAACTAATCACTTTATACAACAAAAAGTTGGAACAGGGTACTTCACACAGCAAATTACTGAATCAGTTTGATTTGGAAGTCTACTGAATCGCTGATGATCTCATCCACGAGCCTTCACTCACTCGTACCATGTTTTCTTAAGAGTACCCCTACTAGTTAAAGTTGGCCAACTGTTAAGTTTTTGGCTCGCAGGTAGCTCCAGCAGAACTAGAAGCTATCCTTCTTTCTCATCCTTCAGTGGAAGATGTTGCTGTTGTTCCGTATGTGGACTATTTTCCAAGCATAATGTCAAAAAAAATTGTTCTGTACTGAGATGAAAATAGTAACCACATTTTTATTTTGCTGATGGCAGGCTTCCTGATGAAGAGGCAGGAGAAGTACCAGCAGCATGCATAGTAATGGAACCAAATTCAAAGGAGAAAGAAGAAGACATGATGAAATTTGTTGCTTCCAATGTCGCCTCTTACAAAAGAGTAAGAGTGATGCACTTTGTAGAGTCAATTCCAAAGTCACCATCAGGAAAGATAATGAGGAAACTGCTCAAGGAGCGGATAATGAAAAACTTGGGCAACAAGTCCCGTGTTTCAGAGGGAAGAGCATTACAGTGAATAACTGACACCGTTTGTATCAAATGTTATTATAGGTAGCGTACATAATGCTATCAACAGAACTTTATTGATGAGTAAGATACTTTTCTAGAGGCAGGAACCAAAAAGAGCAATGCATTTGGGAACACATGAAGGAAAAACAGAATGTATATGGAAAGTAGGGTCGCCTCGAAATTTTGCAATTTGACGAATTTGTGTGCTTCAATGCTCTCTATGCTGAAATTAAAGTTATGATATATGAATAAGCATAAGATGAAGGGGGGGCCATGGATCATTGACAATGGGTGGGGCCAGAGCGAGATCTAAATTCACTAAATGGCATTCTTACCAATATCAACATGTAGACATGGTAACAAGCCAGTCAATTATATCAGGGCCTAATGAATCTAAAATTTGGACTGTGAGCCCGAGCCATGTCTATTTTCATCATTATTTAAGTCGAGATGAAGACCAAATGGACCGTCAAAGTCATAATAACATAAGAGAGTTTTCCAAAACATATGAATTACATACATGCATCCACGTGAACCAAGTGATGGAATAAGAAGAAAAGCATGATAAGGTCAAGCACAACATTACCAAATTGCTTCAAAAATGGGAGTATAACAAACGATGCAAGCATCAGATGCAGATATCCCAAAGTTCTGTCCCCAGTATTTTTTGTTTTTTTTCCTTTGTGGAGAATATGGATCTCCCATGATTCTATTTTCAAAGTTAGAAGACACGCAAAAGGTTTTCATGAATTTTGATCTAAAACTCTGAAGAATAGTTAGGCTTTAAGATTTGGATTCCACCATCGACTCCAAATGTAGCTTCGCATTCCAAACACTACCAAATTCAAATTGGTTGGTACTGGAAGAACAAAGACTCGAGCAAATCGCCACAAGTCTAATTTCAAATCCAAATAGCATCATTATGAAGGAGAAAAGGTATAAGAGAGTTTTAAATGGTCATGATGCAAGTGGGGCTTACTACAGGACATTTTATTCATTTTCTATAAAAGAACTCAATATCTCAATATTCTTTTGATGCACTATTTTGTTCTTCAGCAGCAGGCATTCTACTAATTATATGAATTGCCGCTTGATAAAGAACAAGATTTACATATTCAATCTGGCCTTTTCACTAATATTTTATCAACAAAAACCATGAGATCTCTTGTCATACATCTTACCGTTTACGTGCAGGCTAGTGATAAGTTTTAACTTGTGGTCTCCGACACATGGTACAGACGTCCTATCATATATTATACTACAATCAATTACAAGACCATGGACTCTTCATAGTCAAACGCCTTCAGAAAAAGGAAAAAGTAAACAAGAAGAGCAACTCATTCTTCATGCCCAAATTTCTTGATTTCTAAAACTAGAAAAGAAGAGAGGAGAAGACAAGAAATTTCCTATGCAAGAATTACTGATGACGAATTAACATCTCAGTGATATGGTTGGTCTAAGTGATCTGCATCAGTCGTCTTCCGTTAAGCACCTGGTTCATCTCCAGAGGTTCTCTTGTTCATGCTTGTCCTCTGGACCAATCGAACAAGAGCCTGGACAACCTCAGACATTGGTGGCCGGAACTCTGGTTCTGGCTGCAAGGAGAAATATCAAGTGTTCAGTGGAAATTATAGATACAGCATACATGTGACATGCAAAAAATGCAGCATATCACTTAGCTTAAAATAGGTTCTACCTGAACGCAGAGAGCAATAACATCAGCGAATCGTGAGAGGGACTTCGCAGGGTAAAGCCCCCGCAGAGCAGGATCAACCATCTTGGCCAAGGCATCAAAGTCATGGAGCTGGGGTGAGGCCCACCTTACCAACGACTGTTCTGATCTCGGTCTTGAACTGCAGGATATAATGTTCTTAGTTTTCATTACGTGAAAATATGTTAATTGATACGCTCATGCTAAACAGCAAAATTTCACCCTTATTGCAAGTTGAATAAACAGAAAAGCAGAATAATGCCCCATAAAGCAGTTGTGGGCCGTTACCTGTCAAATGGATTCCGACCTGTCAAAACTTCCAACATGACCACCCCAAAACTGTAAACATCACTCTTCATGCTGTAGGCTTCTGATGTGGTGCATTCAGGTGCAATATATCCGGATCCTAGATTTTCATTTAAATCCTGTGAAGAGAAACAAGTTGCATTAATAGGATACTGTTGCTTGATGCTAAACTGACTTGTGATATGTCCTTACCTGGTAAAATGAAGCAAAACCACAATCAGACAGGTGGGGATTCAGCTCAGTGTCCAGCAAAATGTTGGCAGACTTGATGTCTTTGTGGATGACAGATGGAGAACACACTTCATGTAGGTACCTAAGATTGGAAAAAAATAACAAGTTTGAGGTATAATTAGAACCTCAGTTCGTGATGAAAGAAAGCTATAAGTAGATTAAATCTCGGCTAAAAAACTATTAAACGTAAGCACATGGTTATGGAGAAGATTAGTTTATTCAAACTTCCAATTCTGAAAAGAGAAAGGATGCTCAAGGAGTCCAAACGTAAATCATCTCATCATCACATTGCTGGAAGCTTAAAATACAGAAATTTATCATGGAAACCAACAGAAAATCAATATATGAATGTTTACTAGAAAAGCCTAGGCTAAATGTTTCCTTTGGCACCACAAGATAGACAATCCTTTTCTGTGTTCAAGTATGATATCCACAACACTACATGTGGTGATGAAAAGATTCATATGGCCCTTAAACAGACCCTAACTTTAGCCTGGCTAATGACTATACCTATTTGCCTAAAATTCTCATCATGCTTCATATATTCACAGATATAAACACTTAAACCTACATACTATACATTCATGATACATACAACACATAAGCACCTAACAAATTAAATATCGGCATACAAAATTTAGTGTTGACAGTGATAGTGATTGACTTACTCAACAGCTCGCGCTGTCCCAAGGGCAATCTTAACTCGAGTATTCCATGTCAGTGGCTTACTAAAGTCATCTGATAGATGCAAATATTCGTGAAGTGATCCATTTCTCAGGAACTCATACACAAGTATATTCTGACCACGCTCAGAGCAATATCCAATAAGTTCTGTGATGTTTGGATGGTGCAGCCTACATATTTCTGAGACCATATCCATGAACTCTTCTGAATTATCGCCTCGGAAAGTTGAAATTTCTAACTTCTTGACTGCCAAAACCTGAAATTTTTCTTGTGCGTCAGGGAGGGTAACAGAGAACAAGAACTTACTTTTAAGAACTTTTGCTTAACAGGATCTCCAAGTGGCCAGGAAAACAATATTGTTTAAAATACCAAAAACAAAATATGTAACAATGAGCAGGTCCATGATCTACAAGTCTTTCTTACAAGTGGCTGAAATATTTCAACCCAATGAAATTCACGTAATTTCCTTGTTGATGCCAAAGAGGAACTTAAGGAAATTTTATTGTTAACATATCATCACTCAAACAATAGGCTTAGCACTCTATCATAAGCTACCAAGTTCTTACCAAGATCTCCGTTGGCAGCAACGGAGCCATCAAGTCTCAGAATTGACATTGAAGTATAGTATCAAGCTCATGAATAACCGTGATGAAAACAATATAACCAATGATGATGATGATTCTCAATAAGGACAGGAACATGGACTGAGAGTACAGAACCCACAAGTCCCAAGCCATTGGAGAACCAACTCAACCATCAAACAAGATGTCCAGTAAAGTATGATGGGAAATTGTACGACATCTAATAAATTCTCAAAAGCAGTTCAAATTCATTTAGGCAATTCAAACATGTTGTGCACATGAAAAGGCAGAAATTGTAGTGCAACATATGTGGCACCGCTCCTTCTGCAGTGAATTAAATTTAATGATTTAAAACAGAGGTCACCTTTCCATCGACATATTTGGCCTTGAAAACTCGTCCAAGTGTTCCCTGACCAATAAGGTGATCTTTACCAAAGCCCCCTGAAGCCATCTGAAGTTCAGCTAACGAGTATGTTGTTGCAGCTACAGGACCTTTACTTCTTCTAGAATTTACTTTGCTTAAAATGCCATTATCATTTGACTTGTGCCTCTCTGATGGTGGAGCCTTAAGTCCCATGGATGGGGATATCTGCAATGTCCTCATTTGAATTGAAGAGCTAGTGTCCATTGTTTTAGGATCTGGATAGAAGTCAGATACAGCATCAAGTTAAAATTTCCATGTGAACATCACTGAAGATCCAAATATATTATGTCAAAAGGTCAAACGAATCATCCATGTGGATTTTTTTTTCCTTTTGTGGCCAGTGATCAGTAGGAGTTAACAAGCCCATGAACCAAAATACTAGTGCTAGTAAACAGAGCATCATGAACGTGTCCATGCTCCAAGAAAAGGCAAATATAGCACTTGTTTTGGGACACAGGTAGATTGAATCATTCACTATAACCTATTTACCACTTTAAAAACCTTGGTTGTACCACGAAAAGGATTCCTCTTAACCACTGCAATTCATGCACAAAAATGGAGTAACAGAAGCCATATGGATTTATTACACATGCACCCCCAATGATACAGTAAAAAGAAAAAGGCACAACAACAACAACTAAGCTTTCTCATGCTAGATGGGGTCAGCTACATGGATTCTTTGTTTCCATAAGGTTTGATCCTGTGCATGTTAACAGTTAAAAGCTAGATCATTCTTTTTCTTTCCAACAATTTTGTTGTCTTCCTCTTCCTCATTTAACATGTTCAATGTGGGAAGGAGGAATAGATTTCAAGCCACTGGAAAAGCTTTGACTAAAAATTTGACCTATTCTTTGGACCATTAAAATTGATTTTTTCAGATTTAATGCTGAAAAGCACATAGAGTAAGAGGTATTGGATACCTAACACCAATATTTCCAAGTTTATGCTAAACTTGGCCTTACATACATCCATGAAGATTTCCTTGATTTATCCAGGATATGATAATAGATGCTGCATGGGAGGAAAAGAAATTATTACCTTTGATCTCTTGAGAAATAAAAGGAGTGTTATGCTTGCGAGTCATTTTCTCTTCATCCAAATAGTGAGTTGATCTTTTGCGCGGATATATGACTGCTATAATCCCCATCAGTATCAACGCCCCTGCCACCAGCCCAATAACGATTAATAGATACAGGGTTTTCTTAGAATCATTTCCACTTTCAGAAGGGCCACTGCTGCTGTGTTTATTTTCCAAGTTTGAAGATGGCGATGGTGGGGAAGGACCAGAAGACCATGAATTACCATTAGTCCTAAAAAAGGGAAAATGACACATCAGGGAAAGCTGTAAAACTCTGCATGCTACGTTCAAAGCCACTTTTTTGTTCTCAGGGATTAAGACGCCAACTTACTTCAAGTTTTTTATATCCTTTAACTCTTTTGGGATCCATCCATGGAAACGGTTATTTGCAATATTCCTAGCATGAAAAAGTCCCGCATTATATGAATGTGACAACACAATATCCACATGATCATGCATGCATAAAGACATGAACCCACAAGATTTCACCACAGTTCACAGCCTTTACCAGATATTAACAAGTTAACCACATTTGAACATTTTCCTGTCATCTCAAATTTTGAAACCGCAAGAATGCATTAAGCATCTACGAGAATGATATATGAATAATTTACAATGACTGTACATCAGAAGATACTTTGAGGTTTAGAAAGAAAAAGGGGTGCATGGACAGATGCATACAAAGCTACTCAAACGATCTTGCAATAAAATCAACACAAAAACACCAGCACATTTTAATTTAGTAGGGCAAATAGGTACATGTCAAAACTATCATATACCACAATTAATTCTCATTTTCCAAAATAAGACAATCTAATAAGTAAAAGCTCCCCCTTCTGTTGGTCTGCTTTACTTGGAAAGAAGAATACCTACTTATCAGATTCATTATGTTAGCAAGTGAGCTATTCACAGAACAGATTATGAACATGAAGTGATAAACTATTCTGCTCTCATGACTAGACAGGATAAAATAAATTTAACAAAGGCAGAACTTTGAATGACGTGAGCACATGCATTTATCAGCTATGCAACAATTTTTTTCCGTGGGAACATTTAACTTATTCTACATTCTGGAAAAGAAACAATGCTGTGAATGTGTTCCAAATCCGTGGGTGCAAATCAAGAAACAGAAAATACAAAAGTGTTAGTATAAATTGAGCATCTTGGAATACTATTGCTTCACAGTTACTATATTGAGCTCCACACCATACTCACAGATTATCAAGAGGAAGGTCTGCAAGAACATTAATCGTGCCAGTAAACTGATTGTTCTCCAAATTTCTGCAGCAGGAGAAGGTTGACAATATTAGCTGCGAAGAACTCAAAAGAAGTACAAGCATTTGACTCAGAGTTCCCATACAGAGTAGTAAGGCTTGATAGGGATGCAAAACTCGGAGGCAGATCACCAGATAGACTATTAAATGCGAGATTTCTGCATGAAGTTTCCAAAAAAGAAGATGATTAATTAAAAGATTCCTATATGAAGATGCAGGGTTAAAAGAAGAATCAATTACTAGAGTGAGAAGGAAAATGAGGCTGATGGTATGAAAGCAATGCTTGACATAGTTCTACATCTCAATTTTAAGTTCAACCTAAGATTGATTACTCACAGACATGTGCGGTTAGTTTTTAAAAACAACAACAACTACAACAACAACAACAACTAAGCCTCTTCCCATACTAGACGGGGTCGGCTACATGGATTCTTTGTTTCCACATATCCCTATCGTGTGCCATGTTAGCAGTTAACTCACAATAAGCTAGATCATTCTTTATTGTTTCTTTCCAACACTTTTGTGGTCATCCTCTAGCTCTTTTAATACTTTTCAAACTTAGTTTTTCATACCTTCTTACAGGTTCTTCTTTTGATCTTTTTTCTATATGTCCAAACCATCTTAAACGATATTCTCTCATTTTATCCTCTATTGGTGCCACTCCTAATTTGTTTCTAATAATCTCATTATGTATACGGTCTTTTCTTGTATGACCACTCATCCATCTCAATATCTTCATTTCTGTCACACACATCTTTTGTACATGTTGATGATTAATTGCTCAACACTCATAACCATAAAACATGGCAGGCCTAATTGTTGCTCTATAATATGTACCTTTTAACTTTAATGGTATCTTCTTATCACAAAGAATACATGATGCTCCTCTCCATTTTAACCAACCAGCACTAATTCTATGGGTAACATCTCCATCAATTCTTCCATCACTCTCAAAAATTGACCCTAGGTATTTAAAACTTTCCTTTTGGGAGATGCAATGTATGCCAATTTTAATTTATATGTCCTCTAAGGTAACCAAATTATCAAACTTACATTCCATATATTTTGTCTTTGTTCTACTAAGTCGGAGGCCTTTGCTTTCTAATGTTTCTCTCCATAGTTCCAATTTTCTATTAACTTTTTCCTTAGACTCCTCCACTAATACAATGTCATCTGCAAATAACATACACCAAGGTACTTCATCTTGAATATGTTTTGTTAACTCATCAATCACCATTATAAATAAGTATGGACTTAAAGTTGATCCTTGATGTAACCCAATATTAACTTCAAAGAAGTCTCTCATTCCTTCGTGAGTCCTCACACATGTTTTTGCACCATCATACATGTCTCTTATAAGGTTAATGTATGTCAATGGGATACTTCTTTTTTCCAAAGTTCTCCAAAGAACCTCCCTCGGTACCCTATCATAAGCTTTTTCTAGATCAATAAATATCATGTGAAGGTCTTTCTTTTCTGCTCTAAAATGTTCTATAAGACGTCTCAAAAGGTGAATCACTTCAACACTAGATCTGCCTAGCATGAATCCAAATTGGTTCTCTGTTGTACTTGATACTTGTCTTAACCTACGTTCGATAATTCTTTCCCATAATTTCATAGTATGGCTCATTAACTTGATACCTCGATAATTCGCACAATTTTGAGTGTCTCCTTTGTTCTTATATATGGGTATAACCGTATAAGTGTATTTGTTCTCCATTCCTCATACATCTTTTGGTTTTTCCATATTTCATTAAATAGTCTTGTGAGCCATGTGATTCTTATCTGGTCCTACCGATTTAGCACACTCCCTATGTTTAAGAGCCTCTTTGACTTCATTCTTTTGAATACGTCGGTAGAAATTGTGGTTTATATACTTTTCTGATTTGGCTAACTCTCCTAAGCTAATAGTAACATCTTTATTTTCATTAAAAAGCTTATAAAAATAGTTTTTCCATCTATTTCTTATATCATCATTTGCCACAAGAATTTTTTCATCCTCATCTTTGATTCATCTAACATAATTAAGATCTTTAGTTTTCTTATCTCTAGCCCTAGCTATCCTAAAAATATCTCTTTCACCCTCTTTTGAGTTTTTTTATATAAGTCATCCCAAATTTTAGCTTTTGCTTCACTCACGGCCTTTTTGCTTCCTTCTTTGGTTTCTTATAAGCCTCTAAAGTTTCACTAGTTTTCTTAGCATAATGTAATTTGTAACATGCTCTCTTTGCCTTGATTTTATTTTTTACTACTTCACTCCACTACCAAGCTTCTTTTTGTGCCGGTACACCTCCCTTAGATACCCCTATCATATCTTTCGCCACTTTCCTAATATGTATAGCCATATGGTTCCACATATCACAGGGTGTACCAACATAATTCCAAACATCACCTTGAAGGACTTTATGTTTAAATATATCTTCTTTCTCGCTTTTGAGGTTCCACCATTTAGTCTCAATAGTTCGATGCACTCTTTTCTTCTTTGTCCATTTTTTTATTTGTAAATCCATAACTAAAAGTCGATGTTGGGTGCTTAAGCTTTCTCCTGGAATTACCTTACAATCTTTACAACACGCTCTATCTTTTTTTCTACAAATAAAGTAATCAATTTGTGTTTGTGATAAGCCACTCTTATAAGTAATTAAATGTTCATCTCATTTTTTGAAGATTGTATTGACTATAAAGAGATCAAATGCCATAGCAAAATTTAAAATCTTCCTACCTTCCTCATTTATATCCCCAAAACCAAAGTTTCCATGAATCCCTTGATATCCTAATGCCTCTTTACCGACATGTCCATTTAAGACTCCTCCTAAACAAATCATCTCTTTGTGGAATCTTTTGAATCACATTATCTAACTCTTCCCAAAAAGTTGTCTTTATACTATCTTCTAGTCCTACTTGGGATGCGTAAGCACAAACTATATTCAAAACCTTTGCTCCTAACACTAATTTCAACGTCATGATTCGGTCACCATATCGTTGTATGTCTACTACACTATCCTTTAAATCTTTATTTATGATAATACCAACTCCGTTTTGAGCCTTTTCTTTACCTGCGTACCATAATTTAAAACATGTATCTTCTATCTCCTCTGCTTTTTCTCCAACCCATTTTGTCTCTTGTAAACATAGAATATGAATCTTTCTTCGAATCATAGCATCTACCACCTCCATTAGCTTACCAGATAATGTTCCGATATTCCAAGAACCAATGCGAATCTTATTATCTAGGACTAGCTTCCTTACCCCCCCACATCCGTCCATAATCAAAATGCGGAGACCCTTTCTAAAAATTATTCACTACATTTGGGCGGCAATGTAGCGAATGTAGTAGACATACAACGATACATTGAAAGATAATTTAAAATGGTTGCAGCCCTGCTTTAGCTTATGAAGTGTAAAATATCGAGTCGACCATTTCTATTTACCAATCAATAAATTGGCAACTTGTAGGGAGTTAAGTAATGCTCCTAAAGTGTTTACCTATCTAGAAATAAAAACTGTTGGAGAGCATGAATATTTCGGAATATGGACAGAATATTGCTATCTTGAGGAATTAGTTGTGTTCCCTTAGTTGAGATCCATTAGCATCCAGCCACTAAGTTCACAAAGGAGATACCGTTCTTGAAACATTCTCATATGAGTGTCACTGCAACTTCATTGCAAGTAGGCATATCTCTCTGCCAAATGTCACATATTGTATTATGTCCCTTCTGACAAATTTAAGGAAACACCAATAGATGCTTAACATTTCCTTGTCAAACTTCAGTTTTGTCATGAAATTCTCAAAAGTTTGCAAGGAAAGCATTTGTGCTAAAATATATCATGCATCATATCTATGAGAAAATTCAGAAAAAAAAAACAAAGAAAGAGAAGAGAGCTAAACATTTTACAGGGAAGCAAGCTTTTTAAGTTGTCCAAACATGTCGCTCGACTGCCCACTGAGTTGATTATGAGCCAGATTTCTGCAAAACACCCAAGTTCAGTATATAATCAGAGGTTGAGATGAAAAGGCTCAGGAAAATGGTTTTCTCCAGAAAATCATACTTACAGGTACTTAAGATCGGCCATTTGAGAAATGGAATAAGGAATACTTCCAGAGAAGGAATTCCCACCAAGGTTGCTGTCATTCAAAACATAATGCACCAAATGAAGCACTGCATGGATAATATTTTAATAAACACCTTCCAAATGATTGGTACTTCACAAGACAGCATTGAATTCAAAAGTTTGTTAAAGCAAGCATATGTCATATGAAAGAAACAACATGGCAATGAACAAGGATTTACATGTGTTCAGCATTCGGTGGAAGTTGGTAAGGTATGGCTCCCTGAAGGTTGTTGTTACTCAAGTCACTGTACTATGGAAAAGAAATAAATTCCCTAAGATATTATACTTGAAACCTAGATGAACTAAATAAAAAAAAAATAAAGAAGTTTATGAGTTATGGGCTTCACAAGTAAGTGACAGAAGTCAAACTGGACAGTTTGTACCCCATTGACCCAGTTAATCCAAGACCTGATAATTTTCTGCACAGAATGACAACAAGAGTTAGCGGTGATGAGATATCAATGGCATTGTTTTGTATGTGATACATTACAGAAGTAGTCCAAGGAAGGGTGATACATTTCAGTGACAGAAGAATGAGAACACTTGATTCCTTTCCATGAATCATGACACGGATCACCACCAGATGAACTCCAACCAGTCAACTGAGGAGCTGAGTTTAAGCTGCTATACATCACTTTCAGGGCAGAGACTGCAAAAGAGAAGAACAACTTAGTAACTATCTCTGCAGATGGTTTTCATTGTACATCACATGGACAAATCACCAAAAGTACAACTACTGGGAGGTAGGGAAAATCTACAGCTCATCTAGAAAATTGTATGAGAGGATAAGAATTTAGGCAAAGAAACATGATTGCAGTAGATGAAAGACAAACGCAATCCTAGCATCTTGGTGAAATATTTTACAAGTCAGTGGGTTACACGTATTCTAGGTCGCCATTGAGCTTGATCTTGTGTAATATTAGCATTAACTCCAAGAAAGGAAGATCACGTTTTATTGCCTTCGTGGAGCTCGGCCTTATCGAATATTTACATAAAGCAAAATTCGAAGCCAACCAGGTGATCATGCTGCATCTTGTTATTGGGATGAGTGAAGGCTTTCTTCAAACAACTGCAGAGTTCTACAATTGACCGCAGCGATTTGAATGAAGGTGTTATGAAAATACAGCCTTGTGTCTATCTTTTTTTCCCTCAAACCAAGACAACGACAAAGCCTTTTCCCACGTTAGGTAGGGTCAGCTAAATGGACGACTTAACCACCATTTAGCTCGATCTTGTGTGAGCAAGATCGTATTATATTATTTTCTTCAACACTTTAGAGGCATCCCTCTCCTTGATTTAAAGTGTTCGCCACCCAATTTCTCACCGTCTTGTGACTAGCTCCATGTGTCCGCCTCTCCAAATGCCCGAACCACCTTAAACCTTGAGCCTGTTCATTTCTTTCCTTAAAACAGGAACGGGAAGAAGAAGAGCTTCCCTTCGCCTCTATTCTATTCTGAGGAAATTATGTAATTAATGTGGGCTTCAATTCTTAATGTAAAATTATATGTACACTACTACCCCTCCTTGTACCTGTTCCGATAATCAAACAATCAAGCAATGACGTATTCCTATCAGCAGAAAGAGTGTGACACGTGTGGTAATTGCGCATATCTCCTTAAGCATGCTGCTGTATTACTGACCATAAACCATGCATCCCAAAAATCGAACGATAGGGAAAAAGTTCAATAAAAGAATCATTACCGTCTTGGGAGTCCGTGGACCCAAACACAGGATTGTCAAAGAAGATGATCAGCAGGACCCCTATGACGATCGTCAGACGCCTGGCCGACCCCCCAAATTTAGTGGCACCGGTCATCACTAGCCACACAAACGACTATTCTTCGAGCAACTAATGCCTCCTCTTTCAGAGAAAGAACGATAACGGCGTGAATGTACAGTGGGAGAGGAAGGGGGAAGAGGAGAAGGAGAAAAGGAAAGAGAACGAACGATTTCGTAGTTGCGCCTTACATTATTGGTGAACCCTAAATTCAGCGGGCAATGGCGCTAAATTTGGCGGGGTGGCGGGGGCGGGAGAGATCTCCGGTTGGCAACGTTCGTGGAGGTTCGGGAGAGCGCCGCGGTCGAGAATCCGACTTTCGCGCCACGTTAAGAGCCGTTGATCTTTTTTAACGCTCTTCTTTTTTGAATGGGCAAGCTGGGTGAGGAGACGACACGGACCCCCATCCTACCGGTTGCGCGTCCGTGCAAACTCACGAGTCAGCTATCTAAACGGGCTACACGCGTGGGGCTCCCCATGCCGGGATCGGCCCTTCAAACATAGGAGGCCGTCAAGAAAACCTTTTGAACCTTGGTGCCAAGGTGGCCTGGACAGCAGGGCTAACATATGTATACATATATATATATATATATATATATATATATATATATATATATATCCTAGTGCATCTCATTTAATGTCAAGAAAACTCACGAGTCAGCTATCTAAACGGGCTACACGCGTGGGGCTCCCCATGCCCGGATCGGCCCTTCAAACATAGGAGGCCGTCAAGAAAACCTTTTGAACCTTGGTGCCAAGGTGGCCTGGACAGCAGGGCTAACATATGTATACATATATATATATATATATATATATATATATATATATATATATATATATATATATATATATATATATATATATGTATGTATGTATATATCCTAGTGCATCTCATTTAATGTCAAGAAAACCTTTTGAGCCTTGGTGGGCCTGGACAGCAGGGCTAACATATGTATATATATACATACATATATGTATGTATGTATATATCCTAGTGCATCTCATTTAATGTACCCACTAAATGGCATTGATCCTTATATCGATGTTGATAGGTGGCTCGATTTGTATTTTTTGCGCAATCACACAAATGTCATAGATTGTTTAGTAAAGTTTAGTATGGTAGTAAATATGAGAGTATGTTAAGCAACTCTCTCTCTCTATCTCTCTCTCTATCTATCTATATATATATATATATATATATATATATATATATATATATATATATACAACAACTATCATTTATCATACTAGCAGTTAACTTAATATAAACTATATCGTTCTTTATTGTTTATTTCCACTACTTTTGTGGTCGTCCTTTATATCTTTTAACATTTTTACTATCTAGTTTTTCATATCTTTTTTCGGGAGTGTTCTTCGATCATCTTTCTAGATGTCCAAACCATTTTAAACGATGTCTCTCATTTTGTCCTCTATTTGTGCTACTCCCAATTTATTTATAATAACCTCATTATGTATACATTCTTTCCTTGTGTGAACAGCTACTCATGCATCTCAACATCTTCATTTTTGCTACATACATCTTTTATAGATGTTGATGATTAATTGCCTAATACTCAAAACCATAAAACGTAATATGTTTAATTATTGCTCTAGAATATCTACCTTTCAACTTTAATGGTATCTTCGTGTGATATAGAATATTTGATGCTCTCTACATTTTAACCAACCAGCATTAATTTTATTAGTAACATCTCCATCATTTTTTATCACTTTAAAAAATTAACTAAGGTATTTATTTAATTTCTATGTCTTCTTAAATACCCAAATGATCAAATTTACATTCCATATATTTTGTTTTTCTATACTAAGTTGAAAGCCTTTACTTTCTAACGTTTCTCTCAATAGTTCCAATTTCCTATTAACTTTTCTTTAGACTCATCCACTAACACAATGTGATATCCAAATAACATATACCAAGGTACTACATCTTGAATATATTTTGTTAATTCATCAATAACAATATAGATAAATATAAACGTAAAGTTGACCCTTGATATAATCTAATATTAGTTCAAAGGATTTTGTTGTTCCTTCATGAGTTCACACATATTTTTTACCATTGTACATGTCTATTATAAGATTTATGTATGTTAATGAAATACCTCTCTTTCTTAAGGTTATTCAAATAGCATCTTTTGACATTCTATCATAAGTTTTTTTCTAGATCAATAAATATCATATGAAGATTCCTTTTTTTTTGCTCTAAAATATTATATAAGACATCACAATAGGTAAATCGCTTTAATAGTGGATATGCCGTGCATGAATCCGAAATGGATCTCCATTGTACTCGATACTTGTCTTAACCTACGTTCAATATTTTTTCCCATAATTTCATAGTATAACTCATTAACTTGATATATCGATAATTCATACAATTCTGAATGTCTCCCTTAATCTTATATATGGGTATAAGCGTACTCACTCTCCATTCCTCGAACATCTTTTGGGTTCTACATATTTCATTAAATAGCCTCGTGAGTTAAGTTAGTCATATCTCTCCTGTGATTTTATATATTCATATAGGAATATTGTCTGATCATATAAATTTTCTATCCTTCATATATTTAAGAGCCTCTTTAAATTCATTCTTTTGAATATATTGATAGAAATTATAATTTACGTGTTTTTCTTATTTGGCTAACTCTCCTAACCTAATACTACCATATGTATTTTCATTAAAAAGTTTATAAAAAGTAAAAAATTCATTTATTTTTTTATATCATCATTTATCACTAAAATCTTCTCATCCTCATATTTGATGCATCTAACAAAAGTAAGATCCTTAGTTTTTTTATCTCTAGCCTTAGCTATCATAAAAATATTTATTTCACTTTTTTTTAATTAAGTTCTTTATATAAATCCTTCAAAATTTCACTTTTGCTTGTAACAACTTTTTTTATTTTTGTTTGCTTTCTTATAAGCCTCCCAAGTTTTACTATTTTTTTTGCATAATGCAATTTCTGACATGGCTTTTTTGCCTTGATTTTATATTTTACCACTTAACTATACCACTAACCTTCTTTTTGTACCGGTACGCCTCCTTTATATTCGTCTAATATATCTTTTGTTAATTTTCTAATATGTATTATCATATTGTTGCACATATAAGAAGGTATACCTATATAATTTCAAGCATCTCCTTGAAAAACATTCTGTTTAAATATATCTTTATTTTCACATTTGAGGTTTCACCATCTACTCCGAATAATGCTATACACTTTATTCTTTTTTGTCCAATTTTGTACCATCAAATCCATTACTAAAAATTGATGTTGAGTAGTTAAGTTTTCTCTTGGAATTACCTTACAATCCTATAATATGATCTATCTTTTTTCTTATAGAAAAGTAATCAATTTATGTTTGTGATAAATTACTCTTATAAGTAGTTAAATGTTATGAAGAAATCAAAAGCCATAGCAAAATTTAAAATCCCTCTACCATCCTCATTTATATCCCCAAAACCATAGTTTCCATTAATACCTTGATATCTTAATGCATCTTTACCGACTTATCCATATAGGTATCCTCCCAAACAAATCATCTACCTTTGTAGAATTCTTTGAATTACCCTGTCTAACTCCTCTCAAAAAGTCTTCTTTATACTATCATCTAATCGTATTTAGAGTGCATAAGCACAAACTATATTAAAAGCTTCTACTCCTAACACTAATTTCACCATCATAATTTGGTCACCATATCGTTGTATGACTACTACACTATCTTTTAAATGTTTATTTATAATAATATCAATTCTATTTTGAGACTTTTATTTTTCTGAGTATTATAATTTAAAACTTGTATTATAAATCTTCGTTACTTTTTCTTCAACCTACTTTGTTTGTTGTAAACATAGAATGTGAATCTTTCTTCGAATTGTAACGCTTAAGCGTTACTGCACAGGCTGTGCAATAACGACCATCTCTAAGATGAAGGGCTTTTAAAAAGAGCCCTTTATAGTGTCTTCTCTAGGGAATTGGGATAGCCTTGAACCAGCCAGAAAACGCGAGGAGTCGATCGGAATCTGGTGAGTTTGCATATTTTTCAGATTTTAGTTTTTTTTTTCTCATTTTTGATGAAAAACTTGTTGAAAATCATCGTTTTGGGCTTGTATTAAAGGTTTGAAGTAGAACTAAGTGTTTTGGTAGGGTAGGTAAATCGATTTGGTTAGAAAACGGTTACGATTCGCCGAAAACCGACGAAATCGATGTCAAAAAAAAAAAAGCTTACCCTTTTGGGCATGTCCCTCATTTCGTGTTGTGTCATGTCTAAAATGTCATGAACCGACACTGATTCGTGTCGTGTCCTCATATCACGTGTTAAGAAACAAGTTATGTGTCAGAAACGGGTCAAGTTTGGGTCGTGTCTTGAAATGGGTATTTAGGTTAGAAACAAGACCCGTGTCAGTAGTTAAAGGTTCTTTGTTGACACAATGACACAAGCTACCTATTGTGTCACTCATTTGGATCAGATATAGAATTGGGTAACGATTTGGATCTCGGATAGCTTAAACGGATCCAGATTGGGGTTTGGGATCCTATTCGGATATAATTTGTTTCGTTAGACTTATAGTTAAATAAATTTTAATGTTTCAATTATTTGTAATTGTTTAGAGATTAAAATTGGAAGATTTGGTGGTGATAAGAGTGGCCCAACAGCTTGGGGACTAAATCTTAGCGCTCATTTAGGTAGGGGGTTATGCATTCTTTTACAGAACCATGCTAGAAGTGATTTTACTGTTTTAGATAGGTTTAAATATGCATGATTGCTAACTGTTTTATTGATGTTTGTGAAATGTTATTCGCAATTATGAGTTATTTGATATGCCTTTCAAATATAACATGTTTATGACACTGTTTGATAAAGAGCATGTTTTGATATGCACGTGTTATATAAACATGGTATTTAAATGTTGTTTAAATGTTGTGTGGATATGAGTTTGATTTTAGATATTCGTGGATTTGGATATGATTTGTAAATGTGATGAACTATAATTGGTTTTAGAAATGTAATGATGTGTGAATGTACGAGTCGTACTTGTGTGATTTGTGTGGAGTCTCTAGAGACTTGCAGGTCCCTCGGGCGATCCGGCTTGGGGCGAATACAGGGTGTATTCCCGGACACTCTGCCGTAAGAGTCGACGTGGTTACCGTCGTGGACGGGGTTATCGAGGTCACGTTAGGGAGGGCTGGACGACTCCCGTGGCCTTTGGGGCAGACACAGTATGGGCTGTAATTATCGAAACTAATGATGTGTGAGTGTATGCGTATGAATTTGAGATCATGATTTCAAGGTAAATGTGCTTTGCTATGAAATGATTGCGAACTATGCATGCTTTTAGTATGTTTTATGTTTAAAGATGTTTAACCTCCCTACTGAGCTATGTATAGGAACTCACCCTATTGTTTTACAACTCATCCTGAAGCTAGCACTTTGAAGGCATGCATAGCAAAGTAGGAGTTTGATAGAGCTGCATTTTTATTTTAGATGGTATGATAAGTATCAAATGATTTAGAAAGTATTTTATTCGGGGTTATTGTTAGGTGGGCCCTGCACCATTTTGGACATGTTGTTTAAAACTTTGATATGGATATTTATTTCAGTTAGATATTTCTTGAGTTTGCATTAAATTAGTATTGTATTTGGTTACTGCTCCCCATCACGTCCGCGCGAGAAGCGGCCACGTGGCATCGGCTCGGGCCGGGTCGTGGTCGCTACTCAAGCGGGTGTGACAAGTATCTACTACCTCCATTCACTTGTCGATCAATGTTCTAATATTCAAAGTACCAATACGAATCTTATTATCTCATACTAACTTTCTTAACTCCTCATCCATCCATGCTCAAAATGCGAAGACCCTCGTCATAATTTGTTCATTACATTTAGGCGATAATGTACAGTGACTAACTTCTTTACCCAAACTTATCTATGATGTGGAGACCCTCTTTGCAATTGATTCATTACATATAAGCGAAGATGTAGATTCCCTCTTTGCAATTGATTTATTACATACAAGCGAAGATGTAGAGACCCTTACTTATTTTTTATTGTGTTTAAGCTTTGCAATGCGTCGCTAAGAGAGAATTTCCCAATGTAATACTTATAATTTATAGAATCCATGATAGATAAGTCTGACAAATTTTTATATTGAGTGTTGGAAGCCTAATGTAACCCTCCTCCTTTATTCGGGCTTGAGATCGACAATGCAAGGGTTATCCCTTACACGAATGGAGTTTCTCTTTCTATATATTATAGAGAGATACATATGTATATTATATATACAGAGAGTTATTAGACACCCTCTTATGTCATACTAATCAAGTCACCCATCAACATTGATATGAGAATCAATGTCATTTAATGAGTGCATTAAATGCGATGTCAAATGGTGCTTTGATCACCACCATTCAATTGATAATATAGACGGTACGATCAAGCAATGTTGAGCATCCGCTCCCACTCTCCCTATATTTATATACATATTGTATGTATGTGTAGGTATACGTGTGGAAGCATGCATAGAGAGAGAAAGAGAGAGATAGAGGGTATGTATGTGTAGGTATACGTGTGAAAGCATGCATAGAGAGAGAAAGAGAGAGATAGAGGGTATGTATGTGTAGGTATACGTGTGGAAGCATGCATAGAGAGAGAGAAAGAGAGAGAGAGAGAGAGGGGGGTGGACATGCATGTTTGTACATGTATTTGTGTGTATGTGCAAACATAAAGCGGTTTTCCATGGTTAGCCGTTGACATGAAAATTGACTTTTTAGGTTCAATAAAACGACCCATTGCACACGAAAGCGAGGTTCAAACAAAACGACGACCCCCAGCTTTTAATAATAGGAAAGAGGCGAGTCGAGGACAGGTATACCCATATCCAGCTTCATACTTAACCTCAAATTTTTGGTGCAGTACTCTGTTTCCCTCCGGTCAGTTACTGGATTGAGTTTTTTCCTTTTACTCGGGTAACAGGGCGGGTACATGATGGATCATATCCAATTTTCAACCCCAATAATATGTTAAATTAACATTAACTTAGTTTAAAATGGAATGGTTCACAAATCCAATTCACATAGCCGAGAAGGAATAAGGTTGGGCACTTGAATTTTTGAAAACTCAGTCTCTCACCTACAGAAGGATGCACCAACACACACACATATATAAAGAGAGACGTATACGTATACATAAGAATGCAAGCATGCCCTAGGAGTGCCTACTCGAGGGATGTTGGCCATTGAATTATCATTGAGGAGTGATCCAAACAACGCCATTAAATCTCAATCATCCATTTTAAGAGGATAGTTTAAATTTTAATTTAACACCAATAAAAGAAGCATATGTGAATAAAATGTGCAAAAAATACAAGAAAATACAAATATTTTCTGGACATAAAATACAAATCTACCTCATACAAAAAGAGTTCATGAGTCCGTTACTAGAAGCAGGGTTGCGAAATAAGATGAGCTCTATTTGGTGAGTTATTTTGTATTTCAATCTAATTTAGATTTAATATAAAAAAATACAAGTATTTTGTGGACCCTCGTACAAAAAGAGTTCATGAGTCCGTTACCCGAAGTATTTAGTTTAAGTTTGTAAAGCAAAAATAGTAATTTTCCCATTTAGATTTTGTTTATGATAATGGTTGCTTGACGAATAAAGTATCTGGTTCTGAATTTCTCAGAATCTGACCACACAATGATTAATTTCTCCCTAATTATGCAAGTAATTACCATGAAACCCGGAGAGGATTTCTATGCTTCAGTAACTTTCAACGGCCCCATAAAGGCGTTCTAGACGTGGAGGAGATATCTATCATTTCACAAAATTCAATTGACAAGAATAGCCATTAGGAATAAAAAAATGGCCAAAGAGAAAGGAAACAGAGTGGAGCTTTCAGGGGTCTCACGTCTTACATCGTGTTCCTCGTGCCACGTGGCATCTCTCTTACACGTTTTGTGTCGTGGCACCTAAAGATTTTCTTCCCATTTCTCTCTTGTTATTTTAAAGTTTTCGTTAATCGAAGGTGAAAAGCTAGGCTCGGTTCGTAACGAGTCGGTTTGATATGGAGACTCGGACCAGACGAAGGCCAACAACGACTTCGACTGAGTCCAACCGGGCAAATAGCAAGCGTTCAAAAGCTATGTTTGTACGCACAGTTCGGCTCAAATGCTTGACCGCTCCCGGCATTTGACCGACTCAGTTGAACGTGGATTCCTTGAGAGCATCAATATTCAGGGCAAGCTGCTACTGGAGCTTACCAAAACCCGTCGTCATTGGCTGAATCAACTTAACATCATAACTGTTTGGGTGCAAACAGTTCCGAGTGATCTTGATCCAGGGAATCTGTCATCTCGTAGGGATTCGATTCGCTGACCCCATTCGTCGCCATCATGTCTTTGACTCTTCCACAGTTCCACCACTGTTTTATGGTATTTTCGCGAATACAGCAAAACCTTCAGAGTTTTCCCGTCATTACATTGTTACAGAAAACCCTACCGCTTTCGCCTTGCGTCTCTCTTGCTCCACGGGAAGAGAAGCAGTGCAGGACTCTCGATTCTCCATATCTCCTCATCTAAGGATCTTGATTTCATTTGTAAGATGTCTCAGGTAAATCTGCTTCTTCGTCTTTCCAATTTCTGTCGATATTTATCATGAAATCGGTATCTTGATTGCGAATTTTGGTGCATACTATTATATCATGAAGTAGTTTGTGTTGCGCACCGTTGCTTTAACGTTATATTTGAGGGAAATTGCTTTCGATCAAGGCTTTTCGTTTACTATGCCACCGGTCCCGTGTTTTTTGCCATATCTCAGTTTCCCCTCTTTCACACTGTGTATTTAGATCCCGATTTGGTCCTTCATGGGTTATTGTATTTGTTCAAATCCATGAAGTGTTCGTGTCATCTGTATTTTCATTTTGTTTACTACGCATCCATATCTTCTAGGTGTTTCAATTTTTCATAGTTTAGGCGTTGTATGACGGTCTCAATGGTGAACTGTTTAAGAAGGTGACAATGGGCGTTGATCAAACGGTGAATGTATGATTTTGGACAAACGTTTAAATGAGGAACAGAACTTCAATAGCACGGTCACAAGAAACCATCAGTTGTGTTTCAGAGGGCGTTAACAAGACTTTTACAGAAAAAGAAGTGGAGATCAACATGGTTGACGCAAAGAGCAACACTATTTATGTCTCACGATTCTCAACTGCAGGCATTGCCTCCTTTCCCTGCATGCTGTTTGGAAAAAAAGTCTCAAAGGGCTTAATTCATCTGCCATAGGGGGTCTCCATGACCCCAGTTTACCTATTAAAAGAGATACAGAAGGTGCAGAAGTTAACAATCCATGCTCGTTCAGTCACTCGCAAGTCCTGCACTTTTGCAATTGATTCTTCTCTTGTGGGACCTCTGCAACCTGATTTCATCTGGTAGATGATGAGCATGACATCTTTCTTAGTCCAGCATCTGGGTACTCTGGTATCTAAGATGGAGTTTATGTTCCAAGTTCCTGCTGTCCTGAACAGGGGCACCATGACGGTGGTCTTTTTGTCCCCTGAGAAGTTGCCAATTTCTTTAGCAGCAGCAAAACCTGCCACTTTATATGCATACTTATTTTCTAGTTCTCAAGCATGGAACATAGCATATAATGTACTAACACACACATACATATATGCATATAAATAGATAGAGTTCGTGTGTGTCTTTTAGGAAAGATCACTTCCTGTATGCAAGGTGTCTACAGTTTGCGATGTTAGAACCTGAAAGTAACAAAAGAAGCAGCATTAAGCTTGTTCCTTGTCATCTTTAAATGGCTAATTGTTCCTTCCTTCCAAACTATCCACCACGATAATGCTATCCACCACTTCTTCATCAACTTCCCTTTTCTGTGTCAGAAAATATACAATGCTTAGTCTGTCTACTGCATTCATTTGAACCATTTTTTTTCAAGTGTAGCAAGTTGCAACATACTTACATTGTGCTTCCCCAGTTCACTTGCTTCAATTCATGGCCATATCAAATGCGTGCTGAACTAGTATTGGTCTGATTGTTTATCAAACAAATATTGTTAGTGTTATGTGAGACCTGCAAGGTTGATTTGTGCACTCTAGTAATTTACTATTCATTGTGATATACATGTATATTTTCTATTGTAGGTGGATAATCGGAATTCTTCTGCAACCAAACGTGCTCGAACTGATGGTATGTTTGCATGTTTGTTATACTCTTTGTGCTGTTTTCCATCTTGAACATCCAGTCAACCTATTGAGCGGGTATTGAATCTTTTGATGTGCGTCTATGCATTTGTTCATGTTCTTGCATATTAGCAGTTTTGAACTTTGTATTGTCTGTATTCCTTTGACCCTTCTTGTTACAACTCACCATCGGTGCCCACTTGATTCTGGGTTTAGTAGATCACATGTTAATGCATGTTAGTACCATTAGCGTGTTACCTGTCAAAAAGATGTCTACGGGTTGTCCTCTGTCCAATTGTTCATCTGACAGGTATCACTTGGAGGTATCCAGTTGTGGGGTATATGTTCCGATATTTTGGCCATTCCTGATGGTCCTGGTTTAGGGATCTAATGATCTGAATCTGGCAAATTTAGGAATTCATTAGCATATGTTTTTGTGTTATAAATAGACTGTCAAATCATAACCATCAGGTGAAAAAAGTTAACTGGACATGGGTCAATGTTTCCCTATTTATGTCATATCCAAATTGGATCACAATAAATCGGGTCCATAATGAATGTTTTGAAATTGAACCATAGACTTCTGCACCTCTAATTGCCTGCCATTTGCCTTATCGTGAAGGTGATCTATGAGCTGTTCCCATTTAATGTGTTTGTATGTCATTAGATATTTTTAGACTCTATTTTAAAAACTGTCATAAGTTGCTGCACAATCTGCCGTTCTCACTATTGTTTGAAGTTATTTAAAGATTTCCATTGAAGTGGTTGGTAGAAGATAAGAAAATACACTGTCTTTTTTGCAATTTTCCAATACTTTTTTTTTCTGTAAAAGTTGATGTCTTGCATCAATAGAGATGCTCAGTTTGAAGTTTTATTTCTTTGTCTTTCTTATTTGAATACAGGTAGCCGCAGAGAAGATGACTGGACATGCCCCAGTTGTGGAAACGTGAATTTCTCTTTTAGAACCACTTGCAACATGAGAAATTGCACACAGTCAAGGCCTGCAGATCACAACTTGGTACCCATTTGACTGTACTTGATATTTATCTTTATTGAAGTGAGTCAATATTTGCATGCTGTTCTTGATGTGCTCTCCATATAATATTAAGAAAAGAGTTCATGCTTTTGTGGATGCACACATGGCATCCATCATTGGTCTTGTACATCACTTGTTTAACTAGTCGCTGCAGTTCCTTTCCAGTGAGGATGATATTCTGATGATGAAGTAGTGCACCGTAAGTTGCATCTGCTTAAAAAAGTTGATTGTGCGGTGCACAGTTTTCCTAAGCATATTAACCTAACAAATTAGGTGGATGTTGATTGTATGTGGCATGTTAAGTTCATAGTTATGAAAGATATGATAAACTAAAGGTGAAGTGACTTGTTGATTTATCATTGTTTGATCTTTATTCAAATATCAACTGTTCAATTGATGTTCTATTTGGAGTGATTAAGGATTTCTGCAAATGCTTGTTATCGTGCAATTTGGTTTCAGTTTCTAACTTTCGTGTAAATAAATGCTTGATTTGCACACATATATCATTTTCGGTTTTGTTTCAAAAATGTTGACTCATATACATGGCTTCATTTTCTCCCCTCTGCTCCTAGCAGTTTTAGGAAGTGCACCAATGCTTGATGCGGTTATGAATTTCTACTTCTGTTTACGGTGACCTTTCTAGTGTTATGAATTAGGATTTAGCAATATACCCTCTGAAAGTTAAGTTTTAAAATGTCTATGTGTTGCTTCTACCCTCCATATCCTTACCTGGTGTCTATCATTATTTTGAAAAGGCTGTTTTATAAGAAGGTTGACACCCTCTATTTGTTCGCTCACTCATTTTATGCTGAAAGAGGCAGCATTTGTTGCTTTAAAACATGAACATGTTCGGTGACCTTTAAAATGATTCCCCTAATCTATTGAAATTTGTCAAATATTTCAGCTGGCGTTATGGTTCTTCCAGGAAGGTAGCTGGCATGATGTTTTCTGTTTCCTGTTTTTCTCGTAGTCATTGTGGTGCTCTATCATCTCTAGTTGGATGAAATTCTTTTGTGGATTCTCTCTAACATTAGGTCTGTTGTTTCAGATTTTTCATTTATGAAGTGTGAAACTTGGCGTTTGATGCTTACAATGTCTAAGACTCTAAAACACCTATTTTAATTTAAAATGGCCCATGACTGGATCTGAATGTCATATTAAAGACAGCTTTTGAAATGTCATCATCTCTCCCTTTTTTTCTATGTTAAGTGATTCATACCTGTCTGAAATGCGATGCACAAAACAATCAATGCCACTGAAGGGTTTCTATTGTGGATTCATGTTTTTCTATTTTTGCCAGCTGATCTCTTAAATCCATACTTTCGTGGTTGATAATGCCATGCTGTTTATGAAATATTTTAGCTGTGTTAATTTTTTCCAGAAAGCTGCAAAACCTCCACAAGTTCCTCAAGGATTTGGTTCATCAGCTCCTTACATGGGTCCTGGTGGTGGTGCTTCATCAATGTACCTTGGTATGCCGCCATATGGATCATCTCTTTTTGGTGGAACCTCGGTACCCCCTTACAATGTCCCTTTCTCTGGCGGATCTGTCTATCCGTATGACTATGCAAATCGTCTTCCTGGTGGAAGTCCTTATGGGCCTATGATGTCTGGACCAACACCTTATTCTGGTGGATCTATGATGGGAACTGGTAATATATAATTTTTTATCGCGATAGTCTACATATGTTTTGAGTTGCAAAAATATTGTTTCTTTTTGGAAATAACTTACCATCATAATATCATATCAACAACGGTTGCATATAGTGAGACTACTATAATTTGTTTCATTTGCTTCACAGGTGGAGTATATGGTATGCCATCTATCATGGACAGATATGGAATGGGGATGCCTATGGGCCATGGTGTTATGGTAACTCTTTCTTGGCTATGGCAACTATCGAGTATTTACCTATATTCTTTTTTTTGGTTCTTATCTAATTGCATCCCGTTACATTTCAAAAGAATTACTGGTCCTTATTAGTAGTCCCACTGTACTTTTTTTAGAATTACTGGTCCTTATTAGTAGTCCCACTGTACTTTTTTTCCCTGAGGGAGGACCATGTGCGGTCCTTGCATTTTCTCTCAATATCTTGGGTGGTCCTTGTATGTGAAAATTTCATTTCTGTTGTCAGATCAGAGTTAGTTTATTATTCATTGCTTCAAAGGTCACAAAGGACACAATTCTCCATTCTGATTATGAATCTAATTTTGTTTCAGGGTGCTCGACCTGGCACATTTGCAGATGATAACGGTCAAAATCATGGAGGAGGTAATAATGGATGTATCACTATCACCTTTCTCATTTATGAAACTTTTCATGTGATCTTTCTCTACTAAGTATTTAAGTCATACAGATGGTATGAGAGATAGTGACTGGACCTGTCCTAAGTGTGGAAATGTTAATTTTGCTTTCCGATCTATTTGTAACATGAGGAAGTGTGGTACTCCCAAGCCCGGTACTCATTCAAAGGTTAGTTTTCATGTGCAACTAATGTAACGTGCTCAGCCATGCATTTGCATATTATCTTTCTATGATTGGTCCCTTTTGTGCTAGCAATGCTGCAGAAATTTCCTGAGATTATTTTCTATTTATTTAAGCATCTAGTTCCTTATAAGGATACATTATTCACTTGTTGCAGGGTGGAAAAGGTGAAGCAAAAGGCTCCAGTAAGTTTCTCCCTCTGTCTCTCTGTCTCTCTGTCTGTCTGTCTCTCTGTGTGTGTGTGTGTGTGTGGCAATGCCACAAGTTTGAAGGTTGAGAAATTTATGCACTTGAGATTCTGGATCCCATGATGACCTTTCTTAAACCTTCATATGCTTGCAAAAGATATTTTCTGAAATATAGTTACAGACCTTCAGCAATAAAGAATGAGGTTGTTGTTATTAGAAACAATATATTTTCTGAAAAGACCGTATACATAATGAGGTTATTAGAAACAAATTAGGAGTGGCACCAATAGAGGATAAAATGAGAGAACATCGTTTAAGATGGTTTGGACATATAGAAAGAAGATCAAAAGAAGAACCTATAAGAAGGTTAGAAAAACTAAATTTGGAAAGTATTAAAAGAGGTAGAGGACGACCACAAAAGTGTTGGAAAGAAACAATGAAGAATGATCTAGCTTATTGTGAGTTAACTGCTAACATGGCACACGATAGGGATCTGTGGAAACAAAGAATCCATGTAGCCGACCCCGTCTAGTATGGGAAAAGGCTTAGTTGTTGTTGTTGTTGTATAGTTACAGACCTTCAGCAGTTTTAAGGCACCAACTTCAAAAAGTCTGATACTTAATGTCTTCAGAAAGCCAGTCAATGTGCGGTACCTTGTCTGTAATTTTCTCAAGTTTCAGGCGTCCACATTCTCAGTGGGATGCATATGCTTACTCTAGCATCTGCAAAAATTTGGAGAAGTGACTGCTTTGGATTCTCTAGAATCTTTAGAAGCTCTGCATCCTCAAGTGGTTGCAATAATGTCTCCAATATATCACATGCTGTTGGTGTTGGATGAAGACCAGTTTTCATCATAACAAAAATCTACAGCAGTAAACTATCTTGGTATTTGAAATGGATTTGTTTCTGCATTGCTGTACTGAAATGTTTAGTAATATGTGGTAAACGTTAACACGACATTGTTGATTTGATGTTCCTGAGTTTGCCTTATGGGCTTTATTTTCGGTTGGGGACATTTTCTGGTATTTATTATGTGATTCAATCCAGGAAGAAAATGTTACTAACTTCAGTTTTTTATTCCACTTGTGCTGGATTACAGAATCAGGTATGCCTGAAGGTAGCTGGAAATGTGAAAAGTGTAATAACATTAATTACCCATTCAGAACCAAGTGCAACAGACAAAATTGTGGTGCGGACAAGCCAGGCTGAGTCGAGTAAATCTCCTCATCAGCTTCAGATCAAACATGATCTAGGTTTGCTGTTGTGTAAAATAATTATCATTTCAATAGCCTGCATTGCTTGTTGCAACTTCTATTGATTTTTCAGCTCTTTGTATACATAATGGAACTCATAAAAGCCAAGCTGCTGGTGGAGCTGTTTGGGTGGATTCTATTGGAAAGTTTCACTTTCCTTCCTTTCATTTGAATCCTTATACAACTTACAGCTATATCATTTTAATTTCCTTCATATCTCTCCACAGAATCCTTTAATTTGCAATCATTTACTGTTCCAGTGAGTACTAGGACATGTTTGAGGGTTGAGAAGGTCCAGAGTCGTCATTGGCGTCGCTCACATATGGTCTCTGAAAGTCAGTCATGTGTCATCCTGTTGCAGCAGTTGTCAAGTTACTTCGCCTTTTCTTCGTCCATGTTTAAAATTGTATTAGCAGCAACCTGGTCTTGACTTGGAAATGGATTTTCTTGTCTTCTTGGATCATGTTCTCTAAAGAGTATGCATTGGCTACAATTACAGGTTGGTTATGTCAGTTGGCAGTTAGTTTTTGTTGTTGTTGATTGGATTCTTGTCTAATCTAGCGGTACATCTTTTATCCCCTTTGGTACAAGTTGTGTAGTCTTATAGATAGATTTGTGAGGCCTCTTGGAAGTCTATAAGTTGCTCTCAAGTATTATGGTTTTCCAGTCCGCCATTCTCTCTTCTTGATAAGTCACAGTCACTTCTTATCATCACGTCCCCAGTTTTGTTTCTGGGTAATTTTTCAATGCTCAACGAAGGCCCTGGTAGTTTTTCTCCCCCAATTTGTAGATGTCACCAAAGATTTGGTTTTAATTGAGCACATCTATCCATGAACTTGTTCTTGCTACATTCTATGATGATGCTACCCATCCAAGATTAGGTAAAATCAACCTGTTATCCTGTCTATCTCAATTTAAGCTATAATACGATGAAAAAAAATTGTGTTCTGCTCTACAGTTTCCCAAGACCTAGACATTTATATTAAATAACACAAATTTATGATAAAAACCAAAACCAAGCTCCATGATAAGACAGTAAATAAACCATGATCAAGCCAAAGTGGTCAAGAGAAAGATACAATAAACCATCATTAACCAGGTGGTCAAGAGATTGGCGTATGTTCATGATTAACAAAACTTTTGGGGGTATTTGAAAGTGAAAAACTATGGTGTGTGTGTTGAAGAGGACTTTTGAGGACATTTGTAACTACCTTGTTTTCTCAAGTTTTTTTTATCTCCTCTAGTGGTTTTTAAAAAAGTTTTAGGTTCATTTTCCAATTTGAAATTTGGTAGGATATTTGAAGGTCCGTATTGTCTTTTCTCACTCTGTTCGGTGGTGGTTATATTTATTTTCTTGGATGCGAGAATTGGTAATGCAAGGTTTTCCAAGTCCTGTCCTGATATCCTTCTCTCATGCACATTCAAGTTTCCTCCCAGTTGCATCACATCAGGTCTGGGGTGTCATTTGGTTATTACATGATATTATGTTGTACTACTGAGTGATGAAGACATTGAAGCAATTGCGAGCATTTAAATATGATGATAGATTCAATATAAAAAATAGATGGAAAAAATATTTTTATAAACCTTTTAATGAAAATTCTAATGATGATATAAGAAATAGATGGAAAAACTATTTTTATAATCTTTTTAATGAAAATAAAGATGTTAGTATTAGTTTAGGAGATTTAGCCAAGTCAGAAAAGTATATAAACCACAATTTCTACCGACGTATTCAAAAGAATGAAGTCAAAGAGGCTCTTAAACATATGAAGAGTGGTAAATCGGTAGGACCAGATAATATTCCTATAGAAGTTTGGAAAATAGTAGGAGAAATAGGAATCACTTGGCTCACAAGACTATTTAATGAAATATGGAAAAACCAACAGATGCCCGAGGAATGGAGAGCAAGTACACTTATACCCGTATATAAGAACAAGGGAGACATTCAAAATTGTGCGAATTATCGAGGTATCAAGTTAATGAGTCATACTATGAAATTATGGGAAAGAATTATCGAACGTAGGTTAAGACAAGTATCAAGTACAACAGAGAACCAATTTGGATTTATGCTAGGTAGATCTACTATTGAAGCGATTCACCTTTTGAGACGTCTTATGGAACATTTTAGAGCAAAAAAGAAAGACCTTCACATGATATTTATTGATCTAGAAAAAGCTTATGATAGGGTATCGAGGGAGGTTCTTTGGAGAACTTTGGAAAAAAGAGGTATCCCATTCATATATTAACCTTATAAGAGACATGTATGATGGTGCAAAAACATGTGTGAGGACTCATGAAGGAACGACAGACTTCTTTGAAGTTAATATTGGGTTACATCAAGGATCAACTTTAAGTTCATACTTATTTATAATGGTGATGGATGAGTTAACAAAACATATTCAAGATGAAGTACCTTGGTGTATGTTATTTGCAGATGACATTGTATTAGTGGAGGAATCTAAGGAAAAAGTTAATAGAAAATTGGAACTATGGAGAGAAACATTAGAAAGCAAAGGCCTCCGACTTAGTAGAACAAAGACAGAATATATGGAATGTAAGTTTGACCATTTGGCTACTTCAGAGGACATAGAAATTAAAATTGACACACATTGCATTCCCCAAAAGGAAAGTTTTAAATACCTAGGGTCAATTTTTGAGAGTGATGGAAGAATTGATGGAGATGTTACACATAGAATTAATACTGGTTGGTTAAAATGGAAAGGAGCATCAGGTATTCTTTGTGATAAGAAGATACCATTAAAATTAAAAGGTAAATATTATAGAGCAGCAATTAGGCCTGTCATGTTTTATGGTTAGTGTTGGCCAGTTAATCATCAACATGTACAAAAGATGTCTGTGACATAAATGAAGATGTTGAGATGGATGAGTGGTCATACAAGAAAAGACCGTATACATAATGAGGTTATTAGAAACAAATTAGGAGTAGCACCAATAGAAGATAAAATGAGAGAACATCGTTTAAGATAGTTTGGACATATAGAAAGAAGATCAAAAGAAGAACCTGTAAGAAGGTTAGAAAAACTAAATTTGAAAAGTATTAAAAGAGATAGAGGACGACCACAAAAGTGCTGGAAAGAAACAATAAAGAATGATCTAGCTTATTGGGAGTTAACTGCTAACATGGCACACGATAGGGATCTGTGGAAACAAAGAATCCATGTAGCCGACCCCGTCTAGTATGGGAAAAGGCTTAGTTGTTGTTGTTGTTGTTGTTTTAATGAAAATTCTGATGATTGTATTAGCTTAGGAGATTTAGCCAAATAAAAGAAGTACATAAACCGCAATTTCTATCGACGTATTCAAAAGAATGAAGTCAAAGAGGCACTTAAATATATGAAGGTTGGAAAATTTGTAGGACCTGACAATATTCTTATAGAAGAATTGAAAATCGTAGGAGAGATGGGGCTCAGTTGGCTCATAAGACTATTTAATGAAATATAGAGAACCCAAAATATGCTCGAGGAATGGAGAATGAGTATACTTATACCCATATATAAAAACAAGAGAGACATTAAGAATTGTGCGAATTATCGAGGTATCAAGTTAATGAGCCATATTATGAAATTATGAAAAAGAATCATCGAACGTAGGTTAAGACAAGTATCGAGTACAACAAAGAATCAATTTGGATTCATGTTCAGCATATCTACTATTGAAGCGATTCACCTATTGTGACGTCTTATAAACATTTTAGAACAAAAAAGACGAACCTTCACATCATATTTATTGATATAGAAAAAGCTTACGATAGTGTCAATAGATTTTTTTGGAGAACCTTAGAAAAGAGAGGTATCCCATCGGCATACATAAATCTTATAAGAGATATGGACGATGGTGCAAAAACATGTGTGAGAACTCATGAATGAACAACACATTCCTTTGAATTAATATTGGGTTACATCATGGATCAACTTTAAGTCCATATTTATTTGTATTGGTCATTGATGAGTTAACAAAGCATATTCAAGATGAAGTACCTTGGTGTATGTTATTTGCGGATGATATTGTGTTAGTGGATGAGTATATGTAAAAAGGTAATAAGAAATTGGAACTATGGAGAGAAATGTTAGAAAGAAAGGTTTCCGACTTAGTAGAACAACGACAAAATATTTGGAATGTAAGTTTGATCATTCAGCTACTTCAGAGGACATAGAAATTAAGATTGACACACATTGCATCCCTCACAAGGAAAGTTTTAAATACCTTGGGTCAATTTTTCTAGCTTCAAATTTATATTTTGTGGATCACTTTTTTTGGTACAAATTATATGTTATATTTGATAGATCATATGAAGCAATTTTGTCTTCTCCCTTTTTAAATATGGCAAGATTGGGTTAAGCCAGACCCTGACCAGATATATATCCTGCGTATCAGCTGGTCACCTCCAGCTTTAAGACTTCTAGGTTGACTTCCTGGCAACGTGAGTGTCTTCCTTGGGACACAGCAACATAAGTTTAGTACTCGTATTGCATAGGGTTAGGTTTAGGACTGGAACCAACTTATGGAACGGGAGTAATTTTTTTATCTGTTACGCTTTTGTAGCATTTCTGGGAAGGCCAGGAATTTGATGTTGAGTTGGCAAGTGCTAGCAAGTTTCCCCTACAGTTGTGGAGTCGGTCAGAATGAGGGAAACATTGTTGACATGTTATAACCACCTTATTTATGTTTCATTTGATTTAGGTTGAAACGGTATTAAATATTGGTAATTGAGTTCAATATTTTCTTATGGATTCTCGAACTAGCCTTTGGAATGAGCTGTTGTTGGAAATGTTTCATTTGATTTATGTTGATCAGATAGACTTGAACGTAGTATGCGTTTTGCTCAATTTCCTGTTAATGCGATTTCAAGGGTTTGGTTTGGAAGTCTTGAGCTTTGATCCCGTAGACTTGGAGGACGGTAAAAAAGAACGGAAAACTATTGTTCCAGAATAGCTTGGAAATGCTTATCTAGTCTCCATTCGTAAGTCGTGAAGATGACAAAAAATGACTGACAAATTCTGTTTGATTTGCACACGCGTAATCGGTGGATATGCTCAACACTGGAAGCTTATATGGTGTACAGCTTCTAGAGTGCAGAACATGGATTATCCCCTCTAATTGGAAAGCACTTGCTAATCACCTTGGTGTCATAGGAAGTTCTTGTTTGGTTGGTGAAAATTGTTCCAATGTTGTCAAGGTTGATGGCGCAATGGCATTTTTTGGATTGGTAGTTTACTGCCATAACCTCTTATCTGAACTTAATGATGATTGATGGCTTGAGCAGTCTTGGTGCTCACTTGTGGGTAGCGACCATTATGTGAACTTTCCCTCTTACAGAATTAAAAGATTTCAGTATGAAAAATTGTGAAACATTAGGCTTGAACACTTCAAAGTGAAGAGGAAGAACATATTGGACGGACAAAAAAACATGATCATGCTTTGGGATGAATACTAACATAATCCAAGGTCAAGTACAATGAGGGCTATGAACCCATTTCGGAGGTGCTTGGTTTTGGGTTTTGAGATTGAGTAGAAAAGGTTTTCGAATCTGACGGATACCACTTATGCAGGAAACTTCTTAGATTTTCACTTTTTCTTTGAATTACGTCCTTCCACCAGTTAACTTTCACATCGATTTGAAGATCCACCTCAGATGGATACTCCGGTTTGAGTCCCTGCTGCTGCATACTCTCATGCCAGCCATGCTTCCGATGGATCTTTAGATGAGAATGACACTGGAAGTCTCAGTTGAATCTCAAGTAAAACTACTGAAGCGTGTTGGTCATAACATCTAACGAAACTGGTAGGAAAGGAGAACACGTTTTCCCTTTTCTTTTTTGGTTTTAACATGATAAATAATTTCCTTGCAATGCCTCGGTGTTTTCAATTTAATTGCTGAAAATGTATAAAGGTAATGAATGGTTTGTGAACTACTGCTGCTCTCCTTTTGGTCAACACCGTCTTCCTAATCTTCATCAAGCCTCGACAACGTAATGGTTTTCTGCATTTATGATTGTTTCAGTTCCCATTGTTTCAGATCTCATGCCTCCTTGGTTGTGAGACTAAATAAATCGCGGGCAAACAATCTTTCACTGACGTTACTTTGATTTAAAGAGTTTCTTATGTAATGAACAGTGGATTTTCTTTTGATCGGTTCTTTCCTCTTTGATAATGTCTCTTGTGGATGGTCCATCAACCGTCTCAGTAACAAAAACGCATTGCACAAAGAGCAATAGCTCACCTGGCAAAGGTGTCGGCTTGCAAATTAAAGTTCATGGGTTTGGTAACTAATCCACCTTTATATCCAAATAACGATTCACAAAAATTGGATTATTTTGAAGAAAGAATACCAATGAATTCATTGCCAGAGAAAGGATTGTAATAAATTGTATCTATTGGGGAGTTCAAGTCCTGCAGTACGTTTGCTTAGCTCTGGTTCCTCAACTATCACAAGAAGCTATAATCTTTATTTAGAAGCTTCGACTCCAACATGAAAGAAAAAATGCTTGTAATTCTTCTGTGCTGTTGTGATCCTTCAGCTTCGATGATGGTGGGTTCAGTAACTAAGATTGCAGCCAACTTGCTAATGCGATACCTACCAAATACAATTCGCAGAAAACTTGTGGGAGATTAAAGAAATGGATGGATTAGATGTGAAAAGGATTTGGAGAATCTATGCATGGCTCGCCCCAAACCGGCCATCAAAAAAGAATGTCTGGGCTGCTTAAACTTGTGGGTATCTTCATACATCTTCACATCTGATTCTTGTTTGCTGTGAACGATTTCAAAAGCATGCTCAACGGCCTATGCACATGCCTGTGAATGTTGGACAAAGGTGCATCAAGATGGTTGCACCTTGTTGACCCAACACTCGGGGTTTTAGCAACATCATGGTGATCTTGAGAGACCAAGGTTGGAAAATGAGGATTTGCTTTTGCTGCATGGCAGGTTACTTTCATGAATATAATGGTTATGTACAGTGGCAGATCTGGAAACTCTTTTGGGCCGAGGCGGATAGCCCCTTGAATGGTTTCGGATGGGATGAACTGTGTACTATAGCCCATAGATCCCACCATGGGCTATAGTCTTTAAGTTGATTTTTGAATTTTTGAGAATACACTTCGGCTCAGTGTAAATCACCACTGGCTATATATCTCCTTTGCCTACTAATTGGACGGTATGATAGACTAATAAGTAGGATGGTTGCTTGTGAAGTCAAACGCTTCAATTTTACTATGGAAAAGAACAACTTTTCACTTGAACACGCTTAACTTGTCTATAGCTTACTTATGTTCGACCTCAGTTATGCTTATGCTTTGGATCGGCTACCATGAGATGGAAGTACAAGCAGCCCTTCTTTTTCTCGGTTTGTTTGACTCATTCATCTCCAGAGACAGACGCGTACGCACACACATCATTATCGTGATGAAGCATTGTCATCATCATCGTTCACAAACTTTGCCATCCTTTACATGGTCAAATTTACAGTCAAGAAATTTATCCCCAAACCAACAAAACAACCATATAATTCAACCATGCCCTTTACAGCCCAATATCCCCAAACAAACCAAGTCATAGGTGTTGCCCTGCAGAAAAAATGAGCATTTACACACACACAGAGCATACCAACCCTTTGGCTTCACCCTTTCTCTTCACAACCAAGAGACCTTTTCCCTCTGCGAACCCTCGTCTTTCGTCTAACCATCATGATCACGTCCACCGTATGCGTGTGAGTGCCTCTCTCCATCTGATGAGCCATCCTCTTCACTCATGAGTTCTCCTCTCTCTTCAATTCCTTCAATCCTAGCTAATGCCTCCCTCATCTCCCACCGGCTCTGTACATCATCCTCACAGCATGCCAATCCAATCTCTAATAGCTTCAACATCTCACTGTTCCCTTCCTTGGTGTCTCCCATCTCTGTATCAAAGACCTCTGCAGTCCACTCTTCTCTCACCATTGAGTTCACCCAGCCAGGCAAATCTATGCCTCCCTGCGCCTCTCGATAATGCGATTTCGGGATCTTGCTGGTGAGTATCTCCAAGATGAGCACTCCCAAGCTCCACACGTCTGACTTCTTTGTAGGGGCACCACCTAAGAGGCACTCTGGGGATCTGTAGGACACCATGAGCTGTGCTGCTTGCTGCACGCTGAGCACGGGCGCGAGCGCGTAGTCCGTGAGGAGTGGCTCGTAGTCATCATTTAGAAGTACATTGGAGGACTTGAGGTGGCCATGAGGAATGACAAGGTGGGGCTGCTCTGTGTAGAGATATGCAAGGCCTCTTGCAACACCCTTGACTATCTTCAACCTGGTTGGCCAGTCCAGTGGTGCAACGGATGAGGGGTGATTGCCTGCAAAATGTCACACAGTTCATGGTTAGAATCTAAACAGTTTTCACTAAGCAAACCATGCCAAACTAGAGTGCAGTTGGTTTGTTGAAAAATGATAAATAGTAGAATTAAAGATAAATCTCATTCGAAAGGATAAAGTGAAGGTATTTAGTACATTTATTCTATTAGTTTACTCTTATGGTCGGCAATTAGGCCGGTAAATGTGCCAAACGAACCGAGCAACCCTTGTGAAAAAAACTAAAGAATACATGGCTCTTCTTTCACCTTAAATAACCTAATACGATTACCTCGGGGATTAATTCGGCTTTGGTAAAAATTTGAAAATTGATTTCATTTAACAAGCTTCACAAGCCCAACCAAGCTAAGAATACCATCCACATGTTTAGGTTGGATGGTTTAATTAACCAACATGAACAGCAAAGAATGAGCCGAATTGCGCCAAACTACAAGCAGCTAGGTTCATTTCCCAGCCCTAAAAAATGGATGGCCTTTGAAACTAGCCGAAAGAGGGAAGGATTTACATATCATTAGAAAATGAGGAATAAATTTTGAGAAAAAAACTTCAATTTTTTATGACATTTACTTTGCAAAGGAAAGATCTACTCTGCAAATAAACAAGGTTTTAGCAAAGGATCTTACCATGTAGACGGTGCACCAAGTTTCCATTCCTAGCATACTCAGAGACCATAAGCTTCTCATCCTTCTTATAGAAATAAGCCACAATGGTTGATATATTAGGATGCCTTAATCTCCCAAGCTTCCTCATATATTCATGAAACGTCTCTCTTCCCATGCTATTCATCTCCTTATACCTCTTCACCACCATCGGAGTGCCATCAACAAGCACGGCCTTATATGAAGATCCAAAGCTCCCGGTGCCCAAAACTTCAGCAGATGCTCTCAGCAAATCTTGCATTTCAAATCTCTGTCTATCATCCACAACAAATACAAGATCATTTGTTTCAGCACTCTCCTTAGTGATTCTGCTGCATTGACGGCTGATGCTGCTAGTTTGACGGGTCATGCTGCTTTTGCGATAATTTCCCGATGAACTGCAGTTAATGTTGCTACCTTCAGTGACAGATCCTACCTTCTGAAAGCTGTATGATGAATCATTCCCCTTCCTACTGCTGTATGATGACTTGTTCCCGAGTTGCGGTGCCTTGTCCCGGTTCGATAACATGGTCACGGCGGCGACAACCACGAACAAGACAATAAGTGAGATAGCAGTTTCAGTGAGTATGAGAATTGGAGAAGGATTCTTCGTCTTCGGAGGGCATAAGTTTTGTAATGGTGGACCACACAAGGCCTTGTTTCCTGCATAGCAGGGAAAGAGAATGCCATAGAACTTATTTAGAGTATGTTAACAAAAGAGAATCAATTAGAGTTACTCAGGAACTTGTTCAAGCTAATGGATCTAGAGCAAGGCACCGGGGTGGTTGCCGTGCTCAAAATTATGAAAGCAAAAGAAAAGGTATAGCCAATGGTTGAATTCGTGGCCTACGAACTAATATATTAGCTGTAAATAGTAAATACTCATCTCACCTTCAAAAGAAGTGACATCCATATGTATGAGGATTGCAGGGATCTCCCCTTCTAATGCATTGTAAGACACATTAAACATTGCCAGGTTGGCTGATGAAAAATCTGGTATTTCCCCAGTTAGCTGATTTTGTTCTAGCCTCAACTCCAGAAGCCGCGGAACTGCCGCGAGCGTCGCCGGAATTGGCCCGGAGAATTTGTTTCCGGATAACCAGATTTTCTTCAACAACTCCATCCCCCCAAACTGATTTGCGGGTATCTCACCGGAAAACTGATTGTTTGACAAGAAAATTCCTCGAAGTGAGCCAAGCTTACCGAAGTTAGGCATCGGACCTGAGAAACTGTTGTTCATGAAACTAATTGAACGCAGTGTAGGAATCCCATCGAGTGCATCAACATCAATCTTCCCGCTCAGACCAAGCCCTTCAAGTTGGATGATCGTCACCGATCCGTTTTCGCACCGGAGTCCCGTCCATACAGTATCGTCTCCATGACAAGGTGGCTGTGATGTATTCCAATTTAGAAGTGCATCAGCATTCAAGAATGATTCCTTGAGCTTCAACAAGGACTTCGAATCGGACTCCGACGATGCAACAATGCTTGGAACTAGGCAATATATGGTTGCCAAGAAGGCGATCGAAACAACAATAGAATGCCAATGTGCATTGGTACGTGCAAGGAAGAAGAAACGAAACATGGTGGCCGGTTCGCACGAGCGAGAGGTGCTGATCTTCCTTATGATTCACACAGACAAGGTGGTAGAGAAGCCAAGCCTTGTCAAGCATTGATCTTTAACAAGCAATACCAAAGCCAGTAGTATTATCAATCCTGCTAGCTGACCAGGAATGAGTTAGCATTAAACTAACATGTATAATTCTGTACTAGATATGAAGAATCTGAGCTGGCCGGAGAGCAAATTAAGGATGGCCACCAATGTATTTATTTATTTATTTATTGTTTTGATGGAAATTAATGTTTAAAGATGTTTATATTCTACCAAGATAGTTGTTGGGCTTTATTACAGGTTAAGCCCACCAATAAAAGCAGGTTTCTAGTTACACAATTGTGCATCTTAAGACCATGCAAGCTAAATTTAGCAAAACAGTGTTGGGCACCTAAAGCATGAAAGTTCGCCCTAAAGTATTTTGTTTGAATATCTAGCTGGTTATTTGCCCCCGTTAAAGATTTTCCAGACCTGCCACTGAGCCAATCCATGGAGATTAGGGGTCTCAAAGGATTGGGTCTGACCTGAAACTACATGTTGATGCCATGGCATTGGGTTTTGACAACAAAAGAATAGATTCATTAGTGGCCACGGTTAGACCCGTGGGCACTGAGACATATGAGGTGACGATTATGGTTTATTGATTTTTTTATATAAAATCTGGATCTAACACAACTTCCAGTGAATATACACAAAAGTTAGATTGAAAGATCAAATAAAAATTGTTTTTACGCTTGGTCCTTGTGTGGTTTATGAACACGTATGTTTTCTTTTCATGGTAAGCCTGGTAAGCTGCAATTAATTTTGACCTAATATTAGTATTCTAAATTGGGTTTTTGGGTAGATCTCACTCTCTCTGGCACTAATGTCATGTTATCTGATGTTCCTGTAACATTGAGACTGAACAAGCCAAGTGAGTCCAAATGAAAAGTTTTCACATAACAATTACAACCAAATCCGAGCTTGGGAGATTGGAGGTCAAAGCCAGGCGCACAGCCCTGGGAATCGAATTCACAACCTGCAGCTTGTGGAGTCAAGATCCCAACCGGGTGGGCCAACGCCCAGAGTGCCTTGGCCATTGATGTCAGTCTTGCCTGCAAAGAACAATATCATACTTCATTGTTTCCTTCAAGGGATTCTCTCCCTGTTTTGAGGCACCCAAGATTAAATTTCTACACACCTTCTGCCTCCACAACACAAAATTAAAAGTTCAAGTTCTATCAGAGGTTCACCCATGACAGAACTCCCCAAAGTTCAGGTTCATAATGGCTCTCGCCCATTTCGCTTTTCAAAGCTCTTCAATATAAGACTGACTATCCTAACGGGCATTAGCATGTATTTCTAGCCTTTTCATGGTTCATTTAACCACATAGTATTTAATTTACTTTGTTAATGATATGTGGTTTATATGACACTAAATACACATTCAGACCCAAAAGCATTTATACAATACATGTACCTCAAAGTGGGTCTAGACATGGACTGTTTGGAAGCGTTTTGGCGATTCCAACAAGAACCAAACAGGTCCAGGAACCAGCTGGACCCATAATGGTCAAACCAGACATGACACAATGGACCATCCCATTCATTTTCTGTTTCAACTTCCATGGTATCGGAACTGTGGTTCCAAACTGTTGGTTTCATATATATTTTTAAATCTTTTTACATTTAAAACTTTTGATGTTTTTTTTCAAGTTATTAGCTGTTTAGGACTCAAATTAGAACCTGGAACCAAAACTAAAATGGGACTTGGTCCCGGTTCATAGCTTCAGAAAAACCGGAACTGGCCACGTCTAAGTGGTTCTGTTCTAGAGTTGAGAAAGACCTATCCGGCATTACAGGTCTGCCTCAACCTCACCTACACTGCAACAGTTGCAGGGCAGGTTTCCCGAGTGCCCGCTATACATGTTCATGGTCGAAGGCTGTTGCAGGCATCGATTGCAACGTCTTCAACAAGCTCATCGTCTAAGTTTTGTTCCATTAGTTGAAAAGATTATATTAGTTGTTAATTTAAAACCTGATTTCAATGATATTTAAAGAAATGAAAAGTTAGTGTTCTATCCATATTTAAATTGGTGTTTACTTTTTATTTTTAGTGGAAAATTGGTGTTTCCAGTAGGATAACTCAGTTTGTAAATTGAAGATATTTTCACGTAATTAACGTTAAGATCAATAGTTGTTCAGCCAGGAAGATTGCAAATCAACCCGGTTTTAGCAGATCGGGTCTAGTAGTTCGAGTTCGGATCGGATCCCGTGATATCGCTTTCGGGAGTTGGTCGTTGTACGAAAGGAAGCAAAAGGCACTTTTCGGGTTTGGACGTGGACTCGTAAACAAGTTGACCCATGACATCACGGGATCCAAACACTTTGCTTTTTCACTTTCCTTTCAACACTGGTTACATTTTTATAAAGACATTTATATCCCTAACTCAAAGAGGTTTATGTTCTTCGACTCTGTCGAGTGGTACTTTAGATTTCATGCGAAGTGTTTTAGATAATTTAAGATGACTTCCCGCCCTCTAATAGCATCGCCGAAGCTTTTTGTTCTTTCAATCTTCGACGGCGATTGCTCCTCCGGTGGACGATAATGCCGTGGATGTCGGATTCCCGACCGACCCGTACCACTACACCGCGAGAATCCGGCCGTCTGATGACGACTTGAGGTCGAGATTTCCGCTTCTCCGTGGCGGAAAACCTGCAGCCTCCGACGAGCTGCGCCTCATCAGACTCGCCCTGAGGGTGGGCCCTAGAGCAGAGCTCACACGCCGGACGGATCCTCTCCTTCTCCGTCTTTTTCCTCCTGGCCATTGCCGTCCCTCTCCTTAGTTCGTTCTTCGTCTGGCTCCAGTTCTCCGGAAGCTTCACCGGCTTTCTCGACGGCCGCCTAGCTCAGATTCCATCGTCCGCGCTCGCTGCCGTTTCTTTCCTCTCTCTTTCCGGCCCGCTCCGTCGCCACGGCCTCCGACGACTCCTCTCTCTCGACCGCCTCTCAGGCGACCCGCCAGACCTTCGTCGGAGATACGCTGCCGAGATCGGGCGCGATGCCCGTCGAGCCGCCTGGATCGCCATGCCGTCCCTCGTAGCGGATCTTGCGCACGAGTCCTTCTTGTTCTCCCGAGCTACTGTTCGAGTCCCGGCGGTTTCCGGCTGGGTTCCAGTCGTTTTCGTGGCCGTGGCAGCGTCCTGAGTGTACCAGACGGGCGTATTCATGATGGCCTGCGCGGTTTTCCGGCTGACTTGCGAGCTCCAGATCCTAAGGCTGGAGGCTTTTCGGCGGGGGATGGAAAGATGCGGTTCGGAGGCGGCGGACGCGAGCATAATTTTCCGGCGTCACGTGCGTATAAGAAGGGAGCTGCATGTCACGAGCCACCGGTTCAGGGGGTTCATCGTGGCGAGCCTGGTGGTGATCTCTGCCAGCCAACTGGGCGCGCTTCTCCTCGTCCTCTCCACCCGCTGGGAGACCACCTTGCTCAACTCGGGGGACCTTGCGGTAAGACACCGCTCGACCTGCGTAACTGGATCGAGTCGGGTCAACCGAACCCACTAATACCTAATCCGACTCGTTCCAATACTAAATCTGCGATTTCGGGATACTTAATATGCACCTGGGGCGTCTCACATTTACCCGTCAATTTACCAGAATCACTGCACGATTGGAAAGAACAAAGGATCTAATCGCCCGTCGTTTACCTAATCAGCTCAATTTGGCCCGTGCCCGAGGCTCCTTTCGCGAAGGGTGGGAAATACACTCCCAGCCTGAACCTGACCAGAAAAACGTCTCTAAGTCAGTCTTTGGGCACCTTAGGTCAGGTTTGATCGATTTGAAGAAACTGAACAGAAGTCTGCTTGGCGATTATTGCAGTCAGTTCGAGTCCGGTCAGATTCAACATGCTTTTGGCTGAAGTTATTTGACCCGAATCTGACCTGCTACCCGATCTGCCACTCGTACTTTTCATTTACTTGATTACTAACTGCATTCTTCTTTTTATATTGTGCGGTTATATATACACATTTAAAATCCATATTAACCCAACTGATTTTCTCTCTCTATATATTATAAAGTGATTAAATATGTGGAGTGTAATAATACTATAATTTTAATTAGATTGTACAACAACAACTAAGCCTTTGCCGGGATAAGTTATGTGGATTCTTTGTTTCCACATGGCCCTATCATTTAACTAGATCGAACCATAAAAATAATAGGTGTGCATGAGTGATCATATTAAAAATGGGTGATAACTGCTTTTCTCTCTCTCCTTCTCTCTACAAATAAATAAAAAGATCTTCTTGCATCTCATCCAAGCACTTGCATAAATGGTAGAGTTGTGGATGTGGGTGCTGACCGGTGGTTGTATGATGGCGGTGAACTTAGCTTTACAAGGTGGGGCATATAGGGCACGATTGCAGGTAGTGACAGATCTAGAAAATAGTGTTAGGGGAGAGTAGGGTGATGTATGTATTTGATCGTGTTAGAGGAGGCGAGGCATGAATCTCAACCATATATTCACTGTAAAAGCTATATTTTACAGTGAATACAATTAAATTTTAAAATTTCAGAAGGGCGGTCGCCCCTCACCTCTCCATGTAGATCCACCATTGGTTGTGTGGTTATTGTCCACCTCAAAAGAGAGCTACTCGTCAAGCCAAAGAAGAGTGCAAAGATTCAACTTCTATATGATTATTATCAGTGGTTGATTTCTTCTCATGCTTTAGTTGGTTGACTTGTCTAGGTGGGTTCGGTAGTTCAACTCAGCGGCTTTCTGCAGTTTATAGTGGGTGCAGCAAGAATCACCCATCGAGCTCAGGCAATTGCCTCTGTTGCTAGTAAATGATGCTACATTAACCTGCGTGTCAGTGACCAGGTGTGACCCGGAGGCTGAAAAATTGCATAATCCAGCTGCTCAAGCCGAGGATTTCATGGAAGCAAGCAGTGCAAGCGACTCCGGGTCGTCGACCTTCTGCTTTTCCCGTCGGAGCATGCATCAATCTTCGATACCCGCCAAGCTCTTGGTAAGTTTCACACTCGTCTATTAGGCCAACATAGTTCAAGAGAATTCAAATGGATATTATGAAATTCAAATTCAAAGTTAAAAAATGGCAAAAAAATAGTTGGGATTTTGTAGTCGTGTCTAGCGTGCCAGAGTTCGGGTCTAGCATATTCGGGTTTGTTTGATCAAATATTGGACATTCAAATTCTGAGATCTTTACAAATTTCTTTCTCTCTTGCAGTCACTTACCTGCACTACAATAGCCGGGGGATCACCATATACGGTTTCGCCCTTGACCGCTGTTCGCGTTCGAGCTCTCATTGGTATTGTGGATTTTGAGCAATGTGGTTGTTATCTCCTAATCGCAGCTTCACAAGGTTGCCATGCATTGTGAGCTCAAATGGACTCTCAAGCTTAGTTCAGCTTTGGGATCGAAAACCAAGTTCATGAACTCCCTAACTTTACGTATTTCCAAGAAGCAGAAGTCGTGAACTTGGTCATGTTCCATCGAGACCAAACACACTTCTTCAAACCTGAATAAACATGAATTATTGTCGTACTTGGTCGAAATAAAACTACTTGCTTTGTGTATAAGATACCGACTAGGAAGTTTTATGTTGTAAATTATGTCCATAAATAAGAAATATAGCTAATATGTGCAACCTTAAGAGTTTTGTTTAGTTCTTTGAGGATATGTGGGTTCATGAGGTGATATGGAAAATCATGATCTAGCACCAAAATTCCAAATGTACATTTTGGTAGGTCCAGCTTGCGAATGAAAAAGGAAAGAAACGATCAGCTTGTTGGTTTTAGGAGCAGACTGCAGAATGTCTTTGATGTGTATTTTGAAATAATGGGAGGCTCTTTGTAAGATCGTAAACTTTATGCGGTTATTGTCAATAAAAGATCGATTGGACTGGGTTTTGACAATTTATGCAAAATAAATAGTGTTCCTAATATTTTCTGTAGCTGCCTTATTTATGGTAAAATGTACCTTTAACGGCTGTGCCCTTCCCAGTTGGGCGCCCGTGTCCTCTTGGTCAAACGCGTCCGTTCAAGAGTACGCCGCCTGCCGTTTAAGACCAATTTTTCCCTGCTGAGGTCGTTTAAGACGATTTTGTCTTCTAGGGTTTGTATTTGAGAGGAGGAGAACGCGATCGGATCTGAATTCAGTTGGTGTCGACGTTCAATTCACGGTATGTTTTCCAGATCTCGATTCCTTTGATCTGATTAATAACTTTGATCGCGGTCGGTAGACCGTGTCGATTCTTGTCCCCTTCTCGTTTATCCTTGTTTACGTCGAAATGCAGAATCCTTATAGATTTGCGCGGATCGAGTTTAATCCTTATAGACTTTGTTGGATCGAGTTTGTTAGGAGATAGTTTTGTGTTTTGTTGGATACTTTTGTGTTGGAATAATTGGTCTGTTGAGGTTTGGGGACCGAAATGATTATGGATTTGATCCGTTGGTTGTTGTATGCACTTGAGTTTTGCTTTATCCACTAGCTCTTTACACGAATCGTTGGAATCGTGATAAGTTTGTTCTCTTACAAATCGATCTATTGAAGTTCGTAGATCGAGATAATGGTGGATTGGTTTTCTTGTTTGTGTGCACTTGGATTTCTCTTCGGTTCAGGAGCATCTCCTTGCTTGTTACGTCCGATTCTCATTTCTTTCTTTTCGGTGTAAAGGAAAAAAGAGAATCGGGTGAGACAAGGATGGTGATGACAATATGAGAAAATTTCTTCCTTGTTTCACCCGATTTTCATTTCTTTCACCGTTAAGTGATCGATCCTTACTAAGAGATCCTCTCCTGTTTGGGGATTCAAGATGGATCGAGATTGGAACTTCAAAGCGCCATTTCCTTTTGGATACCTGGCGTGCATCTGGCTTGGGCCTCCCCTTGTACCACAATATTGTAGCTTTGCAAGTCAGCTTTTGGAGGGACCATTGTAGTTCCGACTGGAAGATCCTTAGAGTCTGCTATTAGTCTGCTCTTTCATCTAACATTGCCCCATGTATGAATAAACAAGAAGATTCTTTTGGGTGCTGAACTTAAAATTTTGTTTTTAGTTCTTATCACATCTCAGAGGACAATGGTTGTTCCAAATGGTGGAGCTCCTAGGGGCAGTGCAGCAGCAGCTGCCAGTTTGCGTAGGAGGCGGACAGCTGGAGGTGGTGGTAGTGCTGGAGCTGCTGGCAATACCATGCTCCAATTTTACACAGATGATGCACCGGGGCTCAAGATCTCACCTAATGTGGTTCTCATCATGAGTATTGGCTTCATTGCTTTTGTGGCCATTCTGCATGTCATTGGTAAATTCTATTTTGTTCCGAGGGACTTGGGGAGAGCCCAACAATGAAGATGCCTGATCTGCAGACTGAATAGAGACTAGAGAGATCCTAGTTTGTCCATCTTCATTGTAGTTTAATTCTATCTTGATATCTATTTGCCTTTATTTGATTTGGAGAGAATACGCTAGTACATTGATGTGAACATCCCCATTTTATGGTTATCAAATGAATTGGGTTACAACTTTGATTGTGGTTTAAGATTTTGTTATATACTTGCTTAGCTTCATCGTTGTTGCAGGCCAGGAGTTGGAATAAACGGAGTTTGTGGATCTCCATCTTATTCTTTTTTGAAACAAATTAGCACCTGATTTTAGGGATGAAGCCTACCTTTTTGTTTCTGTCAATGGAGGGCCTAATTAGTTCTCTGTGCCTCTTCCTCAAATGCCGATTTGCACATGAAAACTCTCTCAACTAATGGAATTTAGTAACTGTTATGAGTTCTTATTGATTTTAATTGGATTTGCTGGCAGCTTGAGGTCTCTGTCTCATTTGTCCAGGTTGCCTCAAGCTCTGTTGAATTCCATGCATGTTTACGACCCCCATTCGGCGTGGCAGAGTGGTTGTGAGCAAAGGAGTTGGAGGTACTGTGCTCGAAACCAGAACGGTGTTTCGAGTCTGCGGCTTGTCGAAAAAGAACCCTAACATACTAAGAAAGTGGTAGCCATTTATCGGTCTACAATTTGGTTGGCAAGATTTTCATTGCAAAATAAGGTTCTTAAGCATAACATATTTTCTTAAATCATCTAATCTTGTGCAAGTTCGAATGCGACCCGGAACTCCCAACTCCTGAGGAGATGGCATGTAATGTTTTAGTTTAGAAGCTTATTCCTTCGTTGCATGCACATCATATCGACTAAATTAAACTAATGCAGAATCTGAATCTGACGACCATCTGAAAACTAATAGTCGGGTTTAGCGTTGGAAAACAAAGCCTGATTAATCAACTGACGAGATTAAGAGACATTTTTGACAAATATCATTCATGTGGTGGATGTTTGAAGCTGATTAGGCATAGATTTTCCGATTTGGTTTTGTTTTGCCCTCTCACATCTGAATCCAATCTCCAGTTGACTCTGTTCACACGATATCCAGTTAAGTCAGGTTTGGTAAACCACCATATGAACCGAGGTGCATGCCTATCATGCATCTGTTCTGATTCAATCCAATCCATGACGTGCACTTTTTGCATTGCCAATTCACCTTGCATCAAAACTTGAGTGGTGTTGGAATTCAAGTATTTTTGGTTCAATTCATGGCACGCTTGCCTTAAGACAAACTAGAAGAGTTATTTGCATTTAGACATGGGCGGTTTGAAATTGGGCCGGCGGTTTCAATGAGGTCTGAACTCCGGCCAAACAAAACATAACATCTCCAGGCAAGCCGTGACTCCTTGTGTAATAGTAACCCTGTTACAACAAAGCTTTCATCAATACTGGCACTCAGAACGTAGGAGGCCTTGCTCACAAATTGCACGTCATGAGTTCGATATTCGGGGCGTGCATGCCTGGCTTCTGCCTCCCGAGAAAAATCACCAGCATTCCTTTATTAACTTATTAAGGTTAACCACTTTGATTAAGCTTAAGAGATGAAATCGAAGGAAATGGAATAATGCATAAACCCTTCTATATACCAAAGGGAATTTTAGAGGGGTGTATACACGTGTTCATCAGAGCTGCGGCTGGCTGCATGAGAGTGTGAACAAGACGTTTTTTCATTCAAGTTGCCGGGGGGCGGAGGAACCAACGTTGCGTTTGTCATTCGTCGCCCCTCGTCACCCTTCGTCACCCTCTTCTCTTCGCTCTTCTATCTCCGTCACACCACACTTCAGCCTCCTCCTGACCCTCATTTTGTGAGCTCTCTCTCCCCTGCATATTGGAGTGGGTATTTGTTGGTATGTATTTTTAATCCTTAATCTTTCAGGTGGGTCGACTAATCGCGCTTTTTCTCGACAACCATTCTGAGATCTTTGGCGATGGACGCCGTCTCCGTCTTCAAATTCGTCCATCTAAGATCTGTAAGCTTGCATATTTAGTAACTCTTGTAGCCATTTGGGTCCTTGTTTGTTCTTTTGGGTTCAAATTTTGTTTCTTCAATGTGGGTGTGGGCAATGGGCTATATTTACAGTGTTAGAGGAGGCGTGCAATTGGTTCCAGCTGGGAATTTTTGTGGATTAGGATATTTCTTGGTGCTTGTTTTTAAGCTAGTGGATGTGGATGGTTATTTTTTGGGGTATATATATATATATATATATATATATATATATATATATATATATATATATATATATATATATATATATATACGTATATTAGTGATTTCGAATGATCTTAAATGGTTTCGGTGATTCACTTGTGTCTCTAAATATAATTGAAGGGTCCTGTTTAGAGTTGGTGAAGAAAGCTCCTGTCTTCAGCTTCACGTAGCATACTGGCCCTTGTTATTGTTCTTAGACGTGTGGGAGTATTGTTATAATCGTGATTTGAACTGCTAACAACAAGGATGTCTTGGTTTCATTTGTTGAAGGCTCTACCAAGCATGGGTCGTCAGTCATCTAATACTTTTAGCGTCGAGTCTGAATTCTATCTTTAGTTTTAAAAAGGAGTGTCTCTTTTCAAGACTAATAGAGCCTTCGATTTGTTATCACTTCGGCGGGATACAATTTTTACTATTATTCTTTTTTCTCCTTCTAGTTTTGTCGGTGAATTTTGAGTATGGTTTTGTTTTTTTCACCTGATAATCCTGAAGTGTTGGAAGCTGTCACGCGTTGAATCCATTTTACTCATTTTTTGTCCTTAATTGTTGCGCTATAGCTTAAAAAGCTCAAATCATCGCCTGATCAACTTCCACTTTGTAAAGGGGAAAACGGTTTGGAGGGTTCCCAACTTCCTGTCGGTACAAAGTTGTTTAAGTTTTCGATCTTTATCAATTACAGCTGCTAACTGTTTGTTTTTTTGTTCGTGTGGTGCATTTTGAGTTTAAGTTTAGACTATAAGATTGTTAATCTGTTTTGTGCTTTTCACTTATAAGGATTTTCTTGTGGGAGGAGGAAGAAGAACAGGGAGCTCTTTGTGTACCCTTCTGGGAAGTAATAGAGTTGGTTTTCTGAGGCATACCTATAGTGGCAGAAAAGTTAAGAAAGCTGGGGGAGCACTTAGCGCAGTATGCAGGGATGAAAAAATTCTTGTCGCAAATAGGGGAGAAATAGCAGTGCGTGTGATTCGAACAGCTCATGAGATGGGAATACCATGTGTTGCAGTTTACTCTACCATTGATCAGGATGCACTCCATGTGCGTCTTGCAGATGAGGCTGTATGCATTGGCGAAGCACCAAGTAATCAATCGTAAGAATCGGTCATGTACATGAGCAAGTACATTTGGTTTCAAGAAATTACTTGCATCATTGTCTAATGTCCTTTCTTTGTAACTATCATACTCATATAGCTCATTAGCCTGTTGCATGCCTAACTTTGTGAAATTGGAAGCTTGAGATGATGACTATGTCATGTATAATTTGATGTACCAAGTTGCACTGTAATCTTTCACTAAGTGTATCTTCCCGGGATTTTGTTTTTGTCACCACGATGACAGTGATTGTTCACTTGCTTTTTAGTTTATCTGCTTTCCGTGAAAGAATAAGGTATGTATTTCCTAAAGAGGCATATTTGTTGCAGTTAATTTCTTGTCAATTTTTGTGTAAACTTTTAAGGGTTGGAAAACGACAATTTTTTTAAAATTATACTACAACAACAACAACTAAGCCTTTTCCTATACTAGGTGGGGTCGGCTACATGTATTCTTTGTTTCCAGAGAGCCCTATCATGTGCTATGTTAAATAAGAAAAATTAACACTTACAGAATTGGTATTTATTAAACAGCATGACTGACCAAAATGGCAGTTATGGTGGAAAGATTGAAAGAACTGGGCCACAAGCAAGTGAACATGCACATTAGATATGAGTTTTCTTGTAAAACATAATGTTGGAGCTACTTGATGACATATTCATTGCTAGGATCTCTCTCAACTCTGTTACTTTCTTGGTTGTGCAAGCAAGTTAATTGATTAATTGAAGGCTTTTCTTATTTCCTAGGAATTGCTGTGTCAGCTAGGATATGGTACTTTACTGTGCCTTCAAGTGACACTTACATGCCCAAATTCCTTTCTTGAACATGCCATAATATGCCTGTTACTGGCCTCCTGTACTTAAAATATGAGTAATGTATGTCCAGTAGAAATTTCTTTTGACCACCTTCTTGACATGCTCTGGAGGAAGAATTTTAGCTCTGACGCATCCATGGAAAATATTAAGGTAAGTTAGGTAACTCCCTTTAGAGGCAAAAGCTTGTGAGTGGGTTAAGGGTCTCATTGGTTTTATTATTCACACTCTTGGTAGAGCTAACTCCTGCTCATAGATCCTTTGGTATGATAGCTTTTGCTTAGTATTTGCGTGTGGTTAGTCTTCCAAGATTAAGTATTTTGATTGATAACTTTCAAGCAAGAAGGCAATACTATGATATTTGTATTGGGATTGAGATACAAAATCAACATAATTCACACATTTCTCGTTCTCTGAAACTTTGTCTACTAACAACCCTGCATGAAGCATCTGAAACATTTGAATGTGGTTGTCGTGAAGAAAATTTATAAGGTGAATGTGTATTTAGATTAGGGGCAGAAGGAGGTTCTCAATTTGCTTTTGTTGCTTTCTTGATAACATGGAGCCCATTGATCGCAAAAATCATCTCTTTGCATTGTTGTGAATTCTTGTAGTGGTAAATCCTGGATTTGCAGTGTGGTGTGGGCCTTTCACGTGACACATCCCTTATTTCTTTAATTATCCTGTCTACATTTCTATCGAGACTTCTCAGGCTTGATTAGTTAATGTCCATCTTACTACAGTCCACCTAGACAAGAAAAATGCGGTATAATAACCAAGTTAAAAGCAATTTATGTGCATAGTAATGTTCATCAATATTTGTGATGTTTTTGTTGCCTTTCATATCATTGTCTTATTCAAATAATTGTTCCCAAAAATATGAAAACTGCAAATATTCTTTCACCTCTTCAGGATCTGCTTGTTTTGTATTAGTTTATAATACTTTTTTTGTCCGTTATGTTCCAACAGGTACTTGTATATACCAAATGTGCTGTCTGCTGCTGTCAGTCGTGACTGTACCATGTTGCATCCTGGATATGGCTTCCTCGCTGAAAATGCTACCTTTGTTGATATTTGTAGAGAGCACGGTATCAATTTTATTGGACCAAATGTGAGTTCTTAAGATTGTGATGAAAATGGAACGTCTCAATTTTTTTTCATAAATTTGCTGCCCATGCATATACAAATGAAAAGTGGAAATATATATTATATATATCTGTGAATTGTATAGATGGGCTGTCATAAACTTTTATTACTCATTGGCAGAGGCTATTTTTGCCTTGAGTTGGAGGAGTATCAAGTCAGGAACCCATTTCAGTTCTATTTTAGTTATAGTGTTGTCAAATATATAGTCAAAGACATCCATTTTAAGAGTTCATTTAACATAAAAATGAGAAAACATTGCACGTGTGGGCAATTATTTCTTTGTGGAGATAACCTACGATAAAGAAGTGGAAGCTTTATAGACTAATATTTGCATCAGCTGTAAGAAGTTGAGCTACGTAATATTTGAGCTTGTAGGTGAAGAAGAGCTTTGCATAAATTGAAAATGGAGCAACAAATCTGCTATCTTTACATTTCTTTTTGAAATTGGGCCATAATCTTTAGCGTGTAAACATGTCTCATTTGTTTAGGCTGATATTTTAGCATAATTTGCACCTTGTGAGGTTTACATTGTAAACAAACAATTCTTTGATTGACTTGAGGGATCCCAATCAATCGTCAATTGCACAAACTAAGAGTTGCCAAGAAACCAATTCACCAAATGCTCGGTGTTTCAATGCTTAATACAAGTCAAATACCGAAATAATCAAAGAGTCAAAACAAGTGTCAAGGTGCTACAAAACAAAACTGCTATATTTATAGAGCATAGTTGGGGCCAACACTTCTAACTGGCCCCCACCCTAGTGGCTAGGCCAGTTAGCCCAAGACCAACTGGCCTTAGTGGCCCGTCTCTTATTACATTTATTCTTTAACACCCTCTCTCAAACTTGTGGTGTGTATACCGAAAGTTTGCCTAGGAGTTGACAATGATTTGATAAAGAAATTTGCAAGTTGTATTTCGGAGGGCACATAACACATGGTTAACTTCTTCAAATATTCTTGTCTAACAAAGTGACAATACATCTCGATGTGCTTGGTTCTCTCATGAAAAGTGTTGTTAGATGCTATCTACATGGTACTCTTGTTGTCACAAAACATGATGAAAGGTTGTTGTTGGATGACTTTCATGTCTCTCAGCACTTTTGTAATCCATGAAGTCTTGACGACAACAATCGTCATTGCACGGTATTCTGCTTTTGTGTATGATAGAGACACCTTTTATTGTTTCTTTTATCTCCAGGAGATCAAAGACTCACCTAAAAAACACAAAAACTGGTGGTGGAGTATCGATTGTTGACATCTCCACCCCAATCATTATCAATATATACGGTTAAGTAAAGAGAGGAAGAAAAAGCTAAGAACAACCCCTTATCCATAGAGTGCGTAATGCATCTCATAATTCTCATAGTAGCACTCATGTGAATACTAGTAGGAGCTCATTGAAATTGGCTTGCAGTGTGGACAACGTGTGATGTCTGGGTGAGTGATAGTGAGATAAACCAAGCTGCCAACAATAGTGCGATACAAGGTAGGATCGGATAATGGGATACCATCGAAGAAGAGTATTTTGCATTAAGTTCAATTGGAGTATCAAAGCCTTATTATCGTAAGTCTTGCTCGCTCAAGAATATCTTCTACATATTTTGACCGAGAAAGGAGATAACCTCGGGTGAGTGAGCCACCTCAATACCCAAGAAATAACGTAAGAACCCAAGTCCTTCATTTCAAACCGTCTCGTCGGCTAATTCTATTTTCAAGGCGGTAATGCCATTAATATCATCACCAGTAATAATCATATCATCAACATATAAAGAAAGAATGATACGACCTGCAAAGTTAAAGTACACTTAACAAAGAGAGCAGAATCATGACTACTAGAAGCAAATCCAAGAGAACAAATCACATCGAGAAAACTTCTCAAACCAAGCACGAGGTGCTTGTTTGAGACCATATAAGGCTTTCTTGAGCTTGCAAACATACCCAGAACACGAGAACAAACCGGGAGGAGGTTTCATATAAACCTCTTCTTGAAGGTCCCGTTCAAGAAGGCATTTTTAACATCTAATAGTTCTTCTAATATAGAAAAGTGAAAAAGGTTTTATGGTCACTAGGTTCATTGTTTTCTTCTATTTCTAGCTATGTATTTACTTCTTGTTGTTTAGGATCTATGATTCCCTCGTTTTTATTATCTTCTTCTATGCTTACAATGTCATTTAGAAAAGTATATTTTTCTTTATCTTCATTGTTAGCGTTAAAGTAGTAGTCGACTTCTAAAACTTTCACATATATTGATACATATAGTTTGTCTTGTTTGGGATCAAATCACCTATAACCCTTTTTGTCAATTTCATAACCTAGAAAAAACACTCTATGGCTTTAGGTGACAACTTATCGTTTTTATCTGTATAAACAAAACATCTATGCTGGTCCCAGGCCTGGAAAAAGGAGGAGGGTTGTGTTAGGCTTTCGACGACCAGCGTAAAACTTTGTCAGATTTTTATATCATGGATTACACACATTATGAGAATTGCTTTGGGGCGTCCTCGCCTAGCGACGCGTTGCAAAGCCCGAATGTAGTGAAAAGTAAGAAAGGGCTACTATATTTTTGTCTGAATATAGTGAATCAATTACAGAGAGGGTTCCCACATCATGGACGGGTGTGGGTAAAGAAGTTAGTCTCGCTACATTGCCGCCCGAAATGTAGTTAATAATTTACAGAGAGAGTCTCCACATTTTAAATATGGATGGATGCGGGGGGTAAGGAAGCTAGTCCTAGATAATAAGATTCGTATTGGTTCTTGGAATATCGGAACATTATCCGGTAAGCTAATGGAGGTGGTAGATACTATGATTCGGAGAAAATTCATATTATATGTTTACAAGAGACAAAATGGGTTGGAGAAAAAGCAAAGGAGATAGAGGATACAAGTTTTAAATTATGGTACTCAGGTAAAGAAAAGGCTCGTAACGGAGTTGGTATTATCATAAATAAAGATTTAAAGGATAGTGTAGTAGACATACAACGATATGGTGACCGAATCATGACGTTGAAATTAGTGTTAGGAGCAAAGGTTTTGAATATAGTTTGTGCTTCCGCACCTCAAGTAGGACTAGAAGATAGTATAAAGACTACTTTTTGGGAAGAGTTAGATTAGGTGATTCAAAAGATTCCACAAAGGGAGATGATTTGTTTAGGAGGAGACTTAAATTGTCATGTCGGTAAAGAGGCATTAGGATATCAAGGGATTTATGAAAACTTTGGTTTTGGGGATATAAATGAGGAAGGTGGGGAGATTTTAAATTTTGCTAGGGTATTTGATCTCTTTATAGTCAATATAATCTTCAAAAAACGAGATGAACATTTAATTACTTATAAGAGTGGCTTATCACAAACACAAATTGATTACTTTATTTGTAGAAAAAAAAGATAGAGCGTGTTGTAAAGATTGTAAGGTAATTCCAGGAGAAAGCTTAACCACCCAACATCGACTTTTAGTTATGGATTTACAAATAAAAAAATGGACAAAGAAGAAAAGAGTGCATCAGGCTATTCAGACTAAATGGTGGAACCTCAAAAGCGAGAAAGAAGATATATTTAAACAGAAAGTCCTTCAAGGAGATGTTTGGAATTATGTTGGTGGTGGAGTGAAGTAGTGCGAAATAAAATCAAGGCAAAGAGGGCATGTTACAAATTATATTATGCTAAGAAAACTAGTGAAACTTTAGAGGCTTATAAGAAAGCAACGAAGGAAGCAAAAAAGGCCGTGAGTGAAGCAAAAGCTAAAATTTGGGAGGATTTATATAAAAAACTCAACTCAAAAGAGAGTGAAAGAGATATTTTTAGGATAGCTAGGGCTAGAGACAAGAAAACTAAAGATCTTAATTATGTTAGATGCATCGAGGACGAGGATGAAAAAAATCTAGTGGCAAATGATGATATAAGAAATAGATGGAAAAACTATTTTTATAAGCTTTTTAATGAAAATAAAGATGTTAGTATTAGCTTAGGAGAGTTAGCCAAATAAGAAAAATATATAAACCACAATTTTTACTTACATATTCAAAAGAATGAAGTCAAAGAGTCTCTTAAACATATGAAGGGTGGTAAATCGGTAGGACTAGACAATATTCCTATAGAAGTTTAGAAAATCTTAGGGGAAAAAGGAATCACTTGGCTCACAAGACTATTTAATGAAATATGGAGAAACCAAAAGATGCCCAAAGAATCGAGAGCGAGTACACTTATACCCATATATAAGAATAAGGGAGACATTCAAAATTGTTCAAATTATCGGGGTATCAAGTTAATGAGCCGTACTATGAAATTGTGGGAAAGAATTGTTGAACGTAAGTTAAGACAAGTATCGAGTACAATAGAGAACCAATTTAGATTCATGCTAGGCATATCTAATGTTGAAGCGATTCACCTTTTGAGACGTCTTATGAAACATTTTAGAGCAAAAAAGAAAGACCTTCACATGATATTTATTGATCTAGAAAAAACTTTCGATAAGGTACCGAGAGAGGTTCTTTGGAGAACCTTGGAAAAAAGAAGTATCCCATTGACATACATACATAAACCTTATAAGAGACATGTATGATGGTGCAAAAACATGTGTGAGGACTCATAAAAGAATGACAAACTTCTTTGAAGTTACTATTGGGTTACATCAAGGATCAACTTTAAGTCTATACTTATTTATAATGGTGATTGATGAGTTAACAAAACATATTCAAGATGAAGTACCTTGGTGTATGTTATTTGCAGATGACATTGTGTTAGTGGAGGAGTCTAAGGAAAAAGTTAATAGAAAATTGGAACTATGGGGAGAAACATTAGAAAGTAAAGGCTTCCCACTTAGTATAATAAAGACAAAATATATGGAATGTAAGTTTGATCATTTGGTTACTTTAGAGGACATAAAAATTAAAATTGGTACACATTGCATTCCCCAAAAGGAAAGTTTTAAATACCTAGGGTCAATTTTTGAGAGTGATGAAAGAATTAATGGAGATGTTACACATAAAATTAATGCTGCTTGGTTAAAATGGAGAGGAGCATCAAGTATTCTTTGTGATAAGAAGATATCATTAAAGGTAAAAGGTAAATATTATAGAGCAACAATTAGACCTGCCATGTTTTATGGTTCTGAATGTTGGGCAATTAATCATCAACATGTACAAAAGATGTCTGTGACAGAAATGAAGATGTTGAGATGGATGAGTGGTCGTACAAGAAAAGACCGTATACATAATGAGGTTATTAGAAATAAATTATGTATGGCACCAATAGAGGATAAAATGAGAGAATATCGTTTAAGGTGGTTTGGACATATAGAAAGAAGATATAAAAAAGAACCTGTAAGAAGGGTATGAAAAACTAGATTTTGAAAGTATTAAAAGAGGTAGAGTACAACCACAAAAGTATTGGAAAGAAACAATAAAGAATGATGTAGCTTATTATGAGTTAACTGCTAACATGACACATGATAGGGCTATATGGAAACAAAGAATCCATGTAGCTAACCCCGTCTAGTATGGGAAAAGGCTTAGTTGTTGTAAACAAAACATCTTACGCCCAAAGACCCTTAGTCTTTCATAATTTGGGACAATTCTAAATAATTTTTCAACGGGAGAAAGGCCACTAAGTTGGGAGGAAGGAGTCCTATTTATTAGATATACGATGATTAAGGTAGCTTCCACCCATAAATACTTAGGTACCTTATCTCCTTTGGGCTTGGTTTTCAATAGAATAAGGCGAATCTTATATTTTTAAAATCCTCTCTAAGATCTCACATGAACAAGAAAAAATATTGATTGTCCAAATATTCTTAAAACTCTCCCATTTTTTGAAGTTTTCCAAACTTATTAAAACTTCCAAGTTGTTTTCACAATTCAAAAAATTCATTATGGTAATCTCTAATTCTTAAGTTGCTTTGCTTGATGATTATCATATTTCATTAAATCGATTTGGAAAATGAAATCATCTTGGGAATGAATTTTCTTCAAATATTCTCAAGTTTCAAAAGCATTTTCAAAAATAGTGATTCTATTTCTAAGCTTGTTGTCTACATTTTGGCAAATGATCTAAGTGATCTTTGCATTCATTTTTCTCTATATTTTTAAGTCTTGTTTATATTTTTCTTGGGTTTTGATTATTTTGTCTTCATCAAGCCCATCAATAAACAAAATTGGTTCTTGAATAATACCATCAACATAATCCCATGTTCTTGCCCAACTTTGATAGCAATTTGATCAAACAAACACCTAACCACTTCAATTTTGCCTTTTATTTATAAAAAAATGTTTTTGGGGATTACCTCAACCTTGGAATAGCAAAGGTAAGAAGACAAATTTGTTCAAGTCGGGCACACTTCCTAATGAAAAGCAGAGAGAAACTAAACTTCAATATTATTCTCCAACCTCATGCCCTTGGGCCATGGCAGGCAGCAACTGAAGTGGGAAAGATGTTTGGGAAATGGAGGACCTTTCCCTTAGTTCTTTGCTTGATTTTATAGCATGGAAATTGAAGCTTTCTTTTTTTCTTTTTAACTATGATATTGGGATTAAGGGAAATATGTACAACAACAACAACTAAGCCTTTTCCCATACTAGATGGGGTTGACTACATGGATTCTTTGTTTCCACAGAGCCCTATTATGTGGACAACGTTGATTCCCTTTGCTTAATTTTGTACGTGCATAGTCATGACTCTGATGCTTACTTTTGCAGCCAGACAGTATCCGTGTTATGGGTGATAAGGCTACTGCAAGGGAAACAATGAAAAAAGCTGGCGTTCCTACTGTTCCTGGAAGTGATGGGCTGATACAGGTATATAAAATTGCTATAGAGTGTTCATTTTTAAAAACTACCACGGTTGTACTACTGATTGTATGCTTATGGTGATCTTATCTATTTCTCACCAATTCTATCAGACAACAGAGGAGGCTCTTAAGCTTGCCCATCAGATTGGTTTCCCGGTGATGATTAAGGTGAAACTTTTCTCTTGCTCGGGGTGGTTTTCTTTCCTTCCTTTTATCATTGTATAACTTGCTGGTTTTTCTGTAGGAGTAGGGGTGTATAGTGATCGCAAGAATTCTGGATGGTGATGTTTATGAAAGCTGCTTATGAATTTTATATTTTCTGTGGATAAAGTTACAAAATCAAACAATAACAAAGAGAACAGAAGGATTTTAGATATAGGAATGTTTAAGCTAGGCATTATATCATGTGCAAGTTTCTATTGCATATATTCCTTTAAGACTTGTATTTTCTAATATTCAAGGCAACTGCTGGTGGGGGTGGACGTGGAATGCGGTTGGCTAATGAACCAGAAGAGTTTGTGAAGCTGCTACAGGTATGCTGCTATCGGTATTTGGTTTATATATGGAATGTTTGATGTCCATGATGATAGCAAATATGTTTGCCTTTGTATTTGTGCATGTAGGTAGGCTAAGTTGATGGCTTTATCTAGTGTTCTGCCTCTTATATGGATTCAAGAGTTTGCTTTACTGTTTGTGTTGTATGAAGTTGGCCAATATGATTAGTGAGAAGATTGCAGCAGTACTCCTTAATGTTTAATTCATTGATAGTTTACCATATAACGTATAGTTCCAATTCCAAAGGGGAAATATAATAAGCGAATTACATTTTGAAGCAGATATCTCAAGTTAAAGTCCTATATTTGCAGGCAAAAACAGATAAGAAAGACATGCATTGAACTTGTTCTGGAATCTTCTTCAGTTCACGCATGTGAACAGATTCTGGCAGTTGTCTCCTGAAATCATTTTTGTTTCCTTTGAGGTTCTGTCCCCTTGATTATCCTTCACATTGTGGCAGCAAAATAACCTTTTTATTATATATTGTTGTTCTGTTTACTATTATTCATAGATCAACCCAGAATAAAAGATTCAGTTAAAGTTGGCATTTTCACTTATTTCGATGGTAGGCACTGCTGGCAAAATCGTCAATTGAAGTACTTGTGCACCCAGAGACTGACCTCTAGGTCTCCTTGATGCCCAGTCACAGGTGGCAAGTTTGATTCCCAGTGAGTGCATGCACGTGCGGGTGTTTTAGGCTTCGACCTCCCATTATAACAAAAGAAAAAAATATTCCTCGTTTTGGGTTGGGGTGGTGGACAAAGAGCATGGTTAGAATGTTTTTGCATTTGGTACTAGCAAAGGGGTCAAGTTCTTCTTATTATAAATTGAATAGAATCAACATAAATTACAAGGAATCAAGTTACTTCCAGCAGTCGGCCCTTTACCACCCACAGGGTAGTAGGTTCCTCACGACTGCTGGTTTCTTTTTGTGTTTTAGAGTTTCTTTAAGTAAGGTTTATGTAGGGCTGTTATAACTTAAAAGACAGAAACACCATGGTGATGGATGAGTTAACAAAACATATTCAAGATGAAGTACCTTGGTGTATGTTATTTGCAGATGACATTGTATTAGTGGAGGAGTCTAAGGAAAAAGTTAATAGAAAATTGGAACTATGGAGAGAAACATTAGAAAGCAAAGGTCTCCGACTTAGTAGAACAAAGATAGAATATATGGAATGTAAGTTTGATCATTTGGTTACTTCAAAGGACATGGAAATTAAAATTGACACACATTGCATTCCCCAAAAGGAAAGTTTTAAATACCTAGGGTCAATTTTTCAGAGCGATGGAAGAATTGATGGAGATGTTACACATAGAATTAATGTTTGTTGGTTAAAATGGAGAGGAGCATCAGGTATTCTTTGTGATAAGAAGATACCATTAAAGTTAAAAGGTAAATATTATAGAGCAGCAATTAGGCCTGCCATGTTTTATGGTTTTGAGTGTTGGCCAGTTAATCATCAACATGTACAAAAGATGTCTGTGAATGAAATGAAGATGTTGAGATGGATGAGTGGTCATACAAGAGAAGACCGTATACATAATGAGGTTATTAGAAACAAATTAGGAGTGGCACCAATAGAGGATAAAATGAGAGAACATCGTTTAAGATGGTTTGGACATATAGAAAGAAGATCAAAAGAAGATCCTTTAAGAAGGTTAGAAAAATAAATTTGAAAAGTATTAAAAGAGGTAGAGGACGACCACAAAAGTGTTGGAAAGAAACGATAAAAAATGATCTTGCTTATTGGGAGTTAACTGCTAACATGGCACACGATAGGGATTTGTGGAAACAAAGAATCCATGTAGCCGACCCCGTCTAGTATGGGAAAAGGCTTAGTTGTTGTTGTTGTTATGCATTTTGTTGACTTCTCAGATGTATAGGTCTTGTTTCTATACGTAGTCGGTCTATACCAATAAGTTCCCAATACTGTTCTTTTGTATGTCGTATTTTTCCACAATGAGAACACTTAGTCTTTCTTTTTCATTATTGGAAAAGGAACCACAACCTCTACCTCAATTGTCATAACTTCCTCTTCTTCTCTCTTGGTGATGTTGATTTTTCCCATAGAATGCACTTTTTTTTATTACTGCTCACATATTATTTTTCGAGTCTTCTTCTTGAATAAGGAGGGAGTACACAGTTCCCAATGATGAAAGTTATTTTCTGCTAAGAATATTAAGTTTGATTGCTTCGTAGTCAGAAAAAACTCCCCATAGTAAGTCGAAGACTTTCCTCTTTTCCATTTCTTCATTTTTCTCCTTAGAGCATGCGTTACACTTGACTTGAGTAAAAAATTGGAATTCGTCCCACAATTCTTTCAACTCTCCATATTTTTTTCAATAGATAATATTCTTTTGCAACATTCTTCTTTCATAAATAGGCTTTTGAAACTGCTCTCAGATCTCAACTGTCGATCCCAAATACATGAATGTCCTTCCTATGAAAGGACTCGTGGATTGTAATAACCATGAAGTAACTAAGACATATTCTCTTCTCCATTTCGAGAACTTTGGGTCGTTCTCATCATGTTGTTTGAGTTAATGAAGTAACCATGAAGAAACTCCCCATTTTCCAACTCCCAACTCTACATATCTGGACCATTTGTGATTTGAAATGAGTCAATCTTCTTCTCATCCATCAATACTCTCCCTTCCTTTAGGTCTTAAATAGACAAATAACGGTTTGACACAAGGATTTGTTGTTTTTCTTTTTCGTACCTTCAAGAAAAATCAATCCGAAGTCCTAGATTCGGTGCTAAACACTTGCAGAAACTTAGACCACATAAACCGAGATATTTGACGTGTCTGCTCCGCCAAATGCCACCCGTTGTGGATCGATAAGCTCTGATATCATGTTATAAATCAAACTTTATTAAATAGAATCAAAAGAAATTACAAAGAATCAAGTTACTCCCAACAGTCGGCCCTTCACCACCCACACGGTAGCAAGTTCCTCATGGCTGCTGGTTTCTTCTTGTGTTTTAGGGTTTATTTAAGCAAGGTTTATATAGGACTGTTATAACTTGAAAGATATAAATACCCTTGGTTAATACATGAACCAGATTATAATACATTCCAGACCCGAGACCCGATAATGTACTCACACTTCTAGCCATTGCTTGACTGTTAGTTTTTGCTTATTAGTTCTTGTTTAATAAATTAAAACTTAACCAAAAGATTCTGCAGATTTTTTATGAATAATTTCTAAGAAGATATCTGATGTTGACAGCAAGCCAGGAGTGAGGCTGCTGCTGCCTTTGGTAATGATGGAGTTTACTTGGAGAAGTATATAAAAAACCCAAGGCACATTGAGTTCCAGGCAAGTTCCTTGATCGGCTTTATGCTTAAATCTTTCTTCTCCTTATTTAATAGTCTAAGTTATTTAGAGTTGCAAAATATATCACAGGTTAAATTTTTATTGGTGAAAGAATCGTCTTAATTCTTGTTTAACATTTGTTATGTTCTTTACTACTGTGTTTACAGGTATTGGCAGACAAGTATGGGAATGTGGTTCACTTTGGAGAGCGTGATTGCAGCATTCAGGTATAATTGAAACCAATCTACTTGTTTGTTCATGCCCTGAACTTTTGACCTTTGGTCCCGTCTTATGGAAAAATCCTGGTTTTACATTTGAGGAAGTTAATCACATTGTATTAAAATTTATAAACTTTCAAATGGTGCTTCTTATTAGTAGCTTAGTTTTATAAATATACGATTGACTTGTCATAAGGTGTTACTCAACTAGGTTCACGATTTTAATTCTGAAATGGTCTCATCTTGCTTTTCTTTTCTGCCAGTTAAACTTTCCGCCTTGACATGTTCACTGAGTATCTTCACTGTTTTGAGATTCTAAACTCTACTGAGTCACCTACTCTACCTACATCTGGATGATAGATTTGCACTTTATGATCGTCTGTTGATATGGTGCTTTGTTATGTTATTCTTTTCTACGGAATGTGACTGGATAACTATTTGTGGGTTTGACTGCGCTTGTTTTGAGTCATGTACTCCATCTCAGTGGCCTTAGCTGCAAATATCCCATATGGCTTTAGTGATGGTGGGAGAATTTTGTATCAAAATCTCTTTTCTGTTTCAGGAATACATATTGCCAACTTATCAGCAGTGCTTTCTTCTTTAAATTCTAGAGCAAGTGGTTCTGTTTAATCTGTGTCAGAAGTCAAAAATTCTCCTGCATTGACCCCAGAGTTGCGGAAGGCAATGGGTGATGCAGCAGTTGCAGCAGCTGCATCTATAGGTTACATGGAGTAGTGCAATCATGCCCTCTGTTCACCATTTCTTGACAAAAATTTCTTTTGCTTCAATGGAAAAATTTAGGTTGAACATCCAGTTACAGAAATGATCTCATCCACTGATCTGATTGAGGAACAAATTCGTGTTGCTCTTGGAGAGAAGCTTAATTATAAGCAGGTAAGAGGAAATCAAGCTGATTTTGTTTTTCTGGCAATGTGCCAAAATTACCTGTCTCAACAATTGATAGCACGGGTTTATTGTTGTAAACAGGATGATATTGTACTCAGGGGTCACTCAATAGAATGCCGCATCAATGCTGAGGATGCTTTCAAAGGATTTCGCCCTGGACCTGGTTGGCAATTCTGTTTTATTGATGAATAGATATGAAAAATATTTATTTATCCAACATATTTCTGTTTTCTTGTCAGCCGACCCCATCTAGTATGGGAAAAGGCTTAGTTGTTATTTCTGTTTTCTTGTAATTTCAAACAAATTTCTGTCAAATAAGGGCCTTCTGAAATTTACTGCTTATAAAACTAAGTTGGAGGAGGCCTAGAATGAGAATTTACTAAAAGAAATGGAAGTATTTGGATGAAAGTTTATTTCAAGGAATGTTGGGTAATGTGATGGATGCAGCGGGAAGGGTGGTGGAAATGGGTATGGGTGGCGTGGAGTGGTGGATGATGGTGAAGGAAGCGGTGGCAACAAATGGTGGGAATCTGCAGTGGAAAAAAGGTCAGTGAGGAGGCAGATAGCTAGGGGCAACAGGTGGTGGGTGGGTGGTGGCCATCTGAGAGTAGGGTGAAAGAGGAAATTTGTTATGGTGGTGGAAGGTGTTAAATGGTGGTGTTAAGTGACAAATAGAATGAGAAAAGAAGAAGGTCCCTCATAGTCGTATCCTTTGTTCGTATGGTGACTCTGTAATATAAATGAATAGAGTGAAACATTCAAACAACCATTTAAGTACCTTGATGTATATTATTCGTGAATAACGTACATGCTTTATTATTTGTAGATAGCATTGTGTTAGTAGATGAGTTTAACTAAAAATTAACAAGAAATTGGAATTATAAAGAGAAACATTAGAAAATAAAGACATTTGTCTTAATAGAACCAAGATAGGATATATGAATGCAAGTTTAATCATTTGATTATTGTAGAAAACATAAAAATTAAGATTGACAGACATTGAATCTTTCAAAAGGAAATCTTTAAGTACCTAAGATAAGTTTTTGAGAGTGATGAAAAAATTGATGATATCACACATAATTAATGCAAGTTGGTTTGGTTAAAATAGAGAGCTCCTTCAGGTATTCTATATAACAAGAAGATACCATTAAAATTGAAAGATAAATATTATAGAACAACGATTAAACTCGTCATGTTATATGGTTTCAAGTGTTGGGCATTTAATCATCAATGAAGATGATGAGATATGAAGATGATGTGATGGACATATGACACACGGAAAGATAGCATAAGTGGACAATAAAATTAGAGAAAATTGTTTAAGATGGTTTGGATGAGTGAAAAGGCGACAAAAGGAAGCTGTGTAAGGAGGTGTGAAAAGCTAGCTGGTGAAAATGTTAAAAGAGGAAGAAGACCACAACAGTGTTGGAAGAAGGAAACATCAAAGAATGATCTAGCTTGTTGGCTGTTAGCATGGCACATGACCGATCTCATTGGAAACAAAGAATCCATGTAGCCGACCCATCATACTTAAAAGGCTTAGTTGTCTTTGTTGTTGTTGATAGTGCATCGATGGTTTTCTCCACTTGATATAGGGAGATTAGCAGCTTTCTGATTTCATGAGTCATGTTATCTCTCTTCCTTCATACCGAACACTCCAATGTATCAAGGATAGATTCAGGCTGGGTAGAAATATGTATTTTGTTTGGAGTTCCCTTTCCTCCTAAACTTTTAGTCCTTGTTGATGACATGATCATAATTGGCCAACTTTTCCCCGGTATATTTTATGAGTTACTTGCCATGCCTTATTTTTTATATACTAATCCTTGTCATTGGATATGATTCGCTGATTTTTCATTTATCATTGAAGTTGAGATATTCATCAATCAACTTATCGATAATGGGTTTGCTGATTTACTTGATGATGCTCTCTATAGGTTTCTTTGTTTCTCTTGTATTTCTATTCTCTTCTAATATGAAAGACACATCAAACGTGTATATATATATATATATATATATATATATATATATATATATATATATATATATATATATATATATATATATATATATATATATATATATATATATATATCCTGTAAGGATGCTAGGCTTTGAAGAGAGTCATACTCAAAATTCTTTTGTAGCAAACATTGATAATGGATTCCCTGTTATAGCATTTTCATTTAGTTTGGTATGAACAGACTTTGTTATCCGAGTTTCAATACAATCTAATGAAATGTTTTGATACCTTTTGTTTTGCACTCCTGTTTAAAATCTGATGACCTGCTATGTTAGAGCTATTTCATCTCTTGTTGTATATTTAACATTTGTCAAAACGAACAGGGAGGATAACAGCATACTTACCATCTGGGGGCCCATTCGTAAGAATGGATAGTCATATTTATCCAGATTATGTGGTTCCACCAAGCTATGATTCACTTCTTGGCAAGGTGCCTTTTTATCTATTATAGCATTATCTAGTGCTGAAGTGAATCTTTCTCCACTGGTAGAGATTTCTTTTGGATTTAGTCAGGCAGTTATGTAATTTGCATTCACACTTTCTTTCTGCTGGTTTTTCAGCTCATTGTCTGGGCACCGACAAGAGAGAAAGCAATTGAACGGATGAAAAGGGCTCTTGAAGACACAGTAATAACGGGTAACATATACTTTTTCCATTCCAAATGTCCACTAGCATGTGAGTATCTTTAGTAACCTGGCATCGTTTAAAGCATTGACAAATACCTGCTGGTACTGCGGCATGGGATCTGGGATTTACGCTAAGAAACCTTGACTTTATGTTGTATCACTTTTCTGCTGGTGTTTCGGTTTAAACTTTAATCATTCCCTTGCTCCTCTTTTTTTCACAAGGGAGATGAGCGACCTCTCTTTCTTCCTTCCATTGTCCAGAATGGACACTGCACGGATCACAACTATTCAAATGAAAAACAAGAGGCAATCATATGCCTATGCTTGTTGATTTCTTTGTTACATGTAAAGTTCATAATGAAACAGAAACAGATATTACATTATCCCGGTGCCATTTCAGTTGATTTTATTTTGTAGGATTTTGTGATATTTCATCTTAGATCAGCCGTACAAAGTGCACTTTGAATCTGGTGCATCCAGTGTTGTCTGACGCGTATCGTATTGTGTATCGCTGGGCTCCAATCGTATAGGATCATCAACTAAATAATCTTCATCTTCTCCTTGTTGCAGATCCTCATCATCATCATCAGCCACGCCTTCTTCAAAATCAAATTCTTCATCTCCATAATGTTGTTGTGCTCCTTCCAAATTAATCTAGGCAACGTCTTCTTCTGTTAGGATGACATTTTCTTCAGTGTCTTTCATAACCCATTCTTCTAATATATCAAAATTATCCAAACTTATTGGATCGAATTGACTTTCTTCTCTATTTACTTTTTTTAATTGCCTACGACACAAATAAAGATAAACAATTAGTAAGTAATATTAACAATTGAAAACTGAAGTTAAACAATATTGAATTGAAAATTTGAAAGTAATACAACATTACCTTTCACGAAGGCGCATGTTACAATGAATATAAACAAAATTATTATGCCTTTTGTGTTCCAACCTGTTGCGCTTTTTTGAATGGATGTGTTCAAAAACACTCCAATTTCTTTCACAACCTGTTGCACTACAGGTTTGGCTTAAGACTCTGATTGCAAAATCTCTAAGGTTTGGACAATCACTTCCAAACCTGTTCCACCAAACATCTGTAAAAAAATACAAACATTAGAGACATAATAATCCACAGTAATGTAAGATGCAACTTAAATATGAAAATAAACAATTTACCTGGACGCATCGTAGTGCGGTTGCGAATTGCAACAGGCAAACCCATCAAGTGAAGAGCATTATCATATATCTCCATCTCTCGATGTATCGCATCTGCTATACTCTCATCAGGGACTAATCTGTCGATACAATCAATGATTCCTCGATTAACCTCACCGTCCCTTTTGAAGGTTTCTGAGTACCTGAATGATGTGTTTAGATAATATGCTGCTGCATGAATAGACTGATGCAATTGTTTATTCCATCTACTATCAATTGTTTTTCACACGGGCACATAATCTCTCTTTTTTCCATTAAAATTATTTCTGATGGCTTCTTTTGCCCTGTCCATGGCTTCATAAAGGTAGCCCATAGATGATTTCTCCTCGCTATCAGCCAATCTCAAAACTTTAACTAAAGGACAAGTAATTTTCAATAATCTGACACATGCATTCCAAAATAAACTTCTAAAAATTGTTTCTGCAATCTCATTCAACTTTCTATTTCTTCTGTTTTGAGGCAATTCTGCAAATTGTTGCCACTCATCTAAGGAGAACATTCTCTTTAAAGCTTGCTTCTGTCTCACAATACTCAGTACAGATAAGAAGTTTGTTGCGAACCGAGTTACAGCTGTACGAAGAAGCTCTGTACCTTCTGTATATCTCCTCATCATACACAAAACAAATGCATGGTTGTAAATGAATTTTATAATATCTTGGCAACACTCAGTTGCTGTCTTTATTTCATCCATCTCACCAATGTCCTCGAGGATGAGATCTAAACAATGGGTTGCACATGGTGTCCAGTAGAAAGTCTCATAAATATCAGCTAACTTCTTCCCTGCTGCTTTGTAGTTAGCTGCATTATCTGTAATCAATTGGACCACATTTTGTAGCTCAACCTCCAGTATAATCTTATCAAATTCTTTTCGTAGGATCTCTGCAGTGTGCCTCTCCTCTGACATGTCTAGAGATCTCAAAAACATGAGTCCTTTAGGACAATATACAAGAAAGTTTAGCAATGTCCTTCCTTGCCTATCGGTCCATCCATCTGCCATAATAGTGCATCTTGTTTCCTTCCACGACTGTCTCAAAGTCGAACAGTATTGCTGCACTTCAATGACGGTCTGATCTAATATCTTCCCTCTCAACTTCTGATAAGTGGACATATTGTATCCTGGACCAATGTTTGCAATTGCATCTGCCATTGCTTGAAAATGAAAATTGTTTGCTGCATTAAATGAAATGCATGCATCATAAAACCATCTTTCCATTGCAAGGTCTGCCTGATCATGCAGTTGTTCTGAAGTCATAGCAGCACGAATTCCTGGTTGAGCAACAGGTATAGTGGAAGGAGTAAAGAACGAATATATGCTAGAAGAAGAAGCTCTTCCTCTACTCCTTCCTGAACTTCCTCTTCTGCCACCTCCAAAGTCTTCAGCTGTAACCTTCTTTCCTCTAGTAGGTGCTCGTGAACTGCTACTACCAATCTCTGTTCTAGCATCTTAAGGCAAACTATCAATGAATCCAAATCCAGTGGCAGTAGCATCATCAGCTTCTTCATACATCTGAAAATCATTCTTTTGTTGTCTCCATTCTTGTATGCTCTCAATCATCTGCAGGCATCGCCATTTAATACCTTCTGGCAAACTTCTAACTCTGCCTGTGCATGTAGCAACTTCTTTCCTGGTTCCTGCTAGGTAGTGTTTCAACCTTGAAATTCCACCACTAACCACCTTTTCACAAAATAAGCATATGATTTTTAACCTTGAACCCTCAACTGGTATACCCCACTGCCATGCCGGATTCATCAGACTTTGAATGAGAGTCTCTACCACCCCTTCCTACCATCTCAATGGAGTACTTTAATTTAAACAAAAACCTGAAAATAAAAGCACTTCGTAAATTCCCCAATCTTTAAATAACACTCAAATCGAGTGTCTCCCACTTCATGAATGCAATAAAAATCGTATACACACACTTAATAATTTCATATTTTGTCATTAAAAAAGAAATGAAATAACACAAAAAATAACAAATATAAAGGAAAAAAATAGAAAAAACATTAAAAATATACCAAAATCCGATTTTAGAGGCTTGCACGGACATCGTAGGGCACGATTTTGGAGCTTTGAACACTAAGGAGGCGAAAACCGGCTCTTAGAGAGCTTGAGGAACCCAAGAGGAGAGAGGAAACCCACGAAAAATTGCGGGTTTCGGTCGGCCGGAGACCCTTTATAAGGGTTCCAAGGCGTATTGCCCGTATCGCACGATACGGTGCGATAAGTTGTTAAAATCGATACACCTAGGTGTATCGTATCGTGGTGGCCCACGATACGGATAACACTGGGTGCATCTCTATTGCCTTTTGTGGTGTTGTATTGTTTTCATATCAATGTATATACTATATATGCTGCATCCAAATGTCTTCATTTCTTAAACTCAGTGCAGTAGCTGGGCTCTTTTTGTGCTCTATACTTTTACCTGTTTACGTTCAACATGTCAGGAAGATGTCTTATGCGTGGTTGTTTTGCTTTTGACGCATAAGATATGAAGGTTCATTTGCTTTGATTTAATCCCTTTGAGTTTGTGACTAAATTGTCGTCTTGCTTGGACAGGCATTCCAACGACCATTGACTACCATAAATTGATCCTTGATATAGAGGTAAAATGGATATTCATTTTTCTCCCTCTTTTTCCTTTGCTTGTTTTTAAGGTCAAAATGTAGTTGGATTGATGACAAAGAAGATTGCTCTGTGATTAATGTTCTTGAATTTCAAGCTTCTGTGATAATATTCTGGAGTTTCAAGTTTTGTCCTCTTACATTTTCTATTGAACTACAGGACTTCAAAGCAGGAAAAGTTGACACTGCTTTCATACCAAAACATGAAAAGGAGCTAGCTGGTGTAAGATCTTCTTTTGCCTCGATATTTACCATCCTATTTTTCTCAATTACTGGAATTTTATTTGATAGGGTGGTAAAGATGTTCTTTGGAGAAACTTGTAAAAGAGAGGCATTCCATTGACATACATAAATCTTATAAGAGACATGTATGATACTGCAAAAACTTGTGTGAGGACTCGTGAATGAATGACATACTCCTTTGAAGTTAATATTGGGTTACATCAGGAATCAACTTTAAGTCCATATTTATTTATATTGGTTATTTATGAGTTAACAAAACATATTCAAGATGAAGTACCTTGGCGTTTGTTATTTGCAAATGACATTGTGTTAGTGGATGAGTCTAAGGAAAAAGTTAATAAGAAATTGGAACTATGGAGAGAAATGTTAGAAAGTAAAAGCTTCCGACTTAGTAGAAGAAAGACAAATATATGGAATGTAAGTTTGATCATTTATGTACTTGAGAGGACATAGAAATTAAGGTTGACATACATTGCATCCCTCACAAGAAAATTTTTAAATACCTAGGGTCAATTTCTCAAAGTGATAGAAAAATTGATGGAGATATTACACATATAATTAGTGTTGATTGGTTAAAATGAAGAGGGGTATAAGGTATTCTATGTGATAAGAAGATACCATTAAAGTTGAAAGGTAAATATTCTAGAGCAGTAATTAGACCTACTATGTTTTATGGTTTTGAGTGTTGGGCAGTTAATCATCAACATGTACAAAAGATGTCTGTAGCAGAAATGAAGATGTTGAGATATGATGAGTGACCACACAAGAAAAGACCATAACATGAGGTTATTTGAAACAAATTCGGAGTGACATTTAATAGAGAATAAAATAAGGAAAAATCATTTACGATGGTTTGAACACTTAAGGAGGCTCCCTTAAGAAAATATGAAAACTAGATTATAAAAATGTTAAAAGAGGAAGAGGACAATCACATAAGTGTTGGAAAGAAACAATAAAGAATGATCTAGTTTATATTGAGTTCACTACTAGCATGACACATGATATGGCTCTATGGAAACAAAGAATCCATGTAGCCGACTCCATCTAATATGGGGAAAGGCTTAGTTGTTGTTGTTGTTGTACTGGAATTTTATTTGATTGTGCCCCATACATTAGTGTAATGACCAAATACTTTGATGACATCTCTCTACATTATGAGTCAACCCAATTAAGTCACAGAGCTGGGCCAATCTGTCTCTTTTGTGCAGGATGCATATGCCACTACTTCTTAAGTAGTACTAGTGATAATATTTGCGACATAGTGCTGGATACCGTATGAGCGTGAGAGTTGAAACCATGTTAGAGGTGCACAGGAGTTGGGGCAACATGCAATCCGAACATCTATAACATATGGAATGTTGTGTTTATCGCCTTGACCTCATCAGGTCACTAGACCAGACTGTTCAACTTCAGCAAATTACTCCATCTTCCATGGGGTTTTCAGTCTCTCCTTATCGAGTTAGCAGTTCCATTTGCATGATTGTTAGAGGCCATGCTTGACCTGGCCAAACATCTGTTATAACTGTTATGTCGATGGTTCTGCACCTGGACTCTCCAAAAGAAGATGGTTTCAGTATTTTGAGTTTGTTTAGATAATTTTATCCTGGAAAAGGTTCTTTTTCTGCTTTGTAGTAAGGTTGTCAGCCAGTCCAGGGTGTGCGGGGCTCTTGACTAGCCTCATTTACATCTAGAGCTTCCTGATTTCAATTTTTCGGGTGCTGTGGATGTAGGTAAGCTCAAGCTTTTGTGGTCAGTTCAGACTGAACACAAGCCACGTTTGTATATATAGTATGTCTTTTGTTGGTTAAACTGGTAAACTAAACCTTATATTGAGTTAGACGAGCATATGGCCTAGCAATTGCCCGGCATTTTTGACATGCTTGCAACATAAATGTCACATACTTACCTTGACCCCCCTATATGAGCCATGCTCAGCTCATGTCATGCAACTCTATTGACCAAATCGTTCTAGCGAGGTGGAAATGAGTTCTTTGCAAGCCAAACTGATCCAAGCACTTAACAGGTTCAGTTATCAACCTTGGTTTCAATAATTTATTAATTCTTCAAGTTCAAAATTGCAATTGTTCTCCACTCTATGTAATGTCCAGTCCTCATCAACATCAACCTTTCATTGTTTGGCTAATAACTCTCTCTCTCTCTGCAGCCACAGAAGTTGGTCCTGGCCACAAACTAGTTGGTGGACACTGAGGCTTAGTTCAGTTATGGAGAGCTATTACGGAGTTTGGAGTCGGCCACATTTATGTGACGGATGAGGAACTTAGTTTTTTCAACATTGAAGAATGCTCTGACTTAATTTTTCTTCATTCTTTTCCTTGTCAATTCCTTTTCTTCTGTGTGCTACCATCAAGTGAGTTGACATGTTCTGTAACACACCTGCACAAGCACACATCTCCACGTGCTAGCTAATACATGTAACGTCTTCTGCTTCATGAATCTTCTTCGGAGTCAGCTGCTAAACCCTACAGCATATGTTTTATCTTGGTGCTCTCTTCTGCAAAGTCTGCCACTAAACTTTCCGCTATCATGAATTGAACCCTGACCATATTTATGTCGGTGTGAGCATGAAGATGCCCTTTTTCCTATTAATTCAGGACAATTTTCCCAAAGGGAAATTGTGCACTTGCCAGGGGATTGGGTTTCCGATGTCAGGTCAAGTGTTCGATACCAGGTGTGCAGAGGCCTGCCTAAACCCGGTACCCAGCTTATAGGAAAAGGAAAATATTCAGGACCCAATTTCTGTTAAATGCTGGAAACATGATTGTTTAGTCTCTTGATGGTGTGCTCTGATTACGGGGACGATTGATATAAACCTCCTGGGGTCGTTCACATGTGCATGGAAGTACCAAGCACGAAGAATGTCGAGACTTGCTGGAAAAAATGCATATTTGATGATCAAGGCAATGGTGCCTTGTGGCATGCCTAATCATTGAAATATTTGGTGCTTGGTCATGCAAGGATTTTCGTATTAGAAAAGTTATAGATGCTGCAGCTTGATTAGTACAGAGTTCAGCCACCATGAAAAAGGGTTGTCGAGCTGAAACTACACTGGATTGTTCAGTCTTAGTTCTCCATTATACAAGCCTCGGCTTGAGCCCTTCCGATTCTGCACGGTGCACTCTGCCGCTTGAAATGAAACAGAAAGCACGGAAACTGGGTCACAGGCCGGAAACCGGTGTGATGTAACAGTACACCGTTCGGTGCACTGACAAGAGGTCGGGTTTAATTACTGGGTGGGGATAAAACTTTTGCGGCTTTCACCTACGAGCATGGTTCCAAATGTTGGTAGGAGGATGATTCCTATCATAGGATTTGGGGTGAGGTTTCTGGTTGTGGAGGTTTATGCTGTCGAACCAAAGTCTCACCATCCAAATGTGATTTTTCTTATTTAGAAACAACAGTAACTAAACCTTTTCTCATACTAGGTGGGGTCAACTACATGGATTCTTAACAACGAAGTCTTTTCTCATACTAGACGGGGTCAGCTACATGAATTCTTTGTTTCCACATAGCCCTATCTCTATAATGTGTTTCTTCATTTACAAAACAGTAAACATATAAGATTTGAGTAAGAGCCCTAGACTGTCCATCTATGAGGTCTGAATGGAGTTTGATTTCCTCGAGTTATAAAAAAGATACAAACAGGACCCACAGTTCTTCAACTAGCTGATAGTTGCCATCTTTAGTGCTCATATAACTTCAGTGTAAAGTGTAACGTCAGTATCTTCATCCACCCATGCGGAAAGGATTCTGCTATTGTGAGTTTATTTCAAATGTATGATGACAATCTTCTGTATTCTTTTCAAGACATTCAATATTCATTTTAGTGTCATTTATTGCTTCACTAAGAAGGTATAAAAACTAGATTGTAAAAATGTTGAAGGAAGAGAAAGATCACAAAATTATTTGAAAGAAATAATAAAAAATGATCTAACTCAGAGTTAATTGCTAGCCAGACACATGATAGGGTTATGTCAAAACAAAGAATCCATGTAGCCGACCTCATCTAGTATGGGAAAAGGCTTAGTTGTTATTGTTTTAGTGTCATTTTCCACTCCAAATAAGATCATGACTTATCCAAAGCTAAATGATTGCATTCAATTGTGGTACATTGTTGCGTTACCTAATATTATCATTTTAGTAATAGGTCACCTGGCTAAGGGGTTGACACAAGTCGAAGGTCATGAGTTCCATACCCATGGCATGCATCTGGCTTTGGTCTCTCCATTTTACCAGAAAAAAGCTACCATCTTCACACAATTAGAAATGCCAGCATAATGCTATATCCTTTTACAATATTCAACTGCCAAAATTCGTTAATGAGTGTTACCATTGCCAATCATCTTCGGAACTGAATTTATTTGTCGAAATGCACAATGTCTTATCTTATGAATATTCTATTGCATCATAAATAACAAGAACCATGAATGACTGAAAATTTATGACAATATGCCGAAGCAAAACATGTATCGTTTCTGCATATGACCTTTTGCGTCCGACAATACAATTGTGTAGCAATATAGGTATCTTAACTATCCAAAAACAAAAACCAATACCTTTTCTCACCTAAATGGGTACACTAATTGTACCTTTAGTTATATTGAGCTTGATCTCATGTCATGTTAACACTAATCTTCAAAGGAAGAAGGTTAAATGGCATTGTGTATAATCCGGCATGACACTTAATCAGTTTGAATCAAGGTTACCTCGAAGGACCACAAAGAACAACATAAAATATGTTTCATTAAAGGTCAATAATGACGTTTACGAAGGACAATGTGGGTTATGGTCGGTGATAATGGCTCTCTAAACCTAAAAATACTTGGAGGTGTTCTAACACCCTCAAAATAGTCTGGGTTCTCTATAAAGGGTTTAAAGCATTTCGTATATGGATTAAGAATGTGAGATATAGGTAAGTTATTTGAGATGAATTCTATTTTTTATATTTGAATTCTTTATCTAATTCAATGTTGAGGTGTATAAGGACTCAGCTCCAAACATGTGTTACTTTTGTGAAATTTTTTATATGGACGAATCAAATTGAGAAACCGCATGGTAGTTTTGTGAAATTATTTCCAAAATAAATATAGTTGAGAAAAAAGTCATTTCGTACATCGTGGAGGGTATTACTGACCTCTTCGTCAATCTTGTGTAAGGTTGCAAGCTCGTCTCTCCTCTCTTGCCAAACACTCTCACAGCGATTCTCTTTCCGTAAACTCTCACGGAGAGAGAGAGAGAGAGAAAGAGAGAGGGTCCCTGATCGCGAACTTCGTCCTCCGTTTTTTGTTAAATCCGTAGCACTCGATTTTTTATTTTCTTTGGTTTCATTCATTGAGTCTTTGGTTCCAATCGCCGATCGAAGCGTCAATCGAGGGCGAAGAAGGAAGGAAGAGTCGTCATCACCTTGAGGACGAAATCCTAGGTGGAAATCTGTCTGTTTCCTGAAGGGGAAATAAAGGGAAGGATGCAGCAGAGGTTGAAGCAGCAGCAGCAACAAGCCCTAATGCAGCAGGTTTTGCTGCAGCAGCAGCAGCAACAACAATCGATGTATCACCCTGGAGTCGCCGCCGCCGCGATGTCTCAGGTTCGATGAATCAACGATCTTGCTCCTCTTGTTCTCTACCTCATTGAACCCTTTCCCCAGTTCCGTATGCTTTATTCTGTCGTCCTTTCTTTGTGGAAATGTTTGAGAGACTCTTGATTGCAGAATTGTTATGGTTCTTACTTTTACTTCTCATTGATGCTTCCCGTAGTGACGTGTGCGTTGTTCTTCCCTTTTTCTCTGTGTAAATTTTCGTAACCCGTAGGCTCTTACTTTTCAGGCTGTATGACGTGTCTATGGTTCCTCGTCTTTTTCGTTTCTATAGAAATGGTTTAGAGACTATTTACATGTTTTTTGGTTCGTGCAACAATTCTGCGATCTTGCTTTTTCCTAGATGAAATGCTGCTTCCTTCTTCGGGCTTAGTCCATGTAGTGTCACATACTTTCCTTTGTAGACTATCTACAAGGTACTGTTCTGTGATAAATATTTTTGCAAGTGGAAGCATCTGCTACATGCTTTGAGAGATTGCTGGTATATTTGGATTCACTGTGCATTATTTTACTTGTCTAAGCTTCAAGGAAAACCGGATGAAAACATGCTGCTTTTCATGGGGATCTGAGTGGTAGGGAGTGTTCCATTATAGCCAGATAAGGTTGAAATTATCATTAGGTTGTTCAACTATAACCACTCTAAAAATCTTATTCAACCATGGAAGATGTTGGGTCTCTGTAGTAATATGAACTGATAATGATGAATTTGCAAGGTGCTATGCTGTAACATGTTGTGCGATAGTTGGATGATCTGTTTGGTCTGACTACATAACTATGGTGCCTTATTTTGTGCACCATTGGTTGAAATTTGCAGTCATTGCTGATCCTGCAATCAAAATTTTTCTAGTGAAGCAAACTGTTGGTTCAACCTTTTCTCTCCTCCAAGTTCACAAAGCTTTTCTTTTCTCGGTTTCCGAATTCCCGTGTTATGGGGACCTATTCTAGAGAAAACTTGGGTGCACCACAAAATGTGGTTCCCTTTTTCCTGTTTTTGGTCTGTTAGATGTTTTTGTGCACTTCCTAGGATTTACTTTCTTTCTTCTTTTCTTTTCACATTGTGCAGATGGAGCCAGCTCCAAGTGGAAATCTGCCTCCTGGGTTTGATCCAAGTACATGCCGCAGTGTGTGAGTGTTATTAGAACGTTTCTTTTCATTTTCAGTTAGCTCTTTAGCCCTTATATTGAGTGTTTTTAGTGTTTGGGAACAGTTTGATGCTTGGAGGCATGGTTGGGGAAACTTTCATACTTCTTATCCTTTAGAGAACCTAGGTCATTCTATGTAATGTGCCCTGCAGGCTCACGATCATATAGTCTATGTTGATAGCATTTAGTGCCACTTGTGCAGCCAACCCTGCAAGTGTTAACAATCAATATCAAGCAACACCAAAAGTTGAGAGAGTACAACAACAACTAAGCCTTTTCCCATACTAGACGGGATCGGCTACATGGATTCTTTGTTTCTACAGATCCCTATCGTGTGCCATGTTAGCAGTTAACTCCCAATAAGTTAGATCATTCTTTATTGTTTCTTTCCAACACTTTTGTGATCATCCTCTACCTCTTTTAATACTTTCCAAATTTAGTTTTTCTAACCTTCTTACAGGTTCTTCTTTTGATCTTCTTTCTATATGTCTAAACCATCTTAAACGATGTTCTCTCATTTTATCCTCTATTGGTGCCACCCCTAATTTGTTTCTAATAACCTCATTATGTATACAATCTTTTCTTGTATGACCACTCATCCATCTCAACATCTTCATTTCTGTCACAGATATCTTTTGTACATGTTGATGATTAACTGGCCAACACTCAGAACCATAAAACATGGCAGGCCTAATTGCTGCTCTATAATATTTACCTTTTAACTTTAATGGTATCTTCTTATCACAAAGAATACCTGATGCTCCTCTCCATTTTAACCAACCAGCATTAATTCTATGTGTAACATCTCCATCAATTCTTCCATCACTTTGAAAAATTGACCCTAGGTATTTAAAACTTTTCTTTTGGGGAATGCAATGTGGGTCAATTTTAATTTTCATGTCCTCTGAAGTAACCAAATTATCAAACTTACATTCCATATATTCTATCTTTGTTCTACTAAGTCGGAGGCCTTTGCATTCTAATGTTTCTCTCCATAGTTCCAATTTTCTATTAACTTTTTCCTTAGACTCCTCCACTAATACAATGTCATCTGCAAATAACATACACCAAGGTACTTCATCTTGAATATGTTTTGTTAACTCATCCATCACCATTATAAATAAGTATGGACTTAAAGTTGATCCTTGATGTAACCCAATATTAACTTCAAAGAAGTCTGTCGTTCCTTCATGAGTTCTCACACATGTTTTTGCACCATCATACATGTCTCTTATAAGGTTAATATATGTCAATGGGATACCTCTTTTTTCCAAAGTTCTCCAAAGAACCTCCCTCGGTACCCTATCATAAGCTTTTTCTAGATCAATAAATATCATGTGAAGGTCTTTCTTTTTTGCTCTAAAATGTTCCATAAGACGTCTCAAAAGGTGAATCTCTTCAATAGTAGATCTGCCTGACATGAATCCAAATTGGTTCTCTGTTGTACTTGATACTTGTCTTAACCTACGTTCGATAATTCTTTCCCATAATTTCATAGTATGACTCATTAACTTGATACCTTGATAATTCACACAATTTTGAATGTCTCTCTTGTTCTTATATATGGGTATAAGTGTACTTGCTCTCCATTCCTCGGGCATCTTTTGGTTTTTCCATATTTCATTAAATAGTCTTGTGAGCCAAGTGATTCCTATTTCTCCTAGTATTTTCCAAACTTCTATAGGAATATTATCTTGTCCTACCGATTTACCACCCTTCATATGTTTAAGAGCCTCTTTGACTTCATTCTTTTGAATTCGTCGGTAGAAATTGTGGTTTATATACTTTTCTGACTTGGCTAAATCTCCTAAACTAATATTAACATCTTCATTTTCATTAAAAAGATTATAAAAATAGTTTTTCCATCTATTTCTTATATCATCATTTGCCACTAGAATTTTTTCATCCTCGTCTTATATGCATCTAACATAATTAAGATCTTTAGTTTTCTTATCTCTAGCCCTAGCTATCCTAAAAATATCTCTTTCACCCTCTTTTGAGTTGAGTTTTTTATATAAGTCCTCCCAAATCTTAGCTTTTGCTTCACTAACGGACTTTTTCGCTTCCTTCTTTGCTTTCTTATAAGCTTCTAAAGTTTCACTAGTTTTCTTAGCATAATGTAATTTGTAACATGCCCTCTTTGCCTTGATTTTATTTTGCACTACTTCACTCCATCACCAAGCTTCTTTTTGTGCCGGTACACCTCCCTTAGATACCCCTAATACATCTTTTGCCACTTTTCTAATATGTATAGCCATATTGTTCCACATATCACAGGGTATGCCAACATAATTCCAAACATCTCCTTGAAGGACTTTCTGTTTAAATATATCTTCTTTCTCGCTTTTGAGGTTCCACCATTTAGTCCGAATAGCTCGTTGCACTCTTTTCTTCTTTGTCCATTTTTTTATTTGTAAATCCATAACTAAAAGTCGATGTTGGGTGGTTAAGCTTTCTCCTGGAATTACCTTACAATCTTTACAACACGCTTGAGAGAGTAGCTGATTTAAATCATTCAATATAGAGATGGTGCTGATCTGAACGTGCTCAAACTTGCTTTCTGGTTAAAATGGCTGTCTTATGGTAAACTAGTTTACCTTCATGAACTTATTGCTGACATTTTGTTAACAATCCAGGTATGTGGGTAACCTTCATATTAGTGTCACTGAGGCCCTCCTTGCAGAAGTCTTCCAGGGAACTGGTCCACTTGAAGGATGCAAGGTTATCAAAAAGGAGAAGGTTGTAATGCTTTGCTTCTGATATTATCTTCTTGTCATCTCTTTAGCTGAAGAACTTTCTCCAATGAATAAGTTAATTTCTCCTTTTCTTTTATGTGTCAGTTTGGAACCTATTTTGATATATTAGATCCATGATTACCCTGTTGAAAACCTTTTCCAAGAGTGAAACTTTTATTTCTCTTCCATCATATAGAGCCTTCCTTTCTGGAGTCCTGTTCCCCTGGCAGGCTTTGATGCCAACCTTTAGATAGAAACTTTACCATCCACCTTAGTTTGCTCCTCAGAGCGTTATTCTATGTCCTATTTTAAGATAAATAACTTTGGCTGAAGCCTCTTCTGTTCTGGATCCCTATTTATTTTCTAGCCCTGCCTTACTTTATTTTATTTTATTTTATTTATGAAAATCTGAACCTATTGTGATTGTTGTATGTTGGTTGTGAAAATATAGTTTGAATACATTATTATCAAGTTTTATGTTATCCACTTTTCAATTAAATTTTTATTCATTTAGGCTTTCCCTCCTATCTACAGGAACCTTTTTTCTTTTATTAAAAGCCCTGGATGAAAGTTGTTGGCCTTCACGTCCTGAACAGATCAGAACTAAAACATCACATTAATATCTACTTCTTACATTGCCTTAGAAATCTTTTGAAGAATGCTCTATCTGATAAGATTGTCTAACCCGTATGCATAATCTTTTACCTTGAGAAATTTCAGCCACCTCAAGGGAAGAGGTAGGCTTGCATTTATCACAATTCTTTTGCAAAGTCAGGTATCTCAATGTGTACACATTTTCATAAAATGATAGCAAGAACTGTGGAGTATTAGGATTAATGGCATCAAAATTAATTGATTTGTTATTTGTTGGAATATATTTCTAAATGCTTATGCCAATAGATAAGGGATTTAATAAACTTTTAAACTCTTGTTTTGATGCTTCTAACAGTTGCAAGTGAGTGATTGTTGTGATGTTCTCTCATAGTAGTACTAGAACAACAACAACTAAGCCTTTTCCCATACTAGCTGGGGTTGGCTACATGGATTCTTTGTTTCCACAGAGCTCTATCATAATTTGTAGAATCCATGGTAAATAAGTCTGACAAAGTTTTACGCTGGCTATTAGAAGCCTAACGCAACCCTCCTCCTTTATTTGGGCTTGGGACCGGCCATGCAAGGGTGATCACCCTTACATGGGTGGAGTTTCTCTCATAGTAGTACTATATCAGAAAATATGCCAAAAATTCTCTCGAGAATGGTTGTAGTAGGTTTGTTCCGTGGAATAGTACGAGGTTATGTGCACTAATAAAGCTTCCATAATTTTTGGAAACTGCAACTGACTTGAATATCAACCTTTTGAGGGGCAATCTTTTGTCGCCCAATGGCTTAGGCTGGGGTAGAGAGTGGTTGCCTCTTTAGCTTTCTTAATCTCTTAATGTAGGATCATACTATTAGCTGCATAGCTTTGCACTTTCTTTTTTATTCAAATTCCATTCTATACATTTTCTAAAAATTTTCTGTTTATCTCCAGTCATCCTTTGGTTTTGTGGATTATCATGATCGAAGATCTGCAGCACTGGCCATCATGATGTTACATGGACAACAGCTGTATGAACCTTGTCTCTTTAAATCTAAATATTCAAGCTATCATATGGTCTAAAACCGTAGTTGTTTCCTTTGGGGAACAAAAATGTCACAGCTATGCATGGATGTAAACCTCATGTTGCTACTGTTTACTGGCAGTTTTGGTCAGCCTATAAAGGTTAACTGGGCATATGCAAGTGGACATAGGGAGGATACATCAGGTTCGTTCTGTTACAACTGTGTGGTATTTTTTGTTTATTGATGAGTATATTGGTCACTCCATAATTTGCTTAGACTGCTGAGTTGGTGACATTTCAGGGCACTTCAATATTTTTGTTGGTGACCTTAGTCCAGAGGTTACAGATGCAATGCTATATGCATGTTTTTCAGTCTACCCAGGCTGCTCGTAAGTTCCTTGGTTTTATGTCTAATTACATATCATTCTTCAAGTAGCTTTTATATAAAAGGGATCTTATTATATGAGAAGTACTGTAGCATGACAAGAGTGTGTCTGTCACCTAAGAAAACATAAGGGACAAGGTGGAATTCCGTTCCGATTAAACAGCATATACTCTAGTTTGACTTCTCTTAGTCATTTTACTGGACAATTTCTGGTTCTTGACTACGATGATGTGATCTGGAAACAGTCAGTTCGTAAGGTTCATAGGTTTATCTGGTAAGAAATTTTATGACGGATACAAGCTTGTGCAGTGGCTGTGATATTGTTCATTTTCATGGGCATCACCCTATCTGTTGTATTTGCTTTCTCATATCATGGAGTAAAAATAACAGAACTGAGGATAACTTTAGGCCTGAGATGTAGTGTTGATTCAGCATATTAGTGGCTTGTTTTCTTTTTCCCTTCACGTGTATATACTTCGTACGATTTCTATCTTCTTTCTATAAGATGCAGTTCTGACATTCCCATGTGTAAATATTGTTGCAGTGATGCAAGGGTTATGTGGGACCATAAGACTGGGCGTTCTAGAGGATACGGGTTTGTTTCTTTCCGCAATCAGCAGGTTCATTGGCTTCCTTATCATGTAGATTGTTATCAAACCTATAATCAATGGTATAGTATGTCTGTAGGTTTTAAATTTTATACTTTTGTGCTGCATTTCAGGATGCTCAGAGTGCCATCAATGACTTAAGCGGTAAGCTGCCTTTGGGCATTAGTGTTTTCTTAGTCATTTCTTTTTCCTATGTGGGAATTATCAGCTTTATTGTGTTCAAAATGTACTTTTAGGTAAATGGCTCGTCAACAGGCAGATAAGATGCAATTGGGCTGTCAAGGGCGCTGGTATAAGTGATGACAAGGAGACCAGTGAAAACCAAAATTTGGTTGTTCTGACAAATGGATCCTCTTCTGGTACGTGGTTGCTCATTGTGGAAAATGATCATGCTTTCTTGTTGGTTATATCAATTTTCCCTATATGTCATGAGTAGAGCATTAAGCTTGACATGTTTTGTCTATTCAACATCTTAAGGTGCCAAGAAAAATGGAAGAGAATATGCAGTTGAATTATTTGGATATGTTTGTTTGGAAACATGATTACTTTTCTGAGGGTCTATTAATGATTGCAGTTCTCTGCTGTTATGGGCTTCTATGGTGCTTTAACCCTTGGGTCTTGTGATGTTTATGGCAATAAAGAAGTATATAACTGCTTGAGAAAACGGTTGGTGAACCTTGATCGCAAGGAATATGGCATCTGGAAGAAACGACATTTGCTAGTAGCATCCTTGTTATGGAAGAGGTGAAAGGCTACTATATGAAGATGCTGTGGTCTAAACTTTATGTCTATTGTACAGGTAGATGTGGTGCACCAAATGGAATAGCCTTCTATCCCTTGGTCTGGGTTGTACTAAGTAGCGACAATCTTCTTGTTCATCTCTCTACGATGAACATTTGCTAGTGATCAAATTTATCAGTCAAGTCATAGGGATAACAAGCTTCATGTACTCTGGAATGGGCCTATTTCTATTCATGCATAAGTAAAATCTTAAACTGTTACGGTAGGCCCTTCTGTTCATCTCTTTCTTCTGCTCCCTCCTCCATGCCTTTGGCAGATGCAGTATGGTATTCCTTTTTTTTCTTCATTATTGAAGAAAATAATTAACAAAGCCCAATACGATACTCTTTTCCCCCTTCATGATTGAAAAGAAAATCCCAAAAACTTTAAAGAATAAAAAAGAGGTCACAAGCATCAAAGGTAACAGAAATGAGAGATGTTTATATGTGTTCTTGTGTATTTGCATGAGTTTCTTTAAGCACTTACTCTTTTAATTTAATAAACCAGGATCCTAAAAATAAATTTAAGAGCATCCCATTTTATGGTAGATATGAGATACTTTAATGTGGTCCTATACAACAACCACAACAACAACAACCAAGCCTTCTCCCACGCTAGGTGTGGTTGGCTACATGGATTCTTTGATGCCATAACGCTCTTACTATGGATCCTATACACACTGATCTACTTTTCTGAGTTATCACTTAGGGTGTCTGAATTGTATTGTTTCAGTGATATACTTTGTCATATTGAATGATATGATATGACTTGTACAGAGTTAGTTTTTTTTCTCCCAGTAGATAAGAATTAGCCTAAACACATGGTTTCATTACTTTTCAACTGATCTCTTAAAAATGATTTCTGGAAAAGGAAAATTGGTCCTTTAAAAACCTTGTAGTATCTTAGATACTATCATGGCTTATAAGTAAGTATTATAAAAGAATACACATAAAGAGTACGACTTCTATGTCTTTGAAGAGTATACATGTGAATCTGTTACATTTTACTAGGTTCCCTTAATTATTACTTACTGGTGATATATAAAACGAAAAAATCTGATGCCTACACGTTTATTGAAGCTTGCTTATATGCAGTTTTCCATGTGGGACTTCTCCCATTTTCTCCTGCTAATCGATTACTTATTTTGCAGATGGAGGCCGGGGTAACACTAATGAGGATGCTCCAGAAAATAATCTGTTATATACGACAGTTTATGTTGGCAATCTTGCACATGAGGTAACCCTTGACACCACAATTCCTTCTTGAATAGAACTAAAATAAGTATTTTTACTTGGCACTGTATGTGGTTACTTTGCTTGAAAACATGTTCTTTTGTTAAGAGTAAGAAGTTTTTCTTGAAATACTAGTAAGGGACTTCCATGTTGATAAAGGGCGTTCCAAGCATCTCGTGCCATAAAAACTAAATAGTAAGATACATATGAATACCTTAAAAAAAGTAAAAAAATTACTTTCATATGGGTGCAATATCAGTATATGGTACAATATGCACCTATATCTTATGATAGTGAGGCTAGTGATGATATGGGGCTGTACCATTGAACCCCCCCGAATAAGGTACGATGCACAAGATATTTTTTAGATTTTTAGAGCATAAATGATCATGTGTAAAGGACTTCAAAGAAAAGGAAATACAAACTTACGGATCCAATTTTATTGGATCTAATGATTGGACATTAAATCATGAATGTGACTCTAGGTTGACTGAAATCTTTTAAATGGAAACTAAGTCAAACCTTTCCACGTCTAGCCACTCCTTAACAGTTTGTACTGCGTAAATCTTTATAAATAAAGGTTGACCCATTAATTATTTAAAGATCTTTGCTGTTTCAAGAATTTTACTTGCACATGATACATTGGGTTTATACACATGTTTGCTTGTCTTTATATACAGTTTGGCCATTTCTTGTTAGGATACAACAACCAAGCCTTTTCCCATACTAGATGGAGTCGACTACATGGATTCTTTGTTTCCACAAAGCCCTATTATAATTTGTAGAATCCATGGTAAATAAGTCCAACAAAGTTTTATGCTGGCTCTCGGAAGCCTAACGCAACCCTCCTCCTTAATCCGAGCTTGGGACTGGCTATTTCTTGTTAGGACAAACACATATATTTCCAATCTGGATTAACCGTCTTAGGGATCAAAGACTAGTGCATGGTTATTTTCGTGAGTCATAAAGGAAGAGGTGTTTTGAATTCAAGTTTGTTTTTAAAATATTATTATTATTTTACAACTGGAAAGTTGTAAAAATAACACCAATATCTTGTCAATGTGATCCACAAACTCAAACAAAAGTAATTTTGAAGGATCCTCAACAAGCCAAATCATCAAACAAAACACCAAACACTTGGTGTACAAGCCAAACCGAATAACAACCAACAAACAAGTCAAGTGAGCATAAGCTCTAATTTATTAATAACACATGCCCTCTATTTATAGAGGCTTTACAAAGTTGAAACGAGAGAGGTAAGTTACAAGGAAAGAGAGGTTGGGAGTTGCTGGCTACACAATTAGTCGTTGGTAGTTCCCAACGACTAGTTGGTGTAGCCGTTAGGGAGGAGGGGACTGGCTAGTCCCAGTGGTCCTAGGTGGACATGCTAGGCCTTATTCATAGTGTTCCTATTACAATTTAACACCTCCTTAAACTTGCGGTTTATATACCGAAAGTTTGTATGACAGAAACATAAATATAGTGACTTAGAAAGATTTAGTGAAGAAATTTGCTAACTATAGCTCTGAAGGAACATAGCACAAAATCAACTTTTTTTTCGAACATTCCTCCCTAATATAGTGACAATCCATCTTAATATGTTTAGTTCTTTCACGAAAAATATTATTTGAAGTAATGTACATAACGTTTTTATTGTCACAAAGCAATTCTGTTAGTCTTCCAGGATAACCTCCATGTCTACTAGGAGTTTAGTGATCCAAGATATCTCATTAGTTACGGTGGTCATGGCTCTATGTTATTATGGGTTACTTTTATTTCCAAGAAGTAACTAAGAAGTCTGAGATCTTTCATTTTAAATTCTTTATGCAAATCTCTTTTGATTTGTAATATCTCATTTTTATTACTTCCAGTGATGATCATATCATATACATACAAAAGTAGAATCACAATACCTGTTTTTCTCATAAATAAGGCAATGCCAGTATAACAAGAGCGAAAATCCCGTGCATGCATCAAATTATAAAATCTATCAAACCAAGCATTAAGAGCTTGTTTGAGTCCATATAAAGCCGTTCTTAGTCTAAGAACATAGTTACTTGGAACAATGAATCCCGAAAGAGGGGTCATATAGATATCTTCATTAAGGTTTTCATTCAAAAAAATAGTTTTAACATCTAATTGATATACATCTCATTCTTTAATTGCACAAATAGAAATTAAAATACGAATAATAGTCATACGAGCAACAAGTGTAAAAGTTTTCTCCTAATCAATCCCGTATTCTTGAGAGTACCTCTTAGCCACAAGTCTTGCTTTGTAACTTTCAATAGAATCATCACTATGAGTTTTGACCTTATAGACCCATCTACAACCAATAATTTTCTTTTTTTTTGGGTTTCAAAACAATATCCTAAGTACAATTCCTTTCTAGAGCTTCTAATTCAACATTCATAGCTTTCCCCATTCTAAGTTATTTTTTGCTTGTTCATAATGATTGGGTTCAAGGATACTCGATATAGTAGCTATGCGATTTCTATCTGTAGTTGATGATTCATAAGACACAAATCTTTGAGGGGGTTTATGATTCTTTTGATAGGGGCATTATCATTTTTTCTATTCCTCCTAACATAATGACCTTAAAAAGGTCTTAGGATATCTTCTCTAGTTTCAAAATTTCTAGATTCATCTTCAAGTTGAACCATGTTATCCTCTTGTACTTCCTTATTCTTATCTAACTTTTCATCCGAGATTTCATCTAAAAACGTATAACTATCTTGTGTGCTTTGAGACTCATTTTCATAATAACATTCATCTTCAATGAATTTGACATCACTAGACACATAAAGTTTATTTTCTTTTGGGTTATAACATCTATACCCCTTTTTATCAATATTATACCCAAGAAGAACACATTCAATGACCTTGGCATTTAACTTATCATTCTTATGAGTATAAATATAACACTTACGTTCAAAAGCTTTCAACCGATCATAACTAGGTTTATTAGAAAATAATTTTTCTATAAGAGAATAATTTTCAAGTTTGGATGATGGTATCCTATTTATCAAATATACGAAAGTTAGAGCAGCTTCAACCCATAAATGTTTGAGAATTTTGCTAGCTAACAATGAAGTTCTAGTAGTTTTAATAATATGCATATGTTTTCTTTCGGTTAAACTATTTTGTAGGAGAGTTTTGGTACAAGATTTTTATGCCAAATTCTATTTTTTTAAGATAATTTATGATATTATTTGAGAGATATTCACCCCGGAGTAAGTTCTTAAGATTTTGATATTAGTTTTAAATTGGGTATAGATCATATTATAAAAAATAAATAAATAAATAAAAACATCTGATTTGTATTTCAAGAAATATATTTAAGTGTCGAGTGAAATTATCTACAAAAATAACATAATAGGTCACTCCTCCTTTTGAGGCAATGGGAGTGCATTAATTCGAAGGCTTTTTTTTTATAATAAATGTTCTTTCGCCAAATGGTGCATGATGTACTTTGCCAAAAATATAATCTTTACAAATGAAATCATTCTTTTCATTGATCTTTATCTATGGATAATTGTTCATTTTGCTTTCATCAAGGTGTCTCAATTTTTTGTACCAAAGCCCAAATCATTACTAAGTAATCCCATAAGTTTCAAAATTTTACATAACTAAATTATCCATGGTGTAGAGACCGCCTTCTCTATGTCCTTTCTCAATCACCTTTTTTGATAGATGATTCTACTCCATACATCCATTTGGTGAGAAGGTAACAATGCAACCATTATCACAAATTTGAGAAACTAAGAGAAGATTAAGATTTAATTTTCATATAAAACGTACTTTGGGGTATTTTAAAGTAATTACTTTCTAAGTTACCAATTTTTTTAACATCAAGCTTAGTTTCGTCGACCGTAAACACGTGTGCTCTGGTATGTGTGTATTTGTTAATTTTGTTTAACAATTTATATTTATTAGTCATATGAAAAAAACACCGGAATCTAAAAATCATGACATACCAAAACCATGGCATACCTTGACCTTTGAAAGAAGATGATAGTGTCGACTTGGAGATGCTTGCCTTTTCTTTGAACATTTTTTCAATATAGGCCTTAATCTTCGATGGTAACACTTTCTTCTTGTTGTCAATGACCGCCACATGGGGAACCTCCTCAATAAGAGAGGACACGTAGTCTTAGATGTGTTCACTCTCCTTGCAATAATGACAAATTGTGTTCTTTTAGGAACAATGCACTACATTATTTTTGAATTGTTCATCGCCTTTACTAGTTTTGGCACGTGGAGGTTTGTATGTCTTTAAATAATTTTTGGGTCTAGAAGTAACAAAACCACTTCTTTGTTGCATTTTATATTCTCCAATCTAGTTTTCTCATTAACTAAATTGGCCAAAACCTCATAACTTTTAGGTCTCGGTTTTCTATGAATCAAGTTTGATCGAATGTTTTAAAACTCGTCTCTCAATCCCCGTATAAAGAAGAAAAAATATTGGTTATCAAGATACTCTTGAAATTCATCGATACTTTTGAGTTTTTCGAATTTTCCAAAGCTTCTAAGTTGGTTCCAAAGATCGAAAAACTCGTTATGATAATCCCTAATGCTCATTGAACCTTGTTTGGGGATTGTCATTTTTTTTATCAAATTTATTTAAATCATCTTGAAAATGAGTTTTTGTAAGATATTCCCAAGTCTCAAAAGCATTGTGAAACATACTAATTCGGTTACAAAACTTTTCATCAACATTTAGGCCAATAATCCAAGTCATTTTGGCATTGTACTTCTTTCATTTTTAAATTTTTTGTTTATATTTCTCTTGTAACTTGAGAAATTCATCATCATCACAGCTTACCTCTATCTATTTGGGTTCAATATAATCCCAATAGTCTTTAGGGATAAAATACTTTTTCATGGTACGTGCTCAACTGTGATAAGAGTTGGATACCAACAAGCAACGAAATGCTTCACTCTTCTCTTCCATTTTTCTCAACAATTATAAAAAATATGAAGAATACCTTTATTCTCTAAGATAACCAAACAAATCCCAAATTTTGAGGATCTTTTCACAATCAACACAAATCCCAATGCAACTTTAATTGAACTTTTTCGGCTTTGATACCTTATAAAAACAACACCAATATCTTGCCAATATCACAAACTCAAACACAAGTGATTCCGAAAGATTCTCAACAAGCCAAATCGCCAAACAAAATACCAAACACTTGGTGTACAAGACAAACCAAATATCAACCAACAAACAAGTCAAGTGAGCATTAAAAGCTCTAATTTATTAATAACACATCCCTCTATTTATAGAGGCTTTACAAAGTTGAAATGAGAGAGGTAAGTTACAAGGAGAGAGAGGTTACTCCCAATAGCTACACTACTAGTCGGTGGGAGTTCTCAATGTGTAGCCATTGGAAAGGAGGGGACTGGCCCTTGCGGCCCAGTCCCAGTGGTCCTAGGTGGACCTGCTGGGTCCTACTGGCCCAGTGTTCCTATTACAATTTAATGTAGGTTTTGTTAGCAGAGGAGATGTCTTCAGTAATCCAGCAGATATATGATGCCAACATCTTAGCAGTAGTTACCTTATAACTGATGAAGAGAAGGGATATAACTAACAAACATTTGTCTAAACCTTTATCCTGGATCTCGGCCTAACACCTTCCATTCTATCGTAGTGTGATTAGGAACTTCATTTTGGTAAAATTGATGGCATTTATGGTTTTTGATTGCTTGGTCTATTTCTGGTTAGTGGAACTGCTTGGTGTCTCGATAATTGAGATTTAGGTAGCAGAGTCGGATAACAATTGAATGCACGTCCTTGATTTTGTTTTTCTTTTTTCTTTGGTAGGTAACCCAAGCAGAGCTACACCGTCTGTTTCATATGCTTGGAGCTGGAGTTATTGAAGAAGTTCGGGTGCAAAGGGATAAAGGATTTGGATTTGTACGGTACCACTCACATGAAGAAGCTTCCTTGGCAATTCAAATGGCCAATGGAAGGATTCTTTGTGGAAAATCTATTAAGGTATGCATTTTATCATCTTTTGCAGTTATTTGATAAAATTGGTGTGGTTCTCTGTGGAAGTTTGTCACAAAAATAGACCTTACAGCTTGTTGCCTCTTCAAAGTACTGGCGTTGAGTTTTGGTTAGTTAGCTTCAAATTACTAGGGAACAAAATGCAGTCTTAAGGAGATATCTCGATTTTCATGATAGTTTATTACCATATTGTGAAAAGGATGGCCACGGAAAAGTCCAACAATTTGTTAAAGTGCCAATAAGAATCTCAGAATGTTAACGATATGTGAGGCAATGCTACTCAGTGTGTTAAAACTTAAATATCACAGAACAGACATATAAAGTGCATAATGCATCGAGTGATAAAAAAGTTGGTATTAATGAAAGGTTAACCGGCCATTGATAAGAACAACTTTATGGTAGAGTTATAATGATATGACAGATACAGTGGAACTCTCTGAATAGCCAATAGGCCATTGATAAGGAGTAACTTTATGATAAGAGTTATCGTGAGGGTTAATGAATGAAACTCTATATAGCCAAAGATGGATTTTATACCTCAAGTATGATTTCTTGGTGGTAAACCACAGTAACACTCTCATTCGCAAAATTGCCTTGCAAAGCTTTCAAGTGACTCCATTTGGTGTGATTTCCTCCACCAAATCTCTTAAGAGAATATATCGAATCGACACAATATGGGTTTCATGCTCTAGAAATTATTTGTGAAACTAGTGCAGCACGTGTTCTTGCATAAACTATGCTTCCACTTCAATCTATCTTCTGTGCAATTTGAGAAGCTGATTCCTTGCATGCAGTGCTCTTGGGGCAACAAACCAACGCCGCCCGGGACTACCTCAAACCCGTTGCCACCACCTGTCCCACCGTTCCCAATTCTTAACCAGGGTTATTCTGCAGAAAGCATTCTTGCATACCAGAGACAGCTCGCACTAAGCCAGGCTGCTGCTTCCAACCAATCAATTAATCAGGCATCTGGCGGACATGGTGCCATTGGTGGTTATGAAGGATACGCAGGAAACGCAGCAGTGCAGCAAATGTATTACCAGTAGACAATTGCACCTCCTGTTCCAACCGTTTCATTTGGACTTAATTTTTTCTGCTTTCCCAGTTGTCTTCGCATATGCCTATGCCGGTTTTCTTATCCTTTCTGTTTTGTAACTTATCTACATTTTTGGGTTCTTGTTTTCTTATTTGATGTAACCATTCTATGTTTTCGTTTTTCTCTATTGAATGTGAGGTCTTTTCTTCCTAGTATGTGCTTATCCATACTCTGTAAATAATTGACATTTCTTTCTATTTTGTGCCCTTGCTCATGTATTTTCACGTGAGTTGCTCTCTCTCTCTCTCTCCCTCTCTGTGTGTGTGTGTGTGTGAAAGTGCATTTATGGTAATCCGAACCATCTTGAATGCTCAATATTCTATTGTTCTTGAAACATCAGATTACCTTTGACTTGCGTATCTGGTACGGTTAAACTATCTGAAATCGAGCTGTAGTTTGTTGGTGCAGAATCTTTCTTCCGTGAACTGAATCTTGGATGGTGGTTGGGTTTGATGTGGCTCATTTATTGGATGTTGAGGTTGGTTCTTATATTCTTAGGACTGGGTCATTGCAGATCCGCCACTGGGTCTGATCTTTGCTGATAGATAAAACTCTTCTTGGATAGCGAGAGATTTAACCCAAGGAAGTCCGCACGATTAATTGTAAACATTTTGCAAAATGGTGATTTATTTATCTCAAGCATCATATAAATACTTGATATAAAGGTACTTATGCATGGAGATAGCTTGTGCGGTTAGTTTTATGAAAAGGATGCACATTGTGCTGCTTTTCTACTCTAGAATGTATTTCTCTTGAATAAACAAACAAATAAAAATGTAATTACAAATAGAAAAGAGGAACATATCTTTGACTGTTTCCACTAATCGAGATTTATATGTACAATATCCGCATATATATACATGTATATATATGTATGTCTGTGTTTTGAGAGAGAGAGAGAGTTCAAAAGGATGTCCATTTCTACAGTTCTGCATCTTAAAATTGCTTCGTCATAAGCGTTATATTCACTTTTAAGAAGGGCATTGAAGTTGTAGTTTTGCGAATTCTTCTTTCTGAGAGAAACCTCAAGAACGATTTTTAGGATTCATGTTGAAAATAAGTTGGAAGTTATCGTTTCCTACTTGTGAATCTTAACACAAATCTACCCTTTGTCACCTAGACTCTTCCAGTGTGCCTTCGTGTCAGTCATTTCTCCTTGGTACTTGATCAAATAGGAAACTGAGTCTTAACCGACAAATCTCGAGTCGTGTTGACGTGTCATGGTGGCATAGTCTTTTGTGTACCTTCCTCGCTGACCCATTTGGAGACACAGACAAGGCCAACTGCACTGTTTCGTCTTGGCCGAGCCACCTTCTGACCTTGCCAGAGAAAGAGAGAGAGAGAGAGAGCAATCAGGCCAACACCAAGTGATAGAAACCACATACATTTTGTAGCATTTATTGATAGACAAAAATATTTTTATAATTTTTGCTTTTTATAGCCAAGGGGAGGGGGGGATTTTTCTTGCACAACGAAAATTTACATTAGATACTCCAAAAACCTCTATTTCCGAAACACGGTATTGCCGGCGACATTATTCACTCTTCCTCACTTTTTTTTTTGTTTTTAAATTTTATCTCAACAACTATCCTACTGCAACACCAGCATAGAAAAGCCTTGGTGCAGAACAAGGGGAAACGGAGTAACTAGTAGGCTTCATCACGGCTTCAGATGCACACTTCTCTTTGTATTCATCATTCATGATTTGTTGGTATCTACACTCCACACTACAAAATGCTTGATCTCCTCTGCAAATAGTAAAGGAAAAATAATTTAGGAAAAAACAAGACTCACATATCCAAAATGCAGATGAAATAATATAATATATTATATAATCGACCACATAGAGTCCTCACTATTTTTGAAGCAGTAAATTATAAGTTTTAATCGCAAGACATGCGAGGCAAAATCCAAAACCAAGCAGTAAGTGTGGTACAATGGAGCGGCCCGGATGCATGCCCCAGGTATAGAACTCATGATCTCTCTCTCTCTCTCTCTCTCTCTCTATATATATATATATATATATATATATATATATATATATATATATATATATATATATATATATATATATATATATATATATATATCATTTTCTTATACGTGAGGAAGAAAACAAAGGTGGTCCACACTTGGAGATGCATTTTGGTATGAGTTTAATCAGCTGAAATAATGCTCCAATCTAAAGGGACAATGGTGGACAACTAAGACCACAAGAGCTATGATCATGAACAATTTAATTTTGATAATATATATATATATATATATATATGTGTGTGTGTGTGTGTGTGTGTGTGTGTGTGTGTGTGTGTGTGAATGTGTGTGTGTCTGCATGCAAACCAACAGATTGGAAATTGTAAAAACTATAATTTTAAGAAAAATGTAGTAAAACAAATATTTGTCAGTCCTTGTTGAGAATTGAGTTTTTGTTATTTATTAGAAACTTTTAGGGAATTTACCTCTAGGTATGAGGGCAGCTGTTGTTAAAATACCTGCCTATATAGATACTCCACATGGATGAGTTTGAAGTTGGAGGTGGTACCAAAATTATCAGTAACACCCACACACGAGATGGTAGGTACTGTTTGTCTTCAAGATGAAAACAAATCTGAATTCAAAATCAAGGTAATTTATATTATTTTTCATGTAAATAGTTCTGAAAAAAATTCCTCTGTTTTATATTATTATTTCTTTAGTAAATATATTCATTACTGGACAAGGAGCTAAGGTTCGCCTGGCTAGGTGGTGGACTAAAAAAGAACCTTCAAGTTCAAGGTTCAGGGTTCGATACCAGGGGCATGCATGATAGGAGTCTGCCTAACCTCAGCTTGCCTATCAAAAAGAAAAAAGATGCATTATTACTATAATGGAGACCTTGGAAGGAGAAACTGGCCTTTAGTTTATTTCATTCCTTTCATGAGCTCAAAATAATGAACCCTTTGCTCAACTGGTTACCGGGTCACTCACAAGTCGAAGGCCATGAGTTCGATACCCCAGGGATGCAACTGACTTCGGCCTCCTCGTTGTAGAAAACAAAGAAAAAAAATCATGAACTCTCTATTTTGAGGGGAAAAAATGATAAATAGTTTCCCTTTCTTAAGATCACCATCACTAATCTGAACAAGGGCAAGGAAACATTTTCCCAAATCTATAGATAAGATCCACCCCCAATAATAATGCTTGAGGAAGTCAAGAAAAGAATGAAATCGACGATGGTCTCCCTCTGTGTGTGTGTATATATATATAGCGAAATTGACTGAAAACCTTATTGTTTCATCATTAAAAACAAAAGTCATGCTTAAAATAGTCTGAAAAATCAGTTTCCCACAGGAAATTTATTCAAGAATTTTAAAATTAGAAATCCATACTGCAAATCTGGAAAGCTCACGGAAGGCATGAAGACCATCACAAAGTTATAAAAGTTGTGAATCAAGACATAGTAAGCAATATATTGCTAATAAACTAGGACTATGATATCACAAGAAAAAAAATCTTAAAGAAAAATAAGATAATTAATTACCTGTACATGTAGATGTCCTGACCATGAAGCTTTTTCCTGCAGAGGCAGCAATGATTTAGGAAGTCATTGCTGTGGAAGGCAGCCTCTTGAAACCTTGGTGGAGAAGCAAAAAACACAGAGGAATTTCTCCATTGATTGTCAATGGCTTCCGCTTCATTTCTCTCATAATACTCATGTTTCCTGACTGAATTGGGGCCACAGTGTGATATCACACGAGTATAACTCTCTGACAATTCACACTCAATCCTGGTATCTCCAAATTTAGGTGAGTCCTTGGCAGAAACGATCGGTATCGGCGCCGATGCCAGAAAGTTCTTTGCCGGGACGGCCTGAATCGCCGAAATACTCGAGGCAATAATAGCATCTTTACTGTTGTTGGTGTTGCTCATCGCTGCCAAAATTCCAAGCCCAACACCTTCAGAGCCCTTTCTCTGCCACCCTCTTGGAGACTTCATGGAATTAGAGGAGCTGTTCATCTCTAATGGGGATGTTGGGCTCTTTAGCCCATCTTGATCTGTGATTGCATGGATAGAAGGGAGCTTGATTGCGGATGTCTTTGAAGTGTTAGCCATAAGCCTGAATTTCGTTGAATTCTTCCAAAGTGGCCTAGTTCTCTTACCAAGCATAGATTTTTGCAGGAAATTCTGAGGTTTTAGAGAAACAGTGAGGAAAACCCACAAAACAGAGAGAGAGAGAGAGAGAGAGAGAGAGAGAGAGAGAGAGAGAGAGAGAGAGAGAGAGAGAGAGAGAGAGAGAGAGATTGGGATGCCTTGGCCACCTTCTCATCCCTTTCCCTCTGAGATGAAGAGAGTCCAAAGCAATTTAAACTCACCCACCATCTATTTTAATGATATACATTATAAAATAATACTTTTATTTTATTGGTCGTTTAAATAATATAAATGAAAGACAAATAATACAGATTGGGAGTTCTTTGTATATGAAAATAATTATGGTGGTCCAGGCACGTACATCATAAATCTTCAGCAAAAATGAACGACTTTGAGAGAGAGAGAGAGAGAGAGTCGGGGGGGGGGGGATGTTTTTGATGAGGAAAAGATTGAAAGAGGAGGGGGATGGAGGGGGGGCGGGGTGCCTTGGCCACCTTCTCATCCCTTTCCCTCTGAGATGAAGAGAGTCCAAAGCAATTTAAACTCACCCACCATCTATTTTAATGATATACATTATAAAATAATACTTTTATTTTATTGGTCGTTTAAATAATATAAATGAAAGACAAATAATACAGATTGGGAGTTCTTTGTATATGAAAATAATTATGGTGGTCCAGGCACGTACATCATAAATCTTCAGCAAAAATGAACGACTTTATCAGTGTTCTCCTTATGGTAGTTCTGGAATCATCTTTGTCTCTCTTTTCCTTTCTCCTGTTTCTTGTACAAGTCACAGTAATTGCTGCTGGACTTTTAAAGGAAGAAAATCCACAGCAAGTTGGATTATTTAAAACCACAGTCATATGCATGGTTTTAAATGGTGAATAATGAGAAACCTGCTCTGGATCTAACCCCATATGTGGGCTGGTAAATGAACCAAGCTGCTTGCATCTCGGCTTGATCTAGATGGCTTAGGTATGGTTTTTTAAACTAGCTAAACATGAACATCTTATGTTAGCTTGAACATGGTATTCATGGCTTTGTTCAGCTCGTTAAAGCTCGCAAATTGATATTTTCTAAAGTTTTACCCAAGTCACGCCCCAAGGTAATTTGCACAGATGTTACAGAAAAAGATGTTTTTGAATTTTAGAAACCAAAATCTGTTCACCATGTCCTTCCTTTGTCACGTGAAGAACTTATTTAACATGATATGAGCAATTCAATGAAGTTGTGATATGATTTGGGCTCATGCACAGCAAATATTTTAGTAACTCAACATAGATATTTTAATGCCTTTGTGCAGAGGCATAACTAGGTTGAGTGTAGGCAAAAATAGGGTTGGCAGTTCTGTTTTTTCAGGTAGTTTGGCTCATGTAATTTTGTATTCGTATCAGAAACAGATCAACCTGAAAACAACTGTTCCCTTTTATGTTATTTTGAATCAACACAGACATGAAATTTTCAGGTTGCATCCGTGTTAGGCTTTCGTGTTAGCACGCTACATTGTCAGCAATTTCATGTTTCAGGCAGTGTTCATTTTATGTGTGCCTCATCGATGCATTTTGCATTCCACAGATTTGGCAGATCACTTAGTCTCATCAATCTTGTGTTCAATGAGTGAGCTGTTATGTATTATTTTAAGAGAGGTTGCTTATAGGTAATCTTTACCTCTTCATAATTGAGTGGCCATTTAGAGTCTTTGATTGCAAGGGCGGAACTATGGAACTGGAACTCTAGTTTCTGTACCAACTGTCCACCATTAGGATTGGGTTGCTGCTGATGGGTCTAAGAGGAACTGCTTTTTGATTACGACAGAAACTGGAACTATAGTTCTACTTTCATAATCCAAAGCCTCCTAATCAAACACTCTCTTACGGCCTTAGCTGGTGATACAAGTTTTTTCTCTCTCTATGATAAAGCTCATCTTCCATGATCTAAAAATATGTTGGCTCATATAGAACCTGATCTTTCATGATGTCACTTTGCTTGAACACGATCATCAAATACTTGTTTCGGGTTCGCGTAAGGTTTTTCGTATGAGCCATCTCAGATTGATAGGCCTAGGTAGTAGGCCATCTCAGAGTCGTAAGATAGCGTGCAGTGCATTGCTTATAGGTCTCAGTAGAGAGAGGCCTAACCTTCCACTGTACACAACTTTTAACTACAAAACCACATGAGACTGTATTTTCACACTCTTAGAGTCGAACTCCCCACCTCACACAGTTAATAGAAAGAATCTAAAGCTTTATTGACTAAAGGGCAGTATATTACAATAGCACTAGAATCCAACGGGTTGGGAGGATTGATTTTAACAGATGTCTCATTTGATTGAATGAACACAATGCTCCTTTCTCACCCTGCGTGAAAAGCAAGTTTGTTGTCTTCGTCTTCTCCCTCCAATTAATGTATTTGTTAAAAAGAGAAAATCGTTGATTTGACACGGCACAAAAAGAGCACCCCACACACAATTTCTGTGAATAGTAGTCCTTTTCCCTTTTCATAAGCCAATCTTATTATTCCATATTTTCCTCATTTACTGTTACATATCTACGAGAGAGAGAGAGAGCACCCACGGGATTCCTGAAAACCAACAACTTGAAACCGTGGTAAAGACGTCACATTTGATTCAGAAACTTCCAAACATCATGTAAAAGGAAAGGGGAGGCGTTGCCGGAAAAGTGGGTGAGAGTCAGATTCCGGCGAAGTAGAGGGGTCGCATTTTATGCACAATCGAAGTCCCTACATGTGTGGGACTTCAACAAACCTCAGTCACAAGAGTTCCTGATATTTTTGAAAATATCACGATCTTATAAACTATTAAAAAAGTTTATGTATTTCAGGTACCGATAATAGAAGCGCTCCTGCACAAAGAGCAATAGCTCTCCTGAGTGGTCGTCCACTAAGTTGAAGGTGATAGATCGATTCCTAGTGAGTGCAATCTCCTCAAGTCTCCTCATTTTATCAAATAAAAAAACAAGCTTTTATCTCACATTGAATAAGTGGTCATATAAGGAAAGATTGTTTACATAATGAGGTTATTAGAAACAAATTGAGAGTGACACTAATAGAAGATAAAATGAGAGAATATTGTTTAAAAGATTTGAAAATAAAGAAAGAATATCAAAAGAAATGCATTTAAGAAAATATGAAAAACTAAATTTTAAAAGTATTAAAAGAAGTAGAAAATGACCACAAAAGTATTGGAAAGAAACAATAAAGAATGATCTAGTTTATGTTGAGTTAACTGTTAACATGATAGGGCGAAATGTGGGAACAAAGAATCCATGCAGCCGACCCCGTCTAGTATGGGAAAAGGCTTAGTTGTTATTATCTCACATTGTCGTGGAACTATTTTCATATGATCATACTTTTCATGTCTTTCTTCTATCATTGAAGTGTTAAAATAAATAAATAAATACATTTATTCATGCTTAATCTATTGCGATAAAAATTTGAAAGAGCACCCATGGTAAGTTTTGTTACATGTTGATCAATTCAAATCTCTACTATTAATCATGTCGATCAAGATCTTTGAATGTATTTGAGCATGAATGCTATTTGTTACATGTTCACTCATATTCATTTATATTTTAACAACATGAGTGTAATTTAAAAAAATTAAAAGTTTGAGATTTTATGTAAGTGGACATGATCCTATCACTCTCTCTTTCTCTCTCTCTCTCTCTCTCTCTCTCTATATATATATATATATATATATATATATATATATATATATATATATATATATATATCGACATACTAATAAAAACAAGTATTCTTTGTTCGTGGTGCAGTTTTCTGCCCAGTGAAAAACTCGCCTACCTGCCAATACGCTGAAGACATCACTTTTCAGCTAAAAGTTCATCCCATTTGGAGTACGGGAACCCGCATTGGACGATCCTGACCGTTCATCTACAAGAGGCACGGCCGGAAGAGGCAATACTTTTCGCCAATGGGCTTCCCGGATCATTTCCCAAAAGCCACACACCATTCATCAAAAACAAAAAAAGCAAGAATACGCGATGGACGGTAAACGATCAAGTATAAAGAATCATTAACGGTGAACAAAAAGAAGTGTGGGGGCAATATCGTCGTCACAATTGCGCCTTTCACTCATTTAAAGCGAGTGACTAGTGGCTTACGTTGAAGTCATGATTGTCGTACACATGTAGGGAAAAATTGGGCCCACATCATGAATGGCATGTGCGATGAGACGTGGCGATAAGTGATTGGAAGCTGTATGGTTGATTACAACACCGTTTTCTCAAATTTCTTTCTACAGAAAACGAGGGTCTCTGAAGGCCGGTTCATCGTCACGCGTGGACGGTTCTAAACCGTCCGATGCGTGGGAGCGAGGAGCGGACGGATGAGAATGGTGCGTCCCCTTCTGAGCCTCGTCAGGGTGCGGACTTCTCCTCGACACCCTGACTGACTGATCAGGATGTGGGTCCCACCCTCGCAAACTGTTGGTAAGATCCCCCCCCACCTAAATTAGAAGGATTAGTAACGGGATTCCCTATTTATTTATTTAATTTATTATTCATTTTATTGTTATTATTACTATTATTATTTAATTACTTATATCAAAATTGTTTGGTTTAGTAGAGGTTGTCCAGTAGAAGGGATGTTAAACAAGTTGAACAACCCGAACACGCAGTTGGAGACTCATTTTACGATGAGGTGAAGCATGTGTCTTTATCAAAATTTAGAAACGGGATCTGTTATTGTATATAAAGAAATATAAGTGTTTCGTTATATTCAAATAAAATATCTCACTCAAAATACTAGCAACACCTTACCTCCCATTTTTTTTTTGAGTGCACCAATGCAAGTATGGAATGTTCAAATTCGACCTAGCTTGTTTAGCCAACATGTACAAAAGATGTACGTGACACAAATGAAGATGTTGAGATGGATGAGTAGTCATACAAAAAAAAAATGTATACATAAATGAGGTTATTAGAAATAAATTATGTGTGACACCAATAGAGGATAAAATGAGAGAACAACGTTTAAGGCGGTTTGGACATATGGAAAGAATATCAAAAGAAGAACATGTAAGAAAATACGAAAAATTAGATTTTGAAAGTATTAAAAGAGGTAGAGGACGACTACAAAAGTGGAAAGAAACAATAAAGAATGATCTAGCTTATTGTGAGTTAACTGCTAACATGACACATGATATGGCTTTGTGGAAACAAAGAATCCATATAGCCGACCCCGTGTAGTATGGAAAAAGACTTAGTTGATGTATGTATATGTATATATATATATATGTGTGTGTGTGTGTGTGTGTGAGATGTGCCAAAATATTTTTACATAGTGGATTTTTCTTGTGCAACCTAGTGGGGGGCTGACTTAAGGTGTATGGATCCATCCGTTCCAAAATAGAATATTTTCATGTTATTTTTAAAATTGCAAGCATATTCTTAAAGTTTGTGATTTAGGAGATATCAGACAATTTGGCTATGTGGAGGCCACACTTAATAGGTATTGATGTTTTTTCTTAGCGTGCGGATGCTAAACTCTTAAAGAGAAAAAATATATTCATTTGTCACTTATAAGCCAATGAAAAAGTACAGTTATTTATCTTATAAGAGATTTTTAAGCTTTGGACCACTTGGGTGTACATATTGGGCTGGTAAACGCACTGAGCTCATCATAGTTTGGCTCGATTCGGCTCACCGCGAGCTCGTTCGTGTTCACCTTCATTTGGCTCGTGAAAGTTTGCTAAGTAACATTTTAAATTTTGTTACCTAAACCATACCCACAAAGTAAAGGTAATTAATCATATTAGAGTATGTAAGGTTAATGACAGGGTTATATTAATTTAATTTTTTAATAAAGAGAGAGTTTAGGTAAATGAAGGACTACTGTATTTAGAATATTTGAGGATCTCTCTCTCTTTCTTTTTAACGAAGAAAGAGTTTAGCTAATTGCACAATTAGCAATTAGCTCGACTCTTCTCTATAGAAAACAAGTTGAGCAACAACACAATGACCTCAAGAATTAAGCCTTTTTGCGAACTAGATGAAGTCAACTACATGAATTATTTGTTTCGAAAAAAACAGATGGTGTTAGATAAATAAAAAAGGATCTTTTGTCAGGATTAATAGTTTGATATTTTTGATGGACAAGAAAACAACACATTAGATATTGATGCATCTTGTGTGTGTGTGTATATATATATATTTATTAAAAGACGAGGCCGAAGCCTAACACACACGTGCACCCCCTGAAAGTCTAACTCCCCATTACCACCAGCAGTGCAATTTATCGGATATTTTATTTGATACCATACTGCATTTTCAGTATACCATATCTAAATTAGAATTGAACTTGTGCATTTTTAGATGTATCCCATGGATATTTGATATTTCATTCCAACACCATGCATATATCAGAAGTAACATCTCTCGCTCTTTTATGCGTACTTGTGCGTATAGTTTACATCACTTTCATGAGTACCAACTGCGCACACATACCCACATTCACCTACACACCCACACGCATGCACTGCACAACATTATTGTGGGTACCAACCATGTGTGCGTGTTTTGGATGGTGATAGAGATGGATCATATGATCATGGTTCTAGTAGTACATGGACCTACCATGACAAAAAAAAAAGAAACAATTAAAGAGTCATGGGTCCAGTGATCTTGATGGTAGGACATAGTGTAGGCAAGTGCCATTCAAACAGGTGTAAACGTATGATCATACAATAGTTCTCCCTTTAAATCAAATACATGGGGCCTACTTCCACGCCATGAGGGTCTACCAATTTCCTCTGTGTTTCTCTAGTCAGTGTTGATTCATTACAACCATAAAAATTGTGAAATATTTTTGACATTTTTTCACTTTTCTGATTTTTATTTCAGTAATTTAGAGTGCATTTATTGGTTGTATTTTCTTTTTTCAGAAAGTTCCTGAAAAAGGATTTTAAATTTGCCAATCCGGTCAAGTTTCTAAAACCCCCAACTATTAGCTGTCTTTGGTGAATATCTATCTTAAAACGATATTCAATATATACATTTACCAATGATCTCTTGAAACCTATGTTTCAAGGAGATGATTAAAGTAGACATGTTTGGTTTGGGTTTGTCTAGATTGTTCTGGCTTGTCTAATACCTGACGCCGAAATTGAACTGGTTTGTGTAACAAGAACACACTCATGTGCTTGATATCCTAATGTCTCTTTATCAATATGTTCATTTAAGTCTCCTCCTAAACAAATCATCCCTCTTTGTGAAATTCTTTGAATCACCTGCTTCCAAAATGTTAGTCTTTATACTATCTTCTAGTCCTACTTGGGGTGCATAAGTACAAACTATATTCAAAACCTCCGTTCATAGAACTAATTTAAATATCATGATTCAGTCATCATATCATTGTATGTCTACTATACTATCCTTTAGATCTTTATTTATAATAACACAAACTCCGTTTCAAGCCTTTTCTTTTCCTAAGTACCATAATTTAAAACATGTATCCTCAATCTCTTTTATTTTTTCTCCAACCCACTTTGTCTCTTGTACACGTAGGATATTAATCTTTCTCTCACCTCCATTAGCTTATCGAACAATGTTTCGATATTCGAAGAACTAATACAAATCTTATTATCTAGGACTAACTTCTTTACCTCCCGCATCCATCCATACTGAAAATGTGGAGACTCTCTCTACAATTTGTTCACTACATTCAGAAGACAATGTAGTATAATTAATTTCTTTACTCACACTTATACATTATATGAGAACCCTCTCTATAATTGATTTACTACATTCGAGCAAAAATATAGAGACTCTTTCTTACTTTTCACTACATTCAGCCTCTCTAGTGCGTCGCTAAGGGGACACCCCAAGACAATATTCATAATTTGTGTAATCCATGGTATAAAAATCTAACAAAGGTTTATGTTGGCTGTCGAAAGCCTAACACAAGCCTTTTCCTTTATCCGAGCTTGGGGCCTGCTATACAAAGGTGATCCCTTACCGAGGTGGAGTTAATGATGCATATATACACATTAATAAATATAACTTTTTCTCTCTATAAAAATATAACATAGATAATTTTAGCCAATAAAATAATTAGTTCCATCTTGTCCAATTTTGCCAAAAAAAAATGAAATATGTGACAAGAAACCAACACGCTCATGTATGTTTTTATGTCATTAAGGGAGTGTTTCATTATGAGGCATGGGCTCTCATGGATGTTCATGGGAACAAGATTCTTGTTCTTGTGAAGACTCCCTTCGAACGGGACGGATTTGGAGAGTGGAAACGGGGATATTGACAAGGATGGAGAGAGCAAGGAAATCTCCAATGGGAATCGAGGTGGGGACTAGGATAGGAGGTCCTCACCTCGCGAACTCCTTCTAATTGATTCTACAGAGTTAGGCCTATTTAAAAATAAAATAAATTATAAGATAAAAAATATTACTTCTTTTTTGAATTAGTAAACTCATTGCCATTCCTCACATTTCATTCATAATAATATATTCTAATTTAAATATATTTTTTTATAAATTATGTTTCATTTCGTAAGCTCCAATTTATATTTAAGATCACTCTTTTTTCCTATGAATCTTCACTTGACTTGTGGAGATTGGGGCATGTTTGGTCTCTTTCCTATGAATCTTTATAGGACATGTGGGGATTGAAGCATTTTTGGTCTCCATATGGGACAAAGACAAGATTATAAAATGGGGGGTGGGGACAAAGACTTGGATCCCAGGCTCATCTCATGAACATCATGTCGGCCTTATAATTAAACAAAGACTACAATATGAATTAAAAAGATTGAACGATTCCACTTTTTATTTATCTATCATACTCACATGTGCCCATCCCTCGGGCCTTGCAGTTAGAGCTTTGAAGGCTCAACCTCACAATCAAACACCCCCTAAGGTAGTGTACTGTATACAACATGAAATCATCAGCATATATGTAAACTTAAACGAGCCTTTTCCCAACTAGGTAAAGCAGTTATGGACTTATAAAATTCATTTGAGATATAAGAATTCGATTCTACCATGGGCTATATTTTCAGAATTTTTTTTTATCGTGGGTTCACAAAATAGCTGATGGTTTAAACGATGACGTATAGATTTTTCTTTTTTTTTTTTCCCGAAAATGTAGGACTTCCTAAAGGCCAAATATCTTAATACTACTCTTATTAAAGTATGCTTAACTCGGGAGTTCTCATAAGATCCATTACATTAATTTTGAAAGATCGGAGAGTTCTGATGAGATCCGGTGCATTAGTGTTAAAGATTAGTCTGTCCAAAGCGATCTGTTGTATCGGGAAAACCTAACCCCAAGAGATTGTTGTAAAATCAACTGTATTTTTCAAAAAAAAGAGAAAAAATCTAGCTAATATGAGATGATTTACCACATTGTATCTGAAAATTTGAATTTTAAAACTGGTTCCACAAGAATTTCTCACAACCTAACTCTTAACATTGTTGTCCTCATTCATTCCCTCAAACGCAGTGTGTGCTGTTCGAAGATGAGAACATAAACGAAACATATCACACTAAGTATGACCTAACCACCGAACAAATAACACTCAAATTATTTAAAGGGTAGGCAATGACATAGATTCTCTATGAAATGCATAATTTAGGTTAATTATATGTTTGGAACTCAAATGCAGTGCACTTGGTACATATAATAGTGTTTATGCCTGTGTGTGTATGTGTGTGTGTGTGAGAGAGAGAGGTGCCAACTTGTATTTTAATAATTAAAAGGGAAAAGGGGTAGGTAATGCTTCATTAGATGTTTGATTTCACTTTGTGTGGCTTCACAAAAGTTTATAATAGCAAATTTAAAAGCAGAATCTTTGTTTTGATTCCTTACAGTTGGTAATTTTTTATTTGTCTCTTCCAAAGAAGCACCATGAGGGCAGCCATCATGGTGTCTAACATCTTCCCACATATTTCTTTTGTTTGTTACCTTCCCTTTATTATTACAAAGAAGAAAGGTTCTTGGGTAAGTCTTATAATAAGAAGCAAGATGATAAATATATTACAAGAATCAAATCTTCATTTAAAAACTATAGAAGCATAGGATTCAAATCTATGTAATTGCGCAAATGACGACAAAAAATCTACGAAGTCGATCGCACTTAGTGTCAAAGATGGCTTGGTTTTGGTAGAATAACAGATCCAACTTGTCTGAAAAATTGAGGGAAGGTGATCTTTATAAAACTTAGATTGAATAATATGCAAGTGGTTGAACTGAAACCTTATGTTATAGGTTTGGCTTCATCATCTCCCCTTTAACTTTGAGTTCTTAGAGGCTGACATAATGTTCCAATTAATGTCAACTACACACACATGTGTGTGTATGTATGTGTGTATGTCAACCTTATGTATTTGTTTTCATAATTTTCTATTTACAAAATTTGGCTATAAAAATGAACTACAAATAATGTTGGAGGTTAATATAACGATTTGCTAATATGGGTACAACATCAAGCAAAATAACAACTGAAAAACCCTATTGTCGACCCTATGAACTGTTTACGAAGACTTGGTTATGGTTTGTAAGATTATAATTTGGCAAATTTCCGTTTAAGCACCAAACTTATGAATCGCGGCTGGTTCACTGATCCTCTCATATTACAGAAAATTTCTTCTATATGACAGATAACTTCCACTATTTCTGTCAAATGACATCAAATATTTGTTAATGTGTCATCTAATATGCTTGTCACTCAGGTTAGTAACAATACTAATTTGAGATGAGGAGTTTGCCTCTCTCTCTCTCTCTATCTCACACACACACACACACTTACACACCCAATGCGCAATTCATAGCTTATCGTCAGAGTGTGAAAAGCAGAAAATTTAATAAAGATCTTATTAATAGAAAGCTTATGCAGTTTCAAACATGGGAAGCAAAAGTTGAATGAATGTACCTTTTAAAATGGCGCACTTATGAAAAGCCTGATACTTGATTAATATAATCAAAGCTGATGGGCCTTCAATATAGTTCCCAGTATATATTCTATTGCAATGGGGAGTGCCCCATGTTTACGAAGAGCACCTGGTTTTGCAATCCACACACATACAGTTGCACACATGTTCGCACGCACACACACACACACAACTTGCTTAGGAAATTAAACAAATTAAAATAAGATAGACTCTTCATAAGTTATGCTAGTAAAACAAGGGCACGAAGTTGTTGAGTCATTTCTTGCTTAAACTTGATACTGTTTCAGTAAAATTTTGTTGCATTAAGGACCTGGATTGAAGATAACTCATAGGACCTGCAAATGGTTTAATTTAATAAGGTTTACTTTTTTCTCTTGATTAATAATCAATCCTCTATGAAAAGGATACTGGAATTAATATCCTAAACTAAGGGCATATGCTTGCCATTGGCTTGTGTTACATGTAGCAAGTATACATAAAAATAAACATATCGATGTTAGTCGGCCAAATAATAGCTTAAAAGTTGTTTCTACATAGTTTTAGGAAGATTAGCCCATTGTTCCTCTAGAAACTGCGTGCTTTGACCTACTTAATTACAATAGGATTATAGAGAAGAAGTTGGGTGCAACACTAATAAAAGATAAAATGAGAGACACGCTTAAGACAATAATAGTTTAGATGTTTAGAGTCTCGACTGAAGCGACAGATTGATGAAGCTTGAGAAGAATGTGTGAGAAACTAGACGGTGAACACCTCGAAAGAAGCACAAGAAAGCCTTCTCGTAAGATCTTATGATTTTGTACTTAAATTAATACAACAAAGTAGAGCACAATGGCGACCAAGAACCCTTGTAGCCTGCTCTGCTTACAAGGGACAAACCATTGTTTTGTTTTAATTTTTGTGATTTCTCGAACATTTGAGATTGTGCAGGATGAGTTAGAAAGTAAGTTTGATCAGTAAGATAATGTGGTTGAGATAGTTTTGAAAATTTTATAATCTAAAAGAGTTCGGACCCTGTTATTTATTTTGGCCTGCTTAAGAAAGTACCTTAATCTAGACTGGTTCGATTCAAACTATAGGTTGGTTCAGTACCATTAACCCATGGTTAATTAAGGTGGTCTAGTACACTGTTCCACTCTCTGAAATATTATCACCGGAAAATACGACGAGTCAGCCTTGTTCTATATGCATAAGCTTGACTTGAATTGAATTGGCTTGAAAATGACTTGAATTGGCTCATATTAACATGACCTGAGCTCAAACACACTATGAACTCTTCAATCTTGGCCAGGACAAGTTAATGAGTATTATTTAAACTTGGCTTGATCAACTTATTCAAGTTGAAGAGAAGTTAGAGGCTGCTTTGCTAAGTTCAAGACACAGTTGCAGCTTGCAAATGGAGAAAAAAGAAAATTGTGAATAAGTGACCAACTAATGATCTATTTAGAACAGATCACTGGCCAGTAGCGGACCTGGAATTTCGGGCTGTAGCCCACCTCCCCCTGGTGCTGAAGTTTATTGGGTCTAGTTCTAAGTTCCATGCCGATGATAGATTCCGCACCAAAAAATTAAGGTCCAACTCTCTTAAAACCTTCTACTAAATTTCCTTTAGACTTTTTCTTGATTTCTAAATCAGCAAAAAACAATCGAGAAAAGCTCGTGTGCATATATAACAATCAGATTTAGCGTATTAAAACAAAATTTAATTGGAAATTTCTTTCCCTTCAATATCACGATTCACTTGGGTACGTCAACGTTGCTCAATAGTGTCCGTGTCCTGGGTCGTGTCACCGAAGAAATACAATGGTTTCGTGTGATGTACAGTTAAACTTATTCATGGACATGCTCAACAAGCTAAACTAGCTTTCAACGAGTTCAATATTCCTGCTCTTATAAGGCTCCAGGGGTGGCAATTTCATGTTTCCTATCATTTTGGTATGTGTGAAATCAGGTCAATCCCAGAGCAACCCAATTCTTTTCAGGTCACTTTGGTTGACAAAAATATGGACTTTTCAGATTGTGCGCATGTTGGGTTTTTCGTTGTGTTGACATCGACAAAGATTTCACGTTTTGGGGCATATTCATGTCGTGTCATTGTGTGTTTGTGCTGAAAAAGGACGAACACGAACATGACCTGATTAATTCTTGTCACTTAGGGTGGACAACGGGTACTTTTGGATTGGATTTACAAGTTCCGGACTGGTCACTGGAAACCATGAACATGTTTGTATGCACAGAAAGCAAGCTCACCTGACTAGGGGGTCGGCTTACAAGGTAAAGGTCATGAGTTCGATACGCAGGCGCGCATTGCCCTTTTTTATTCAGCTGACAAGAATACACCTCATGACGTAGCATATTGGTTTAGACCAAACCAACAAGATGGTGCACACTACCAGGTATTGAACTCGTGACCTTCAACTTGAATGTTCTTAATTTGAGACGCGGCTGCTTAACCAGATGAGCCTACAACTAGTAGTGTTTATTACCATTGAATCTTTTCTTGACAATGTATTTATTAGCATTGTTACTAAGCATTAAGTGAGAGATTTTGATACTTAAGATCCATCTTTTGCAAAGGAAACTCAACTCTTCGATCTTAGATGAAAAAATTGGATCCTTCATATAACAAGAAATGTATCATGAGGTTCACATATGCGAGACGGGCAGTGTGCAATCCCCTATTTTGCCACCTTCCGCCTCTTAAAATTGCCTTCCCTGAACCTCAGCCACCTTCTTCGTCCTCGTACACCCATTTTGTGACACCGATACTCTCTCTCTCACATACAGTCGCAGAACCGTTCATAAAAAACACAAACTCTAGAGAAGAGCAGAGGAAAAAAGACACAATATTTATGTGGTTCAGCTAGGAGATGGCTACTCCACAGGCAAAACCAAGAAGAAGATCTTAGTAGACGAACGATACTTGAAAAAGATTTTTACTATCATGAAGAGAGACATACAATCACGATGAACTCCATAGTTTTTAAGAGAATTTATAAGTCTTATTATAACGATAATTAGATTTGTAACATTATCATCTTTATTTTGTTGATTTGTTTAATACTCGTTGCATTCATGGAAGATGAATAAAGGGTCTTCATTTTATCATAAAAGTTCTTATCAAGGTCTATTGGATGGGTTATTTGATAACATTTATTGTGCCTCGAAAAACAGGGTTATTCTAATTCTTTTTCAAAATGTTAAATATAATCTCTTGAGTACTACTACTTAAAAATCATGTCATCTACAAGACCCCAACACCAACAAAACTCTCGTTAACCCTTTGTGTATATTCTTTATATACGCTCTCTCTCTAAATATCAGCCAATGCCTCTGCGACCAACAAAGACCTCTAAGTTTAGTGTTCAATTAGGACTCCATCATGAGCTTTTCAGGTGATCTCATCAGAAATCCAGCTACATCAATAGATTTTGGTGCAATTGGAATGACCATGGAACTGTTTGATTTGGGAAAACTATTTATGTATGATGCCTCACGGCTTCAACCATGGGATGTTTCTTAGTTGAATTTAAATTACAGGTCGTATGTAGGTCCAAAATAGATCCGATTATGAAGAACTCAAGTGATACATCAAACCACAAATTTAACTATATTGTTGAAATTTTCACGTCGATAATACTGATCAGTTGCATCACAACAATGGCATTATATTGCAGTAATTGGTAGGGAAGAAAGAATCGAGTTGCATGCCAGATCTACATGCAAGTCCACTAGTGGGGGCTACATCCTCGAGGTAAGGTGTATGCCCTACTCAAAAATTTGAAAATATATATATATATATATATATATATATATATATATATATATAGAGAGAGAGAGAGAGAGAGAGAGAGAGAGCACCCTAAGGTTCTACTAAATCCAAATAAATCTCAGCCATCCATCTTTGGTGATGGATGGTTTAGATTTAAAATTTGAAAAGCAAAAGTGCTTATGTGGATAAAGTGTATCACATGCACTTTTTATTTTATAAATTCAAATATCATTCATCACCAAAGATAGATGATTGAGATTTGTTTGGATCTGCTAGCACCTAAGGGTATTAGCATATACTAGTCTCTATCTATATATATATTTACCCACGTTTGACACAGTAAACTCATGCTTACCCATTGTTTTATGTTGGCATAATTATTATTATTCTGAAAATTTGTGAGGATATGTGAGAAAATATCAAAAAATAACTTTATTACACTTACCCCCACAACAAGGAACAGAGAGACATGAATGTTCTCTCAGTTATAAGAGTGCTCTCGAGAGAGAGAGAGAGAGAGAGAGAGAGAGAGGGAGAGAGAGAAAGAGAGAGCACTCTTATAACTGCATGAACATTCATGTCTCTCTCTCTAGGTTTAAATGCTGCTGCTCTACATTCTCTTCAGTATGAAGTGGTTGTTTTAGATCCCGCAACAACTTCACTCAGTTAAAAGTTTTCAATTGTACACGGTACTCCATGGTTTTAACTGTGGACAGTTCACCTCACTTTCATATTTTGTCGATCTACCACTCAGTCAGCACCTCAATAATTCGCTATGTCCAAGTTATCTGCCAAATAAACAAATAAATAAAAGTAAATAATAAAAATGGGAAAATAAAGGACAACCCAATACGACTAATGCATGGGTTGACTCATATCTACCACCATTTTAGTGGGAAAGTGCTTGGTTTTGGTTTGGGTCGACTTGTGTGCAATCAGTCCACCGGGATGACGTCCAACGCACAATCATAAAATAGAGATCTTGGACTCAACAATGGTTTGGTGCGCTCCAAGGTTGGGTTAGGTGATATCCAGCACCAAACCGCATACGTACGAAATGACAATAGAGTACCAACACACAGAGAGGCCAAAAACTATTAGAAGACACATATATATACATATACATATATATATATAGGAAGACTTAAATGCATAATGTCATTTGATTTATAACTTTTTATATATATATATATATATATATATATATATATATATATATATACTATGCACTTTATATTTAATATATCATTATACCTAAAGTACCATTATACTTTATATTTAAATGCATCAAGTAGTTAAGAAGCCCTAATTTATATAGATAGATCTTGAAGTGAATTCAATGAGCTCAGCATGAACAGAGCTCAACCAAGCCATGAATGACGCGGTTTAGCTGCATACATTCAAGAATGAAGACTAACATGACAGGAAAAGGGCGAGGAGTCAGCAACCAGTGTCTTTCAGGACCTAGAAAATTTTAGAGTCTAGGATTAATCGAGTGAAATTCAGGTGAGACAACAACAATAACAACTAACCCTTTTTTCCATACTGATTGGGTCGGGTACTCGAATTTCTTTCCGGCGGCGTCACCTCGCCCATGGATTAAGTCCTCTTCTAGCTCCTTCGAGAGTCAGTGGCACAGAAGAACTATCTTTTGCTGATAGACCAGTTGGGATCATCTTGCACTTGCGGATGCGCACAACCATACACATACAAACAGAGAGAGAGAGAGTTTGTGTAGTAAGTATGATATATAAAGGAAGTGTGCGGCATCTTAATCATTAATAGCCACGTAAAACCAAAATTTATTCTCAAAATGGGTAAAAAACAATCGTTACATAATTCACCCCAGCGAATATGCATGTGATGAATGCAGGAACTCCAGAATCGTGGAATTTAAAGTTCCTGTTTGATATGCTTGATAGGTGGCAGGATTTTCCTGGTAAAACACATATAACCACCCACTAGCTGAAAGTGAAGCCAACTTTAGTGTGATCCTAAGATCGGCCGGAACACGACGGTCGAGTGCTTCGCGATATGCAGACTGAATTGGCCACCTTTCTCGTTGACGTCGATCTTGTCCATGCCGGGAGGTGGCAGCATCTCAAATTTAGCAACCAGTCGGCCAACCACTAGGCTCAGGATAGGCAGCGCCAAGATGATCCCAGGGCAGCTCCTGCGGCCCATGCCGAACGGGACGTAGCGGAAGTCGACCTTGCCGCCGACGATCGCGTCGGTGCTCTGATCCTCCTCGAGGAACCGCTCCGGGCGGAACTCGGCTGGGTCCTTCCACCACTCGGGGTTGTTTGCAAGCCACCATGCATTGACCACAACCTTGGTGTCCTTGGGTATGTTGTAGCCACCGAGCTTAGCGTCCTCTAGGTTCATGTGGGGCACGAGCAGGGGGATGGGTGTGTGCAGCCTGAGTGCCTCCTTGACCACGGCTTGGAGGTAAGGCAGCCTTTGGAGGTCAGCCTCTGTGACTGGGCTCCCTTGGAGCACACTCTTGATCTCTTCCCTGAGCTTGGTTTGGACACGTGGATGGTTGGTCACCTCCGCGAGGGCCCACTCCATTGACCACAGAGTCGTCTCAATGGCTGCTCCAAAGAATCAAAAAATGTGTCAATGCTATTTATACAAGATTTCAGTTTTCTTAAGAAAAGAAGTTCCGGGAAAAGAATTCCATGATGACTGCATCTTAACATTCCTGAATCTGACTTAAGAGGACCCACTATGATTTGGATTTGGATTGGGAGAAAGCTAGATGAGAAAGTAAAAGCTGAATATGAATAGTTGATATTGAATGTATCCAAATCTAAATCTGCTCGTTTGGCATCCGTATCATTGCCCATTCTAAGGAAAGCCATCACATGACATGATTTGACAGCTCCACCTGTTGCGAAGCTTCACTCGGATAAGGGTTCAGAGTTGTAGTAGGTAGCCCACAAACAGCATAAAATAATAATAATAATGTTACGTATTTTGAAAACATACAATTTGAAACCATCAAGTTCCAATCTACTTCCGGTTTTATAAAAGGCAAACTGAAATCAAACCGAGTGATTCTTAATTTTGATTTTGGTGATTGAAACAACCGATGCTGTTAAGAACCGGTCATGTCTAAGCCAAGTAATGCTAGATTGTTCCAGCCTCCTTCGTATGACACCCTTTAGCCAACCTCTGAAAATTGTTGGGGAAAAGTTAAGGTGGTGAGAATGATACGACACGTGATGTGATGTATGACACGCTGTGATATGGTTCGCAATAGAACAAGGCAATTATATCTCTAACTGAAGACTGAGAAACTATGTTTTAGTATCTATATACTCGAACAGGTGTCCCTGTCTTTGTTTTTTACACGAACCGACACGGTTCTCTCCTACCGCTGGAGATCCTTTATGTATGTTATTTTTATCTATTCTAGGTTGGCGAAACAGATGGCAAACATTGACCAATAATAGAACACAATAAGTCAAGTTATTTCGTGTCATACATGATGCCAAATTGGGTGTGGCGTTTCCTGGAAAGAAAAGGTATAGAGATGTAAATAGTTCGGGTTGAGATCTGATAGTGGTATTAATTCCGACTTACACGGATTGGTCGTCAGACTCGAACAACAAAAGGAGAAACCCAAAAGTTCATTTCCCCTTTATAGAGAGAGAGAGAGAGAGAGAGAGAGAGAGAGGGAGGGGGGTTAAAGTTCTCACCAGCCACATTAATGTTCTCCACGATGTATATGGTGTTGGCTTCTGAAATTTCTCCCTTAATCTCTGCTTCAATAATCTGATCCATGGCACACTTGACAATATGCCTGTCCCCATTTGCAGCCATCACCTTTCTGCACAGCTAATTATCTTTAGTTCTCTAGACATTAAATATTATATATATATATATATGATCATCATAATTATCATCATGTGATAGCATAATATATTCACCATAATTATCATCACGTGGTAGCATAATATATGCATGCGTCTTAGAGAGAGAAAGAGATCAGACCTCCTCTGCTGGACATAGTAGTTGTTGAAGAAGGCAAGCCTCTTGTTTTGCAAATCCCTGCATTTATTGAGATAGCCTCTCAAGAGAGGCCTCAAGATGGGGATGAAGTCCCCATAATTGTACTCAAAACTCTGAGCCAATCTGCTCCTCTCCGCATTGAATTTAGTGGCTTGCTGAAACAACGGATCGTCCATCGACTCGAACCTCGCATCGAACATCATCCTGTACATGATGTTATACAACATGAGCTGCAGCCTCCTCCTGATCAAAATCCCTTCCCTTTGGACCTTCTCGTCCTTCATCAAGTCCTCCACCACGTCCTCGATCTCGGCCTCCCACCCTTCCCTATATTGTTGCACCACCTTATTGGTGAAGAACGGCAAGGTCATGATCCGGCGCATCTTCCGCCAGTGATCGCCGTAGATGGTGAACACCATGTCCTGTCCGTTGCCGGTAAATATGTCGAACACGACGTTCCGTGGCCGCGAGCCGAACTCGACCCCCTGAGTGTGCAGGACCTCCTTGGCTAGTTCCGGGTTCGATACCACGACTAAGTTCCTTACACCCAGTTTCAGTAAGAACACATCGCCGTATTTTTTAGCCATACTGGCTAGAAACCTGTGGTTAAGGTCATTCCCTACTTGCAGCCAATTGCCGAAGATAGGGACGGCCGGGGGGCCGGGGGGAGTGTTCTCGTCCTTTGAGCCAAGAAAGAGAGAGACGAGAGAGAGGGACAATAAGAGAGAGAGAGCCAGAATCAAGGGAGAAATTGGCAGAGAAGAGAGAAAACTGGTTTTGGGTGCTGCATGATAGAGAGCCAACGAAATCAGCAAAGGAAAGATGAGAGAGGTGGCCCTTATTGCCATGGCGGCCAAGTTTTTCTGGAAGAAGTAAGTGATAGAAAATGAAGATAGGGGAAGATGGTAGCTACGGTTGATCAAGTTTTAAAGAGAGGAAGACGTTCGACGGACAGATTCAGAGAGAGAAGGGTCTTCTCTGAGACAAGGGAAGGTGGATAGGGGAACTTATATGTATTGGTAGCTCAAAAAGGGAGCAGGTACAAGAGAGTGAGAGAGAGAGAGAGAGAGAGAGAGAGGTTTTCAAAGAGAAAACCGTGGGCGGAAGTTGGTAGGAGAAAACCTTTTAACAGTGTAAAGGCCAAACGAGGAGGGTTGGTGAGGAAAACGCCATTGACGAGTAAGACACCAACCCCCAGTTGCCTCTAGCATAAGATGATCAATTAACTGGCGGGCTACCAACATTTTTTTAATAATTAATTAAAAAAAAATCATGCTTTTTAAATATCTTTCATGCGGGAAATATTATTAATTATATTATGTATTGGGGTGTGACGTGGGCTGGGTTATGCAGGCCTATTGGATTTGCAAACCCCCGGGTATTGATCCCGTGACCTTCAGGTTGAACCAGGGGATTATGCAATCTTGTTGAAAATTTCGCTCCCAGCATATTGGCAAAGGGTTTTTTATTTGAATAAAAAAACAAGGTTAAAGACAACGATAATATTAAGGGCTTTTATGTGTTGGTAAGAGTACCTCTTCTTATTAAGTAAATAGCTTTTTATTATAAAAAAAATATAAAGTTTAACTTACTCAAAATAATTGTTTTATTGTCATTTCAATGTTTACCCAATAAGATCGGTCGGTTACAAGGATTCTTGTTCGCCATAAAATTAAAACCGATCTTTTTTATTTAAACCTGGTTTGGTTATCGATTTTGTCAATAATGTGGCGTAATGGAGCCTCCTTTTTTCTTATATTTTTTTTTAGTAAAGTGGGAATTATTTAAGTAGTAATTTAGGAGAGGAAGTATTAGTTTTTTTCTTGCACCAAGAGCATTAGCTCAACGGCAGGACGCTCTAGCATCGTTGCTGTTGGCGTGGAGTTCGACTTCCTGAGGGTGCATTCATGGTGTGCGTTAGGCTTCGGCCGCCTCTTATAAAAAAAAATAGCGGCGAAGTTGGTGATTGAGATAATAGAGTTTGTGATAGGGACTGGGATTGGTGGGGTTGGTGTTGAAGGGTCAAATTTGTCCACCCACTCTGGACTTGGAAGCCTCCATGCGAAAGGTTTTCCTAGTAGCACATTTCCTTGGACTTAGAGATGGACGATTCCGAGTATTTTGGGAACCCGAAACTGGAATCGGACTCGGACCGGGTCAGTTTTTTGGTTCAAAATCGATCGGTTCCTATTTGAGTCCTAAGCCATGAGGAATCAGAAAATTTATTAATTTTGAAATTTGAAAGAAAAATAAAAAATACAGAACAAGTGGTTCAAAACTGCCGATTTGGGTTTCAGCCCGGTACTGATCACATGGAAAGTGGAACCAAAACCGAATTGGGTGAGCCCTAGATTCGGTTCTGGTTCCTAGCCTGGGATGGTTCAGGACTGGCTCCAAATCGGTCGTGGCTACTTGGACTTGCACATTTGGATCCAGAATCCACACTCCAGATCAGTGGCGAATCCAATTTTTTTTGGTGGAGGAAGCTTTAAAAATTTCTAAATGATTTTTGACATTTCAATACGAAATTACAAATTTTCAGAATTTTGGATAGGAGTAGGGATATCCGATATCCCATCCAACTGGTAAACACTCCAAATCAGTAACCTTCTTTCTATTCATTTTAAAAAGTTAGATTTATCTACAAATAAAATAAATTATAAGAGAAAATAAATAAAAGAAAGTATTGCTTCTTTTTTGAGTTCGTGAACTCATCATCATTCTCCAAATTTCATTCGTAATAATATGTTCGAATTTAGATACATTTTTGCATAAATTAGATTTCATTTCATAATCTTTTCTCCAATATAAACAGAAATGAAAGCATTTCCAATTATCATCGCAGGATGAGGACAAGATTATGAAACAGAGCCGCTCCATAAACATCTCATGTTGAACCGTATAAACGTATTTAGTCACATACAATAGTATCTTATGTATACGTAGGCTCGAAAAGCATGGTAACAAATGATGAAATCTTTCAATCAGAAACTCCGTAGTCCAGATTTTAGTTTGATTGCTTGGACATTATCGAGATCTAGTGAGGAATTTACGTCAACAAATGAAATTTTGTTAACAATGTCCTTTTTTACAAAACCCAAGCAACGTGTGCAAACCCCAAGAATGGAACTCATGCCCTTGCGGAATCGGGAGCGCTGCCACCAAAAGTGCAAATTTTAACAAAGCCAAATGCCTAATAACAGTGGTTGACGTACGACATCACACTAACTATAGCCATTATATTATATAGCCTGGGCCTTGAGGGCACTCTTTCAGAATTTTTGGAAAAATTGAACTGCATTTCAAATAAAAAAAATTAAAATGTCTCCTCTCTCCCTCCTCTCAAAATTGTAAGAAATAGAGTATTTGCCAAATTTTGAAGTCACCTGAAAAAAAGCTAAGACTTTGAATTCTTTAATGATATTAATAATGTGTTCAGATCATATACATAAAAATAATGAAAAGAATATATATATAATGAAATTTCATTAATTGTAAGTTGTTTTAGTATCAGCAAACTAAGACATAGAAACAAATTGAGAGGACATAATAGAAAATTGGAACTACGGAGAGAAACATTAGAAAGTAAAGGCTTCCGACTTAGTAGAACAAAGACAAAATATATGAAACGTAAGTTTTATCATTTGGTTACTTTATGGGACATAAAAATTAAAATTGAAACATATTGCATCCCCCAAAAGGAAACTTTTAAATACTAGGGTCAATTTTTTTAGAGTGATTGAAAGAATTGATGAAGATGTTATGCATAGAATTAATGCAGGTTGGTTAAAATGGACAACAACATAGGTATTCTTTGTAACAAGAAGATACCATTAAAGTTAAAAGGTAAATATTATAGAGCAACAATTAGACTTGTCATGTTTTATGGTTTTGAGTGTTGGACATTTAATCATCAACATGTACAAAATATGTTTGTGGCAGAAATGAAGATTTGAGATGGATGAAAAAGACCGTATAAATAATGAGGTTATTGGAAACAAATTGGGAATGGCACCAATAGAGGATAAAATGAGATAATATCGTTTAAGATGATTTTGATATATAGAAAGAAGATCAAAAGTTTGTAAGAATGTATGAAAAACTAAATTTTGAAAGTATTAAAAGAGATAGAGGATAACCACAAAAATGTTGGAAAGAAATAATAAACAATGATCTAACTTATGTTGATTTAATGGCTAAGATAGTATATGATAGGACTATGTGGAAACAAAGAATGCATGTAGACGACCCTGTCTATTATGGGAAAAAGCTTAGTTGTTGTATCAACAAACTATGACGCTAGGAGGGTCGGCACTGCACTCGTCCACCAAGAAGCAGCAACGCAGAGACACAAGACTGTATCGACCAAACCAACAAAATAAAAAACCAAACTTGATTGATCAACAACATTGGAACTCAAAGCTAGACCAATTAAAACTAGAGGTTCTCATTGGAAAAGAAAGAGGGAGTGTAGCTAGGGAAAATCAATAAGATTTTGGAGACATTCTTCCAAGAAATCCTGTATTGCTCTTTTGTGCAGAAGCTGCAACGTAGTGTGGAGGCGCCATCACAAGCAGCCCCTGGTAATGTCCTAAACACCAACAACCAGAGAAGATTAACACACACCCACACACACACACACACACAGAGAGACTTGTACCGGATAACGATAGGTGCATTTGGGCTCGTTCATGATTGACCTACTTTGTTGCACTTTCCCGCACGTGACAACGTTAACAAGCGGGACTCAGGCACGTGCTCTCTCACTCTCCTTCGAAAGTAGGAGGTCCCTTCGTTCCCTCTCATTCCTACAAGATCAGAATTACTCGCAACGCTCATTAAAAAATCAAAAAGGTGGATCCTCCAAGAGCGCACGTTTCATACGGTCGATACGAGAATTTATACGCGCACACTCAGCTTACTAACCACCGACTCCTTTTCCAGGATCCATCTTTTTCATTTTTAAAGACTAAGACGGTAGGAGGGTCGCAACAGCACAGGTTTTAGCTTGTGTTTTGGTAGGAGACGTAACAATTGACGTTGTTTTGGTTTCATTTTCTTGTTTTTTATCTTTTATTTTTTACTTTTTTTATTCATTAAAATTTGTAAGAGGATGTGTTATCTAGCTATGAAGAAGATAACTCTAAAGACAAATGAAATATCAGTCGTTAGACGTAAAGAGACGTGACTTCTCACATGTTCACTCATACTCATCTATTGATTTTAGTGATATAAGTACAATTAAAATTTTTAAAGATTTTTTTAATATATAACAAGTAATGTTAATACATTTTGAAAAACAATAATCAAATATGAGTGAATATATATATATATATATATATATATATATATATATATATATATATATATATTATACACCACATAAGGTTTTGTGATGCTACTCGTAAGTGGCAAATTCAATTCGTGGAAGGTACATGCAAGTTTACCCTTGTATCGTAACATATATGTGTGCATGCGTCAATCAATTCATTTTGTTTTTGATTTTGGGTTTGAAATGCCCAACTGAATTAACGGTTTCTTTTATTTTCCAAAACCAAACCAAATGAAAATTTTAGTGAGAGTTCCCTTTTGTTAATCAGTTTTAACCGGGTTGTGCTCACCCCTACACACCAAAAGGATATCAAGTGCTTGATGTCCGATATCAACTAGGTTGCCTTAGTTGAGATTATTAGTGCTAGCATATCCAAATAATTTTCAATCATCCATGTTGTGTTGATTGATTGATTGATGAAACTTAAATTTAAAAAGCAAAAGTGTGAATATTAATAATAAACACATAATTTTGCTTTTTAAATTCAAATTTAACCATTTATCATCAAAAATAGATAATTGAGATTTATTTAGATACGTTTAACACTTAATTATATTAGCATATATCAAACTCTCTCTCTCTATGTATATTATCTAGGTATATATAGTAATAGGAACCCACTTGCAGGTGGCAATTTCAATTCGTGAGGGTGCATGCAAGTGTGTGTTATTATGCATGACCCATCTAGTGGGGTTTTAATAATGCTTCAATCCAACCCTTTGACATCAATAAGTTTGTCTAACCCTAACTCACAACCAAATAAATAAATATTGTGAATTGAACGTTGACGGAGGACCCAGTCAAAATCAAAACCAGGAGTAGTGGGTCTATCGGAGTAGACATAGATGGTTTGAATCCGGATTGACGATGGTTTCAATCGGAACCAAACCAGGTAAAGAACTGATCGAAATCGGAATCGATCAAATTGAACCTGAAACTAGAGACCACCCAATTCGATTTCGGTTCCACCTTGTATAGAACTAAAACTGTATCTAAACCGGAATCGAAGTTCTCCAACCATCTGTTCCTTTTTTTTATTACAAATTTTTGATAATTTGAACTTAAAATCAGTTCGGTCCAGTTTCGGTTCTTGGTTCTAACAACACCGGTTTGAAACCCCGGTTTGAACTCTACCGGAGAGGGTTCTAGCTGGGCCCCACTATACCCAAAATGGTCGGCGGATCGACTTATGTGAGACTTCAAACGAAGACCTCTTCTTTGCCCTAAGTGGAATCACGTCTACATACAATGAATCTTAGATGGCGCCCATCTTGGAGCTAAATTTTAGCCGGAGAGAAGCACCAGGATCCAAAAGGTGTCCCGATTCAATGAACATGGTTTGACATGCACATCCTGTGGATGCGTGAAAGAAGAACCACGATTTGGATAATGTTTGCAGAACTGCCATTCAAGTGACCTTTGCCACCTTTTATCTGATTAAATATTAGTAAAATTTGCTTAAAACCAAGTTTTCCAAATCCATTGTTGAGGTAAATATTTGAATAATGTCATTTGCTTTTGCTTTGGAAGTGATTAAAAGTATGAAAAATTTTATGATAATCACTTTAAAAGAAGCAAAAGAAGTCCTCAATTTTTTTATAAATGAGGAGACAAAAGCCTGATCCACACATAAATATCAAAGTCATGACCAACTTGTGAACAACCCCTAGCCATGTGAGTTAGACGAGGAAGACCTCAAAATTGTTGGGAGAAAAGGATAAAACCTCGTTTTGCTTGGGTGATACGTGTTGTGATCTTCAATGGTGAAAGAGTGCATCAAACAATTTGTTAGTTTGAAGCTATCGAAGGTTTTCAATTTTTTTTCTTAAACTTATAATTTCAAACCCATGAAGGTAAATTAAGAAATGGATAATATAATATTCCATGGTTCTCTGTCTCTCCTTGTGGTTCGCTCGCCGTCCCTTTATTTAATGACCATTCTCCTTTCATTATACGCGTCTCTCTCTCTCTCTCTCTCTCGTTGAGCGTCTTGGAGATCTGAGGGAGGAGAGGAGAAGGAAGGGGTCTCTTACGTGCGAAGGAGCATGGGGGCACGTGCCTGAGTCCTTCTTCTTATTCTTGGTAACGGGCTTTCATGGTTGGTTGTCACGTACGTCCTGCATTGTTGTTGGAAGACGGTAGAGTTGGGGAAGGGGAGTTTTGCACTGCCTCGCGCTCCTAACGTCGTCTCTCATCTCTTTATTTCTTGGAAAGACAGGTCTTTAGGTCTCTCTCTCTCTCTCTCTCTCTCTCTCTCTCTCTCTCTCTCTCTCTCTCTCTCTCTCTCCCCCCCCCCCTTGGAGAAGAAACCTTGGAGGGGTTTGATGGGAAACGGAAGCATTTGTCATCAAATGTGAGATTTGAGCAGAAAACTGAAAGGGGATTGACTCGAACAAGAAAGGCTTTTGCTTTAAGCCTGATTGAGGAAGAGAGCATATCAACTATGATTTTCTTTTTAATCTAAATGTATGATAAGAATGAAGATCAGACGCAGGTTTTAGAGAAATCCATCCCTTTCTCATCCGTATTGAACCAAAAATGACAAATCTTTAGTTATGGTGTTCTTGTTTGTCATTGCAATGCACCTTCCCTGTTTTATTTACCCCGTTTTATATGAATCAATTGGTCAGACAATCTATTTGACTTTGAAGTGAGAGACGGATTCGACTCTGACCAGGTTCCCTATTTGGTTAAGACTATTGATTGATTTAGGAAAAGTACTTGTTTCGTTTCTCCTCCTTCGTCGATGTGGCGTTTGGATTAGATTACGCTGCTTCTCTCTCTCTCTATGTATGTATATATATGTATGTATGTGTATATATATTCAACAGTTTGCGTCTTTAATGTTTTGTAAGTATTCATTGTTAAAGCTTCATAACTTGTTCTTTTAGTCAGTTTAAATTCTAGAAGTGTTATTTCTTCTCACAAATCCTCTTTTATATGTTATCATCTTTCAGAAGGCAAGCAAGATGGTGCTCTGGGTTTTCGGCTATGCCTCTTTGGTTTGGAATCCCGGTTTTGAATTTGACGAAAAAATTATTGGATACATCAAGGGCTACAGGCGTGTTTTTGATCTTGGTATGATCTTCCTGCTCTTTATCCATTGTTGATCATCTCTTAGGAAGCAAATGCGTTGACTTCAATCAGCAAAAGTACGATTTTGCACATGGTTTTACTGTTGGTTTGCTAATTACTTTTTGTTGATCTTTCAGCCTGCATAGATCATAGAGGAACCCCAGAGAGCCCGGCGAGAACATGCACATTGGAGGCTTTAGACAACTCAATCTGCGTAAGTGAAGCATGAACTTTTGTTCTGTTAGTCATGAAAACTTTCACACAGTTTATTGACTGTCCGCAATGCACGTTAAGGTTATCGAATCATATGATGTCTTCACACAAGGAAAGAATGAATCAGATGCTGTGGTCAGCCTTAAAAATGTTAGAAAGAAATCATAAAGCATATAAGGCATGATGTTGCTCGTTTGGATTCAAATACAGGTATTAGACAAGACAGACAAGAATAAGTAAGAACAATAAACAAGGATCTAGGTGGTGATGCCGCCTGGTGCAGGAAAAGGTTTAGGAGGCTTGGTTTTGGTTTTGTTTTCTAATGACCATATCAAGATGTTTAAGCTTATTAGGAAATGCTTCAATAAATGAAGTTCTGAATCAATATCGTGGTTACAGGATATCTTTGGATTATAGTAGCAAACCTCTCACAAATGGGTGTTCCAGTTTGACCTAACTCAGATTTTCTGTTTTCCTGGATAATAGTGGGGTGCTGCATATTGTGTTAAAGGAGGTATAGAGAAGGAAAGAGCTGCTATGGTGGTGAGACTCAATAATCTTTTCAATAATGTCTACTAATTAATGAACACAGAATCTGAAATGGCTTTGAAATGTATTTTCAGTACCTGGAGAGAAGAGAGTGCGAGTATGACCAGAAGATTCAGGTGGATTTCTACAAGGTACATCCTTCTCTGGTTGATTTTTTTTATCGATGACATGTCACTCCTTTGAGAAGAAGTAGAAATATTATGTAAGAAAACTAAATTTCTATGTGGCCGACGGCATATTATTTCAGGAGGGAGAAGATCTGACACCAACCATAACAGGAGTTTTAGTGTAAGCCATCTCTACCATGCTATGAGCTTTTACTGCTATGGTGCTTCAGAAGTTTCTTGTTCTCATACACGGGAAAGGATTTTACTGAGATCTCTTCTCTGGTGTTATATCCAGATTTACATCGACGCCTGATTTAATAGGAAATAAGTACTATTTGGGACCAGCGCCATTAGATGAAATGGCAAGGTAAAGAAATTAGAAGACTGAATAACAAGTTCTTTTCTGCTTTTGTTTCCTTCCTCTGCTTGTGGCTTCGTTGTGGAAATGTGGTGAGAGTTTTCCTGTAACTTTGATATGCAGGCAAATTGCTACGGCCTTCGGACCTTGTGGAAACAACAGAGACTACTTATTTTTGTTGGAGAAGGCCATGTTTGATATCGGTATGGACCAATACTTCATTTGAATCTCCTTTCATGGCACTCTGGTTTATCATTCATGATCAAGAACAGTACTCAGTGATATATCTTATTTAGTGGGTTATACCGGTTGCCAATATGAATGACTTAGCAAGCTCTACATTGCATTTCCATGAAATCAACTATGTTGATCCGATTTATTATCAGCACCAAAACCGAGCTTTCTCTCGCTCTAAGTTAGGTTGGCTACATGGATTATTAGTTGCTGCTTTGCGTGTTATCGTGTCATATTACCTTTTAACTCCAAAAGGGCAAGATGGTGCTCATTGCTTCCTAAGGTCTTCCTCTGCATCTTCTTAAAAGTATTCATCATCCATGAATGAGCTTATCTGTGGGTAAACTTCCTCTTAAATATAGACGAGCTAAACTTAATGAAATAACTGTTGAAATAACTACTACTCTTATGGTTCATTAACACTAATATTAATATAATTTTTATATGCAGGTCATGCGGATGACTATGTGATTGAGCTGGCCAATGAAGTTAGGAAGGTGTTGACAAGGTCAAGGGAGAAGAAGAAGATAGGTGGTGCAGTTCATCTCTTGCACAAACCCCAATTTGCTCTCATCCATCCTCATTCCTTAACTGAAACCACGGTCCAGATGGACTCTTAGCCCAAAAAAGTGAACTTGTAGCCACATACACAGAATTAGAGATAACCAATTAGGATACATTAAAGAATGATGGCGGCATTTATCTACTCTCTAACCACCACTCGTCACGCTTTCCACACTGCTCAACTGTTCTGATCACGACTTTGTTGTTGTATGTGATGATTGAGTCTCATCTCTCTCTCTCTCTCTCTCCATCTTTGTTATGATTGTATTTTCAAGTTTCTCATTTTCGTATGTAAATCCCATTATGGAATTCATATGAAAGGAAAACTTTGTGTTAAAGGATCATTACATGCTTGGTGTTCTCGAGACTTTTTACAGTTTCTGGTTTGCGGAGGTGGACGATGAGAATTCGCAAGTTTTCATGGTTAATTTATTGCCACTGCGGGATTTCTTCAGTGATTTGTGTGATGGCACGGCTGAGGGAGACGAAGACTCGAGAGAGAGAGAGACCAGGTTGGGCTATTCATGGCTGGTCTCGTTCTTCACCACTTTTAGACAAGATTTGAGGTCGAGTAGCCAAAGATAAGCTTTGCCCATTGAACTAGCCAAACATGCTTGCAGCTCATTTGGCGTTACTATGGTTTGAAGTGTAGTTCATTCTGCAAGGCCGACGAGCCAAAATTATCCGAGTAACGACCAGCTCGGCTTGTTTTCTGTCCTAGTAAAAGAATATTGTGTATATGCCTGCATTTGGCCAAAACTTGAGAAATGAAGGGCATGTTTGATTATGAGACTGGGTGTATGGAACTAGAATTGTAGGCTCAATTCATCTCTTGTAATTAAACATGAGCCCACTTTTTACTTGATTATAAAGCCGATCAACACCTTATTCTTCGATGAACCTAGTTCCATAGACCCGGCCTTGTAATCAAACACCCCACCAATGAAAAAGGCTTTAGCTCGGGGTTGAATTCGTGGGAAATAATATGTAGTTAGCACCATCCTAAACAATTCCATGCCTCCCTAAAGATTTCTTAAAAACTGACAGTACATGAGAGAGAGTCTTCTAATTGGATATTTTTTGAATATTCCATATTAGTGGATTTCGTCCATTTGGTGTGTGACATGTGGTATGTGAATGTGACGTGATATGGTTCATAAATTTATTGAAGACGGTTGCTCAACTGTGGCAGGCATTGAAGCCCGAAAGAATCAGATTAAGGGAATCTTTGCAGATGCCAACAGATTAATCTGTATTTCTTTGGGAAATATCAGTTCTTTATCATTGAAGAAGATAGTCTGACATTTTCTGTATTCTTGTGGCATGGATTTCATGGCAGCTTTCTGTGTGTGTGGTCCCAAATGTTATCCAGATCAGTCTTTGAACCAGATCCATTGTTTTCAGAATTGTCTGAATCGAATTGAATTAAATCACTCTTGATTGGATTTTGAAATGTATGATTTTAAGAAAATAAATTAAATTGAATAGATAACAACTGAAATGTGAAAGCTCTGCTTATGAAAGAAATGAAGATGTTGAGATAGATTAATGTCCATTGGTGTTCAAAGAAAGTAATAAAACATTATCTATCCCTTCACAAAGAGCAATAACTCACCTGGCTATGGAGTCAACCCACAAGATAAAAATCATGAGTTCAATACCTGGGGTGTGCATTTGGCTTCACCCTCTCCATTGTCTAAAAAAGAAAGAAAGGAAAAGAACTATCCCTTTCTCTTGGTTATACTGATAACGAAGAAGAACGACTATATGTGTACTATATATCAACTAAGAATCCATCTAACCAACCTCGACTTGGTATGAGAGAAGTCTTGGTTTTGGTTTTGGTTCTGATAGTCAAACCCGAACTGCTTTGATTGCATTTATTAGCAATTGGTTTGACATGAATGGGCCAGTTCAAGCTGATTTGATTCAACTTAGACATGGGTCCAAAACCAAGCACATAACAAAAGAAAAAATCAGTATTGACAATGGGAGCTTAGCGTAGTGGTGAGGGCCTGTGGCTGCTAGATGGGCAGTTAGGGTTTCGACTGTGCTCGGTTCTCGAGGGGTATGGTTGGTCCCAAAGCCATGCACATAATAGAGAAACGGTCTGTTTAGACCCAGTAAGGGGTCGGCTTAGTCAAGGGCACCTCTGGCTCCCGTAGGGCAGTTGAGGGTCATACTTTGACTAGAACCATACATTGGATTAGATTTGAATTAGGAGTTGAGGAGTTGGGAGTAAGGGTAACATAATATCGTAGATTATATTGATGGAAATACTATTAGTTTTGGAGTATGTTCGGGCCGAAGCTTGGACCAATGCTTCAAGTCATGCCTAGCACAGGACTTGAATTTAAAAAAATTTATTGTTTAATCGGTACGATTAATCATGAGGGTTTGAATTTAAAAAGTAAAATATATCGTTATGCATTGAATGCATAGTACAACAAATATATATAGTGGTATGTTTAGTCGTTCATTTGATTGGACGGTGAAGATATTTGAGTAGATTTAAGTATGAATCAACTTACACATATACCACTATATATAATACAACATGAGAAACCCTAAAACTAGTAAGTACAAAAAGAACAACTTATAGTCGAGTTGACATATTTTCAACCATAAAACAAAATACCATGACCAAAACACACAACACAAGCACGAAATTCTTAATAATGTAACATCGAGTAAGAAAACTGGACACAAACGCAACAAGGAAAGTCTATATGCATTTTGAATCCAATTATGGTTAACCAAAAACATGAAATTGTCACTACAAGCAACCTCACCCAGAGCATTATCTCACTGGTAGGATTCTTCGACACCTAGTCACAAGTGGCGAGTTCGATTTCCTCGAGGGTGCATGACATCGCCAATTCCAGTTTCCTAAGAACCGAAACCAAACTCAGATCGGACTAATCCGGATTTCGGTTGGGAATTAACTCCTTTTATTATTTCTCGAATCGGCTGGTCCCATGTTCAGGTCTGGATCCAGGTTTTGTTTGACTGGTCTTAACTGGTTCTTGGCCCAGTTTAGGTTCAGTTAAAATTGCCAACCTAATTCCTAACATATGCTATGTCTGTTCATGCATGTGTATTCGGCTTCGGCCTCTCATTGGACAACAACAACCAAGCCTTTCCCAAATAAATGGGGTTGGTTAACAGTTTTTCGGTTTCTATACAGTTCAATTATTGGATTAACTTAATAAAAACTAAATGATTTTTTATTATTTTGTTTTAACTTTTATAATATTAATTTTTTACATATTCATCTACTAGTTTCTCATATTTTTTTTATCAGAGATTTCTTCGATCACATCTTTATGAATTTAAACCATCTTAAACACTTTTGTTTTATTTTATCAACTATTAGTGTCACTCCCAAGTTTGTATTTGATAACATAATTATGAGTTAAATATAAATCTAATTAAGAAAATATTATAAATGTCCGTTGTTGCATGAGACGTGACATCCATTATTTGATATGTTCTTAGCTTAAATCTGTTTTATAGGCCTATCAACTCCTTGTATGCATTAGGAAACAGAACTCACGAAAAGTAAATTCCACATGACTCCACAACAAGTTATTTGAATAAAACCTGCTCTATTTTTTTTAAATGAGGAGGTTGAAAAGTCAGATGCATGCCCTGAGTACCAAACTCAGGACCTTCCTTTCTTTTTTTGACAACGGGGAGGTGGATGCTTGATGCACTCCATGGATATCGAACTCATGACCTTCAAACTTGTGAGTTGACGCCTAGCTACGTGAGCTGTTGGTCGTTGTGCAAACTCACGAACGTTCTTTTACTTTCACTTAATTGGATCTAAGAACTATTTCAAAGTAAGTCGGATCTCAATGTATCCGATCCGATTTCAGTAACTTGGGCAAGGGGAGAAGCTCTTGCAGACGATCTTCCTCTTCTTCTTCCCGATCTCTTCCTGTTAGGATTTCCTTTTCTCGTCGTTTCCTCCAGGGTTAGGGCTTCTCATCTTCTCCTTTCAGAAAGTTGTGAGCGTGAGGCGGGAAAGGATGGAAGCGAATCTTAGCGCTCCTCATTCCATGGGCACGACGATCATCGGAGTCACCTATAATGGAGGCGTCGTTCTCGGAGCTGATTCCAGGACCAGCACCGGTATGATATTTGTCTTCCCGCCGGATAGATTCGATACAATTTTTGATGTTGTGCCGATTTTGTTCGGAAGTATTGATCCCCAGGGTTTCCGCTCCAACGGAGCTCTGACGACTCGGCGTTTTCAATGGAAGCCTGTATATTTCATTTCATGGTCTCTTTTACTTGACCTTCTGTAGCAATCAAGCACGCATTGATTGCTTTTGGTTTGAAATAGATGAAGTATCGAACAACGCCATCTTTTTCCTGGTTTTGTACTTTCTGCTATCCCCATTTTCTCCTGAATATCTGGTTTGTTCGAGAATTTTCGTCAAAACAATCTGGAAAGAAATGCTGGATACAGGAGGCCTGATGGCTCACTTTGTTAGAGCGAGCAACAGCTGGAGCTCGTTAACCACATTTTCTATAGGAGGAATCGAACTGGATGTACTAAGCAGTACACTTTCTTTTGATTTGCGATTCTGTCAGACATTGTGATCAAAGTTTCTGTCATTTTGATATTGACAAAATCGTAATCAAAATTCTCTTCAGTGGAAACAAAATGTCATATTGACAAATTTGCTGGTACTTGGCAGACACCAGATTTATTTCTCAAAAGTTGAAGTTCTCACGGTACATAGTAGTGGAATTTTTGCTGCTGAGCCTGCTTTAGTAGATCATATATTTTAGCTGTCGGTTGTTCAATTGTGTAGTATTATCAAGTGATATGATATGTATAAATTTCTATTCTCGTGCAGAAATCACTGCTTGTTTGGGTTCATGAGTAATGTGATGGTATTTGTGGCACTAGGAATGTATGTGGCGAACAGGGCATCTGACAAAATCACGCAGTTGACTGACAATGTGTATGTGTGCCGCTCTGGATCGGTAATTTTTTTCATTTTATTTGTATGTACAGTTTAGGGAGTAAGCTTTGTCCTTAATTTTTTTGCCCCTGAATTGTTTATCCTTAACCATATAAAATTTACATACATGGTCCTTCTGATTTTGAGACGCTGGTTCAATAAATAATTAAACACTGGAGTTACCTCCTTGTGTTCTCATGAGTCATCATTGTTTCTGTTTGCTCATTAGGGATGTGCACTTGGTTGATGTGCCTGCCTAGTTAAATGAAGTTAATGCTCATCCAACCTCGCAAATTGAATCATATTTGTTTGACAATGTAATTTATTGCTCTGGCACTTTAACTGGATCATGTGCATAACATGTGTCGTTATTCTCTAGGTACTGTTTCTTTCTTTCAAATACTATATGTTTATGTGCTATAAGCATTTCAAGATGATGAATAGATAGTTTATCAGGTCATAGTTTTATGATATCTATCTTTGGTCCATTGTGGAGAATCTTGACTTCACAATAATATGGATGATAACAAGGATACTCTTTCTTGAGTGGGCATTGAAAATGAACTCATCCGTATGAATAACATGAATGCGACTTAAGCTGTTACAAATAAGAGTACTTGAGGATTAGCTGTTGGTCTGAGTCTAGAGGCAACTAACATGGTGTAGCTAGGAATTTGGATCCAATTAGTTACTTGGGTCCTCCAGCTTTAAATAATTAAATGGTATAAAGTAATGGATTTCCAGTGTTTGTAGAATATCAAACACATATTGTGACTGCTGAATGTGGATCCTGCATTTGATGGCAGCTTTCTTTTCCCTTCAGTTTGAATTGACCGGAAATCTTTGTTCATCTCTGTTTCACATTTATTGATGATGTTTTTTATCTATTCTTGTGATTTATTAATTTCTTTTTGTCTTTTCTTCTTTCCTTGCAGGCTGCAGATTCACAGATAGTTTCTGATTATGTTAGATATTTTCTTGATCAACACACGTAAGAAATAAATGGTTATCTGTGTTTCATATGTTGATCTTTTAAGGTCATGCCTGTCTGGTTATACTCCTTCTAAATTAATCTTGCATCCTTTGCATTTTTTTATATGCAGTAATTTGGTATTATCTTTATGGTTTTTGTGTAGTTGTAGGCAGCCTACCTTCACATGTTCTTATATTTAACTTTGAAATTGATGACTCTGATGATTCCTCATTGTAGAATACAACTTGGACAGCCTGCTACTGTGAAAGTTGCTGCTAATTTGATAAGGCTTTTGAGTTACCAAAACAAGGTAAGTTGCAATAGATATTGTAAGTTTTTTACTGAGAACTTATGTGTCAACAAAGTAATGTTTCAAATTTCAATAGCTTCATCAGTTGTTTTAATCACTTCTTTGATGAGCTTCTGAATTTTGTACCATCTGCGTGTGGCTGTTATCTCCTTGGCTCTTTAACATTTGGTCCAAGTGATCTAGCATTGCTCCTTTTGGCCGCATGAACCTAGTGTCAAAGTTTCAGCCCTGGTGGGCTATTTATTAAAGTCAAAGTCCTTAAGACGCTATGATTTTCCTCAATATTGGGGATCTTCATGGACTAGACTATGTCTGGGTACTTGAAGACAATGTTTTCGGGACTACTTTGCTGTTGATGCCAGTTTTTCTCAATCCTGGATTAGTGGATTCTACTTGCATTGGGTGAATTTACGTTCAACGTGTGGATGAGGTTCTTAGCAGAACCCATCTAGTATGGAAAAAGGCTTAGTTGTTGTTGTTTGTGGATGAGCTTCTCCTTGTATCTTTGGACTGTAGGAATTGCTTAATTTAGTGTGAGCATGTTGCCTGGAAGGTTAGAATTTGATGTAGTCTTTGTCCTGCTTACTGAGTCGTGATCAATGCTTTCCTGTAGATGCACCGTTGGGTGAGGAATACTGATATTTGCTATAACATTCTCTCTATTTTATCATTTGGCAGAATATGCTGCAGACTGGCCTGATTATTGGTGGATGGGATAAGTATGAAGGGGGACAAATATATTCTGTGCCACTTGGAGGAACTGTCTTACAACAACCTTTTACTATTGGAGGTATTATGATTTCGTGGCTTATCACATGATGCTTCTCCATGTTCCTGACATATATTATGGAAATCATCTTCTTGTCTAACTTCTTCTATTGGGCTAATGCCTCTAGTTGTGGTTGTTTTTGTTATCGTGAGGCTGCAAAGTTGACTAGATTTGCCAGAATGATTAGTGACAAGCTCTTCAATTCATCTGATATTCACCTCTGTGTTTCCATGATCTACACAAACTAAACATGAGATGGCTTGTTACACTGTATGAGATAAGGGCAAACACTGCATATTTCATCCGAGATTGGCTCATATAGTCATATGTCATTTAGTTAAGCATACATTATATCTGTGTGTGTTTGTACATGTTTGGTTCAGTTTGATTCACATAGGCTCATTTAGTTGAGAACATATGACACTTTATGTCAGTGTTGTCTGACGCGTATCGTATCGTGTATCGCTGGGCTCCACGATACGGGCGTATCGTATCGTATCGTATCGTATTTTAATATTAAAATAATGTAAAAATTAATTAAAAATCAATAAAATTTAGTAAAAAATCGAAAAAAATTGGAAAAAATCAGGAAAAATCTGATAATTGCTTTAAATTCATATAATGTAAGTTTAGTACAGATTGAGCATTCAACATTGAACAATTGCATCCAAATTTACATATTTTGAATCCAAAAAATAAAATACAGACATAGTTTACACTTTACAGTACACTACAGTTACATATAATGTTACATTTTACAAATTGTAATCAGGATCATCAACTAAATAATCTTCATCTTCTCCTTGTTGCAGATCCTCATCATCATCAGCCACGCCCACACCTTCTTCTTCAAAATCAAATTCTTCATCTCCATAATGTTGTTGCGCTCCTTCCAAATTAATCCAGGCAACGTCTTCTTCTGTTAGGAGGGCATTTTCTTCAGTGTCTTCCATAACCTAATCTTCTAATATATCAAAATTATCCAAACTTATTGGATCGAACTGACTTTCTTCTCTATTTACTTTTTTTAATTGCCTACGACACAAACAAAGATAAACAATTAGTAAGTAATATTAACAATTCAAAACTGAAGTTAAATAATATTGAATTGAAAATTTGAAAGTAATACAACATTACCTTTCACGAAGGCGCATGTTACAACGAATATAAACCAAATCATTAAGCCTTTTGTGTTCCAACCTGTTGCGCTTTTTTGTATGGATGTGTTCAAAAACACTCCAATTTCTTTCACAACCTGTTACACTACAGGTTTGGCTTAAGACTCTGACTGCAAAATCTCGAAGGTTTGGACAATCACTTCCAAACCTGTTCCACCAAACATCTGTAAAAAAAATACAAACATTAGAGACATAATAATCCACAGTAATGTAAGATGCAACTTAAATATGAAAATAAACAATGTACCTGGACGCATCGTAGAGCGGTTGCGAATTGCAACAGGCAAACCCATCAAGTGAAGAGCATTATCATATATCTCCATCTCTCGATGTATCGCATCTGCTATGCTCTCATCAGGGACTAATCTGTCGATACAATCAATGATTCCTCGATTAACCTCACCGTCCCTTTTGAAGGTTTCTGAGTACCTGAATGATGGGTTTAGATAATATGCTGCTGCATGAATAGGCTGATGCAATTGTTTATTCCATCTACTATCAATTATTTTCCACACGGGCACATAATCTCTCTTTTTTCCATTAAAATTATTTCTGATGGCTTCTTTTGCCCTGTCCATGGCTTCATAAAGGTAGCCCATAGATGGTTTCTCCTCGCTATCAGCCAATCTCAAAACTTTCACTAATGGACAAGTAATTTTCAATAATCTGACATATGCATTCCAAAATGAACTTCTAAAAACTGTTTCTGCAATCTCATTCAACTTTCTATTTCTTCTGTTTTGAGGCAACTCTGCAAATTGTTGCCACTCATCTGAGGAGAACATTCTCTTCAAAGCTTGCTTCTGTCTCACAATACTTTGTACAGATAAGAAGTTTGTTGCGAACCGAGTTACAGCTATGCGAAGAAGCTCTGCACCTTCTGTATATCTCCTCATCATACACAAAACAAATGCATGGTTGTAAATGAATTTTGTAATATCTTGGCAACACTCAGTTGCTGCCTTTATTTCATCCATCTCACCAATGTCCTCGAGGATGAGATCTAAACAATGGGCTGCACATGGTGTCCAGTAGAAAGTCCCATAAATATCAGCTAACTCCTTCCCAGCTGCTTTGTAGTTAGCTGCATTATCTGTAATCAATTGGACCACATTCTGTAGCCCAACCTCCTGTATAATCTTATCAAATTCTTTTCGTAGGATCTCTGCAGTGTGTCTCTCCTCTGACATGTCTAGAGATCTCAAAAACATGAGTCCTTTAGGACAATATACAAGAAAGTTTAGCAATGTCCTTCCTCGCCTATCGGTCCATCCATCTGCCATAATAGTGCATCCTGTTTCCTTCCACGACTGTCTCAAAGTCGAACAGTATTGTTGCACTTCAATTACGGTCTGATCTAATATCTTCCCTCTCAACTTCTGATAAGTGGGCATCTTATATCCTGGACCAATGTTTGCAATTGCATCTGCCATTGCTTGAAAATGAAAACTATTTGCTGCATTAAATGGAATGCATGCATCATAAAACCATCTTCCCACTGCAAGGTCTGCCTGATCATGCAGTTGTTCTAAAGCCATAGCAGCACGAATTCCTGATTGAGCACCAGGTGTAGTGGAAGGAGGAAAGAACGAATGTATGCTAGAAGAAGAAGCTCTTCCTCTATTCCTTCCTGAACTTCCTCTTCTGCTACCTCCAAAGTCTTCAGCTGCAACCCTCTTTCCTCTAGTAGGTGCTCGTGAACTGCTACTACCAATCTCTGTTCGAGCATCTGAAGGCAAACTATCAGTGAATCCAAATCCAGTGGCAGTAGCATCATCAGCTTCTTCATATATCTGAAAATCATCCTTTTGTTGTCTCCGTTCTTGTATGTTCTCAATCATCTGTAGGCATTGCCATTTAATACCTTCTGGTAAACTTCTAACTCTGCCTGTGCATGGAGCAACTTCTTTCCTGGTTCCTGCTATGTGGTGTTTCAACCTTGAAATTCCACCACTAACCACCTTTTCACAAAATAAGCATATGATTTTTAACCTTGAACCCTCAACTGTTCTACCCCACTGCCATGCCGGATCATCAGACTTTGAATGAGAGTCTCTACCACCCCTTCCTGCCATCTCAATGGAGTACTTTAATTCAAACAAAAACCTGAAAATAAAAACACTTCGTAAATTCCCCAATCTTCAAATAACACTCAAATCGAGTGTCTCCCACTTCATGAATGCAATAAAAATCGTATACATACACTTAATAACTTCATATTTTGTCATTCAAAAAAAAAAACCCGAAATAACACAAAAAACAACAAATATAAAGGAAAATAATGAAAAAAACATTAAAAATATACCAAAATCCGAGTTTGGAGGCTTGCACGGGCACCGTAGGGCACAATTTTGGAGCTTTGAACACTAAGGAGGCGAAAATCGGCTCTTAGGGAGCTTGAGGAACCCAAGAAGAGAGAGGAAACCCGCGAAAAATCGCGGGTTTCAGTCGGCCCGGGACCCTTTATAAGGGTCCCAGGGCGTATCGCCCGTATCGTATGATACGGGTACGGGCGATACGGTGCGATACTATGGGTTTTACGATACGGGCCCCCGTATCGTATCGTGGTGGCCCACGGTACGATACGTATCGATACGGTGCGATACGGATAACACTGCTTTATGTATTATGTGTCACAGCAACCATGCTAACCAACAAGTTTCTGAATTTCATTTTCCAAATACAAATAATATATTTAAAAAACTAGGTTCTAGTTTCAAGGAACAAGCATGTTCGGTTCATCTAACTTGTGTCTTTTTGCTCATGATCCATTTGGCTCAAATGAGAACCATGATCACGGGCATTAAGTGAATAGACAAGTTATGAGCAATCATGACGAGTTTGCTTGGCTTGTTTATAGCTTGACAGTTTTTGCAAATTGCAAGTGATCCTGGTGACTTGCCATGGCAAGGAAGGAGGAACTGGTGCCCAATAAGCTACTGTTTTGGACATGGATTGGCTAATCGGTGCCTGACTACTACCATTGCTTATATGTAGAGATAAATTAGTTATTTGCCCTCTTTCTTTTGGGTTATATAAGTACTTGCTCTGTATGTAGATTAATCAGAACCAAAAACGCTAAATGTTGTGTGCTACATGGATTCTTTGTCCCCAATGTGCTATATTTCGTGTCATATTTACATTTAAAGAGCTAGATCATGTTCTCTCATTCTCTTCTGCATCGTTGGAGGCCTTCACGTGCCTGTTTTGGATTGGTTATCAACTGATTTTCCATATTCATAGGAGCTTCATTTGGCTGTCTCTCCAAATGTTCAAACCATTTTAAGCGTCTCTTATTTTATCTTTTATTGGTACCGTATCAACTTTTTCTCTGGTTGCCTGTAGTCTGATTATCAATGCCTTCCTCTGTGTGGGTAAACATCCACCTCTACATATTCATTTCTTCGGTTTGGTTTACTTTTCTTCACTGTGCCAATGGTTGTCTGCAAGCAAATTTAAGGACGACTTCAACATGTAAGGAGACACATCATATTGCATACAACAACAACAACAAGTAAGCCTTTTCCCATACTAGACGGGGTCGGCTACATGGATTCTTTGTTTCCACAGATCCCTATCGTGTGCCATGTTAGCAGTTAACTCCCAATAAGCTAGATCATTCTTTATTGTTTCTTTCCAACACTTTTGTGGTCGTCCTCTACCTCTTTTAATACTTTCCAAATTTAGTTTTTCTAACCTTCTTACAGGTTCTTCTTTTGATCTTCTTTTTATATGTCCAAACCATCTTAAACGATGTTCTCTCATTTTATCCTCTATTGGTGCCACTCCTAATTTGTTTCTAATAACCTCATTATGTATACGGTCTTTTCTTGTATGACCACTCATCCATCTCAACATCTTCATTTCTGTCACAGACATCTTTTGTACATGTTAATGATTAACTGGCCAACACTCAGAACCATAAAACATGGCAGGCCTAATTGTTGCTCTATAATATTTACCTTTTAACTTTAATGGTATCTTCTTATCACAAAGAATACCTGATGCTCCTCTACGTCATATTGCATGCAAGAAAAAATTGCTATTTTGCAGTGGGAGGATTGTTAGGTCACCTGACATTGATATGACCCTATATAAGAAACGGAGTGTCATATTAACTGGACATCTAGTAGAGATCCTCCTTGACTAGGATGCATTTTCTACTTTCTTATTTCTTCACTTGGTCTATTAAAGTGATTGAACCCACTTTATATGCCATTAAGTAGATATCAATTGAAACTTTACAATAAATTCAGTAAGTTCACTTTGTGATCGCATTTGCTGGTGGAACATCACTTGTTACTTTGTTATCAACGTCATCAACATCAATTTGTGTTGCAGGATCTGGCTCAAGTTACCTGTATGGTTTCTTTGATCAAGCATGGAAAGAAGGGATGACTAAGGAAGAAGCTGAGGTATGCATACTTTACCGCTGTAAATCTAGTTACTTGGTTGCACCTTCTGTTGGTTCTTGTAAAATTTGCATATCCGTCGGCTGTGCTTGGGAATTCACTTAACCCAACTTATTGTGTGAACATCAATTTTCATCTTGAGTTACATGGTGGTGTTTTTTCTAATTGAATAAACAACCTTTTAAGTTGGAAAGAAACAATAAAGAATGATCTAGCTTATTGTGAGTTAAGTGCTAACATGGCACATGATAGGGCTCTGTGGAAACAAAGAATTCATGTAGTTGACCCGATCTAGTATGGAAAAAGGCTTAGTTGTTGTTGAATAAACAACCTTTAAAAAAATTTAATCAGTTATTGTTTATTTCTTTTTTATGTTTTGGTTCTCCTTGATTGCATTTGGTTCATTAAACTTAACACCCCAATTGATCCTTTTATTTTCTTTTGTACTTTTACACAGCATTGATCTTATTTAGTTGCCGGTTTAACTTACTAGTAGGGCAATAGTTGCTTAATTTTTTATGGAGTCTTGACATTTGCTTGTATTGCAGAGTTTGGTGCTGAAGGCTGTGTCTCTTGCCATAGCTCGAGATGGAGCAAGTGGAGGAGTTGTGCGCACTGTTACAGTAAGCTTCTTTCGCCATCATTCATGCAGGAAGGATTGTTTGGTTTGATCCCTTCCAGCGCCTTGTAACAATAGTTGTAACTATTACTTTTGACTTCTTTGGCGTACTTTGCAATTGATAAGAACCGTAGGATCGATTCTTGCTTTTCCTTGCTCCTGTTCGTTAATTCCTTGCGCGAGTGGCAGTTGCGTTTATTCACCTGACAAGGCATTGTTGTTGATTACATTGTTTTAGATCAACGCAGAGGGTGTGGAAAGGAAATTTTATCCAGGAGACAAGCTTCCGTTGTGGCACGAAGAGCTTGAACCAACGAGTTCTCTGCTGGATTTGCTTTCATCATCTGGACACGAGCCCATGACCACTTGAGTTCCTTTGGCCATGCTCTCATGGTTTTTGCTCCTGAAGGATGCCTCTCTTTTGGGCTCAGTTTTTACATTCCTCGCTTGGGGAAATATCATCCTTTCGTGTAGAAGAAAACAGCCTTTCAAGACGCCTGATTTTGCAGTTTAATACCATGAACTTATAAAAGCACAGATTGTTGCTTAAAAGCTTCAGAAATTCCTTGCTTTGCAGCGATAAAAAATTCGTCAAGTTGCGGCTCCGATTCTCCTGAAACTTGGTTGCCCACTGTTGCTTATATTGGTCAAATTCGGGTGTTGTATATATATAAAATGAAAAGTTTAATATGCTTGTGATGGTATATATAGATTATTAAATTAGAAAAAAAGGCATTTTCTGTTTTATTTTATTCGTATATGTATTTTTTGAATAGAGCTAGGCCCTTTGTCATATACCTGTGCCGCTAGACTCAAGCCAGCCACATGCGCTGGTGCTTGTCTTATGTCTCAGGAACGCTATAAATACAGCGGTCTGGCTCGGGGGATAGAGCTACAGTTGCTGGAGAGCAGTGGAATTGAGTTGTTTTGATTAAGGGCTGGATGTAATGAATGTTTCTTGTATCAGATGTTATACATAAAATACTATATCTTTTCTTTTTGTGTTACAACTGAAGGGTGAAGCTGAAGTCGGGTATGCACGTCCTGGGAGTTGAACTCGCACCAGACATCACATGAGCCGAGAGCCCTGCCGGGTGGATAATGCTGCGAGTGCAAAATAATATATCTCCAAAATAGAGAGGTGCATCGTTTATTTATGGCAAGATGTTCTTCAAATTGAGAGGCAACTCTTATAATACTAAGTTTGGCACGTAAAATAGTGTTGGAAGGAAACTACAAAACTATATGCAGAGATAAACCAAGTTCAACTTAAGGTCGTCTTGCAACTCAGGATCTATATAACCAACCTCACTTGATGCATGAAAATATGAGCCCAGCCAAGCCCAGGAGAAGCTCATCTCTTTTCTGGACCCTTCTTGGGCAAATTGACATCATTGCATATGAACGGCCACATACTTGAAGCATTAAAACTGTAGCAAATCGTTACAATCAATATGTTGTTGAATCCTTGCAGCCTAATTTTCTTTCTTTTTTTCCCTTGCATTAAATTTTTGTGGGGTTTGGATATTTGGAGCGGCAGCAGCAATGAGCTCCAAAAATGGTGCAAAATTGAATGTGAACTCATTAAAAGGATCTTACTCCTCTCTAAATTCTAATTATATTAAGAACCCGACAACCCGATTTTGATGTGAGAAAAAGGCTTGCTTCTGGTTGTGTCAGTTTTTATGGAACCTTTGACGCTTTTACACTGTGGAGGTGGCACCCCACATCACCGAAGGCAGCCAATGGAGGTCGGATGGCCTGCATATGAGGTCTGGTGTCATGGGGCTGCATCCATAATGTTGGCACACCGTCTCCATGGGCGTGTCAATGTGCATGATGAACTCCTAGGATGGCGTTGGCTATTGCATACTACATGTGGTGACTTACGTGCTACTGAATGATCTCTTTGGTAGTGCTACCGAATCACACCTTGGGTCATGAGGGTATCTCGTCTAGGATGGATGTTGAGAACTAGGATTCTTTGAGGGCATGGTTTAAAAATGTAAAAAGACAACCAAAAGAAGCTTAAGTAAGATGCATGAGAAACTACAACAACAACTAAGCCTTTTCCCATACTAGACGGGGTCGGCTACATGGATTCTTTGTTTCCACAGGTCCCTATCATGTGCCATGTTGATCCCTTGCATGAGAAACTAAATTTTAAAAATATTAAAAGAAAAAGAGAGAGACTATAAAAACGTTGGAAAGAAACAATAAAAATGATCTAGCGGATAACTTATATTGAATTAACTGTTAACACATAAGATTACGGAAACAAAAAATTCATGTAGGCGATCCCATCTAATATGGGAAAAGGTTTAGTTGTTTTGTTTAAAGTTTAGCTCAAGATGCCATGCTCGCATGCTCACAATTTCGTGTTCGGATTGTGATCGAGTCGCGCCAATTCTTTTGAGTAACAGACACGACCCATCCCTTTGTTCTATTTTTCGTGCAGACGAACGCGGCTTTTCCAATTTTCTCCAGTTCCTGTAATGGTGCAACTTCCGGGTTGTGCTCACGTTGCATGGTTTGTGTTCAGTGTCGAAAACAGGTTCACCCATACATGACCCAAACTTTTCATGTTACTTTAAATGGACACGAACACGACCTTTTTGGGGTGATTCTGTTGTGGCGTCCTACATTTCCAACTGTAGTCGCAGGTTTAATGCCCTTGCATTAATTAGGTTTACCCTCCTGAAAATGGATGGATCGATCGGGTGCGAGATGAATTTCCTAACCTTGTGGCACCTCTCCTGAGTCAGTGCAAGACACTATGGCAAGAGGACAGACAAAAGAAAGGTGGGAGGGGATGATGACCTCACGCGCACGTACTCAGGGAGGCTCTTTATGATCGTAAATGATCTAACTGGGTGCGTCAATCTCCAGTGTCGCCGAGGGAGAGAGAGAGAGAGAGAGAGAGGGAGAGGGAGATGTCTGTATCGTCCTCACCATCTTCAGCAATCCATGACGTGTTTGTTTATGGGACTCTCCTTGCGGATGAAGTCGTTCAGGTGCTGCTGAAGCGTGTGCCATCCTCTTCCCCGGCTCTCCTCCCCAACTAATAACTACCAATTATCTACGCAAACCTTTCCTTCTTTACTTTGTTCCTGCACGATTACTTCTGATGAATTGTTTTTTTGTATATAGAAGTATAGAACTAATTGGGTCTGAATATGCGTCACCACCCTCATCTCCGTTATCAGTTTGGATTCGTTTTGTTCAGTTTAATACATGCCTTATGGATGTTTAGTTTTCAGGAAACATATGTGTGCATACTTTCAGCTTTTGTTTGAGTTGATGGCAGCGAATTTTCCTTCTTAGTTTACAGTTCTTTGGATGCGTATGGCAATCATCTTTCTTTACTTAGTACCACTTCTTGGATGTTTAAATTTTCTGTCCCAAAAATCATGACCATGAAGAATTCCTTAGGGGCGACACTTTGAGATCACGTATGTTTCATATCGTAATTGTTCTTATTCTTCATTTCTTATCTCACGTGAAGAAGTTTCCTCTCTCGGCCTTTGCATAACACCTCTTTTTGTACTCGAAAGCTAATATCTTTTCTGTTTTACACTTTATGATGTCTGCTTGAATTCTAAACTCTGTTTGTCCCAGTTATGATCATCCTGAGATCATGAATATATTTGTTATAAGCATCACGGTGCTTTTTTCCTTATCTTGTTATTATCATCTTGAGGCAGAAATTTTAGGTCCTTCGAAGTAGTTGATTTATAGCGATGCAATAGTAGCATGATATTGTAATCTCTTTGAAATGCATGCTAATGAATTTTGATGGTGCTTATTTGTCTTTTCACAGAAAACAATCTTTTATCTTCAGCACCATAATTCTTTTCTTTTCCTCTGTTTGGCCAGAGTCTGTTACTCTAATTTTTTTCTTCTATTTTGTTGATATCTTTCCAGCTTTAATGTATTCTATATGGTTGCACAAGACCTTTTGGAGGTGTATTAGTCAGATGAATTATTAGCTTATTACATTTTCTGTGTGGTACTCACTTTTGGAAATAAGTAAAAACTCTTGATACTGTCTCCTTCCATTGATAATCGGTTTAGATCGCTTACAAAGAAAGTACGTTTATCTCCTGTCATCATTAGAAGGGTCCTACTTACAAATGTATTTGATGCATCCATAGGTATAGTATCAAGGATCGTGTTTATCCTTAGAAAAGAAAGAAGTCATTGGAAAGGTACGCACAGCTATAATCTTACGTATGTGTTTCTAAATCCATCCTTTTTTCCTGGTCTCATCTCAGTTAATGTTATAGATTGTTTTGGAACTTCATCGATTGTTCCATTACTGAACATGTACCATGATGTAAGTGGATTAGCTTTCTATAGTCAACTCATATAACAGACCATGGAAGTCATAGCATTGAGTCTGGTTTAACCCTGATAATGATGGTGGATGAACTGAAATACAATATTGTAGTTTCAATTCACATAGTGTGGCTTTACCCGCTCTTTTCCTCTCATTTTCATTCGCGAATGAATGTCAACCCTCTTTACAAATATTTTGTGTTTGGATATCTTGTGATGTTACATTTTGTCCATGCTTTGTGCTTGGTAGGAGGCCAAGCAACAAAACATATGCTGTATAGATATGTTTCTGATTTGATGAGAACTTTGTGTTTATTCTCTAATTGCAAGTACTTCCTAATCAGATCTCTTGTGACACTAAGTTCTGTGCATGTGTGTTCATATGCGCACGCAAGAAGGTACATGAGGCACACTGTGGTATAAAGCTAATAAAATGAAATAGATAAATCATAAAAACGAATAAAACAATTACCTTCGTGATTCATTGATTTGATGAGAAGTATCATTACTGTTTAAATGTAGAATGAAAAGCATTTCATCTACAATGATTGAGGATGGTGCCATGGACCGATAAAGGTTATCTGGATGAGTGGCAACATGATATTTTTGGGAAGAGGATGAATGTCTGGCATCCATATACCAGATAGAAATTTCTTTCTAAGTGGATTAATCGATACTCAATTTCACCATCTCTAGTTGTCCAGCTTGGCTAGTGTTTTTTGTCTATGTGGTTTTAATTCATACATGTGGGTGAATATGGTGGTGAGCTCAGGAAAAGGGCATCTGTAACTATAACACTGTTTTTCGTGAATTGAACAAGGATCCTTATCATGGAACTTTTTGGATATTAGGGGAATTGCATGTACAAACTTTGAGACTTCGCAGATGTTGAGTCACCTAGCGATCAAGTAGTAGTGTTGTCAGGCTAGTGTATTATTTGCTTCGCTTAGCATAATGATATGCAATGAGGCACTCTATATTGGTTGACGCTATACATAATTATTCATGCATTGACATTATGTTTAACTATGCTTCACTTATTCTTTTTATAATTATATCTATGTACAATTTTAAACAGCTAGAATCGGCAAGTCGGAGTTTTTTCTTGCAATATTACTTGCTGTTCCATATGCATAATGTGAATTAGGATGATCTATGGCTCAAAGGATTACTGCAATCTTGTGGTTCCTTTTATTTTGTGGATCTTTAAGAATCAAGTATCCAACAGATGTTGAATTGTTGTATCTTTTCAATGTTTGCAAATATGGATCTTCGCAACACAAACTAAAACCTGATCTATTTTTATCTTAATCTGTTTGGCTTAGTTGTAGATGCCATTACCGGTGAAAGTGTGGCATTTCAGAATTTTATCTTATCAGGTCGACATAGAGGGATGAATAACCAAATCTGGCTGCATGATCCCATATTTTATCTCGAGCATATCTGGTCAAGATCTTTACTTGCATCTTGATTCAGGAAACAGATTGAGAATGTCTGCCTTGCAACCAGAGTCAAATGTCAGGCATGACCCCCTGACATCTGAAGATTAACATAAAATCAAGTTCTCCAACACCATCGTTTGTTTCATTTGGAGTTCATTTGAGTTCTGACTTGCAAGAAATTATTTGTGTACATTATTCGGTTTATCAGAACTTTAACCAACTTTGATAGGTATAGGAAACTTCATATAACTCACTCTTGCTGTACTGTTTGCTTTGCTTCATCATGTTCCCATTGCTGCTTTCTTATAGTGATGTGGTTCTGTTGTCATTTAATGCTACAGGTCCTTTTTGGCATAACAGATCTTGAGCGAGACATCTTAGATACATTTGAGGATGTTGAATATGAAAGAAAGATTGTTGAGGTTTCTTTGTTGGTAATAACCTATTGCTCTTCAGTATTTTGGTTAATATGCAAATAGTTTTGTATGGGTGAAATAGATTCATCCTGAAAGCCAATGGACTTCAATAGTGGTCCTGTAATGGATTCTTACATTATACATATACTGGATGAAGAACATGGATGTTTTGGTAGCCCTTGGTTCATTTGCATTCCATGACGCAGTGCAGTGTGCGTGTGGAGGAGGGAAAGAGATAGATCTGCTTTTGTTTTCCCTGCAGCACCTCACAATATCACATCTACCTTGGATCTTTCAATTGATCTATCTGCTTTTGTTTTTCATGTGGTCGTATAACAAGTTTGTTTGCGTGTAAAACTTAAAGTGCACGTACTCCATCGTGTATGCTCAAAAGATGTTCATTTCATATATGTGCAGAAATAATCTTGATGGTTTTTGTTTTCACTGTAACAAGATCAAGATCAGTTCAATAGTTGTACTAACAATGAACTGATCAACTAAAACATGGTTGTTAAGACGATGGCTTTAGATAATCGATTATTTATGTGTACTTTCTCGTAAATGCATGTAGCTGGTGTTTGTGCATGTGCCAATGGATCTAAGACTTTTGGCTTTCAGAGTTACAAGATCAGGTTACTGGTATTGTTATCGTGAAAATTAAGCAATGAGGTTGTCAAGGAAATGACTTGAAAGAGGGTCAGTCATTTGACGTGGATATGGCTGTGGGACTTACAATGTCGCAAATCGAAGTTTTGGAATGCATATGACACGCTGCAGCCTTAGCACTTTGACATCATATTATTACATAAATGCCTTTTCACAATACATGAACAGGTACTTGATCCTTCTGCATGTAGACGTTGCACATGGTGTTGAGTTGTGAATTACGTGGTAACTTTGAAGTAGCTAATGTTCACTTCTCCTGTCTCTCGAAAATTTAACATAGTAGAGCCAAAAGCAGAAAATAGTTCTAAGTCTGCCACAAAGTCTCTGGTATTACCCAATGTTGTCTTTGTATGGTCATAATTAGAAAGAATTTCCAGCCATTGCAGGAACGTTCTGAGACATTGCAGGCCTGTGCTTATGTATGGGTGAAAAAATCAGACCCTGATCTGTATGGAGATTGGGATTACAAGGTCTCTCTCTCTCTCTCTCTCTCTCTGCGTGTGAACTGGATTAATGGGTAAAATTCTCATGGCACGTTTTGTATGATATCTGAAATGGAAATGATCCGGGGGTGGGAAATATTGGTTAGGTGGCAGTGATGCATTCTCGTTATATCCATCCATATGTTGATTATTAAACAATGCTCAACACAAGCACACTAAGGACCTCTGAAGACAATCTCATTTGTTCCAGCAAGATCAACTACTGAATCTCATTATTTCAGCAAGATCAACGTGGTAACACATTCCAGGAAGATAGTGTTGCAATTTCATTATCCCCTGATTCATAATAAATTTTGCTGAATACAAATGACATCAATATTCTCTTAAATCTGAATTGTTTCAGGCAGAGTTAATTGACGTGTGTATGTGTGATGCAATTGATCTGTTTCTGGCTATCTTGATTTGCAGGAATGGAGGGAGAAAAAGTTGAATGATTATCTGGATATGGTTCGTGAATTCGTTGCAGAAATTGAAGAACCAGAATCTGAGTTATCGGCCTATGAATCCTTCTTCATCAGAACTACAAAATTGTAAATCTATTTCAAGTTAGAATATATTACTAGAATTTGGGAGATCTCTAAATTCGTGTTTCCTTAATTTACTCTATATAATGAATTTGCATAATTTCCTTCAATAAAATTCTACACCCTGCGTAAATGCATACTTAGTCTGCTGCTTCTGATTATGCTTTGCCCAAGCAATTATGCTTCGCAGTTACCGAATGAATTTGAATGTGCTAGAGATTCCGAAAGGAGAAACCAAGAAATGGCATGCATCATTATCCGCCCAACCTGCAGGCACAGGCTCTCGGTGAAATCCTATTTAGAAGAAATATTGCTACCTAATTTTCTCGAAACTATAATAACTTCCACTGCAAGATTCTCACCTGGAATTCAACATTCAAAGATAGATCGTTAGCCGCAAGTTTAAACAGTAAAAAACACGCAATGCTATACCACCCCAACCATTCCTGAAAAGTATTCCTTCATCAAGTTAAATTAGCACAATGAGAAATATTCTACATTCTATTTTGTACACTAAAGCCCTTGAATACAAAGTTTCTACAAGGGCTTTTGCTTTTTAGAAGATCAAATGTCAGAGGCTGAAGTATGTCTTGCTTGCAAGCATGTACCTGATCATAGTATAAAATGATGACTATTTTCATCTCTGATCGAGGAACCTTAAAGGCCGGTGCAGATTTTGTAATGGCTTTAGAAGCTTCATGCCGAGTCAGCTTCTGATTCCATAGATCTTGGCAGCTTTTCTACGCTTGATCTGATAGTGTCACCTTCTTTAAGGCAAATCACCATGTCTGAATAATGGTGGAAAAGAGATACAGCAGTAAAAGAGAGTGGATAATTTGTTCTCTAGGCTTTGCTAGTGCTGCCGTCAAGAACAGCCAAGGATGATTTTCATGGTCTATATTGTACAAATTTGGTCACCGATGTGTTCAGTGGTCAAATGATCCGGAGTTCTGATCACACTGACCCCTCCATGCATGTCCATCAGAGCTACTACAGGCCTGATTCTGTAGTACACTGTTTGTGATATCGCCATCTAAGCTCATCTGCTGAACTTCTGTGGGCGACAGTATCCTGATACACCGGACACAGGTCACAAATTCCCTGTAGCATAAACCAAAAATATTAGTCCTGCTAGGGTTTCCAAAATCCCTTAAATTTGGGGGACTCCAATTTCAATAATATTCATAGTGGTCAATGTTCATATGAAAATTGAGATATCGTTTTCATTGAGTGGCTTACACCAATTCTCTTGATAGTTCACTTATCAATCAAATGAGTAAAGAGACATCTTTCATATTATTTCAAGCTTCTAACATGTTCCTAGACATGCGACAGCTTGATTCATGCTTAAAGAACAGTAAGCGATGAATGCAATCTATGTGAAAAAGAGTAGCCACATCGTGTCTTAATACTTACTCCCAAGGATCATCACCAACAAGTAGGACATCATTTTCATGATCCACATAGACCAGTTTCCACCCTGTTCTTTGAGGATCCTCAAGCTGGCCCTCTATTCCAAACATCCGAGCAAGATCATGCTGGAGCTCCTCATATTCCTTGTAGCGAGTAACATCTATGGATCTGCCAACAGCACCTCGCTTATACACCTTCACCAAGCAGAAGATAAAGATGGTCATTGTTTGATTCAAAATAAGGAGATGCATTAAAAGGAAAGCCATTAACTTAGCATCAAACCTTTGTGAACGTCCTCATTCTCTGGTATTGTGGTTGCACCCATGAGCTTATGTTCAAGAAGCTGCTATCATTGACACTTGAATCCATAGCAACTGCAGAGTTAAAAGCCATTGAAGGAACTGCATATGACTGGGAAACCACCGAAGATGACAATTCAGGTTGCATTTCTTTTGGGGTATCAAAATGGTTAAGGCCGTCTCTGGTTGAAATTTGGTTTTGGAAATCTTTTCCAGAGCTCAAACTTCTTGTAAGCAGTGGATCAGCAGACATTGGGATGCCTAATTGGTTATCAATGTGAACTCCAAACAGAACACCGTTTTGAGGATCACTCTGCATTTCATTCTGTGCAGCATCCCTGAGCATCAAGGATGATGGATTGTAGGAAGATGGTGCAAAATTTTGTTGAAGAGGCCCATCTGTCTGAGAAATGCAGACAGAAGTTCCAGATGATGATGAGTCCAGGTAATCGATTTGTGCTGGACTTTGGTACATACGAGGAGCTTGTGTTTGCGGCTTGGTGATGGGCATTGATGGTTTCAGCTCAGTTTTTGGCAGTTCTTTAAGTAAGTTGGTTCCATTACCCATTGCATCCAAAACGCTGGGACTCAGAATGGTAGCAATTGGCTGTGCCGTCTCCTCCACCGATCCTACAGTCCTATTGCCCTTGACAAGTGTAGCTTGATTCAGTAACGGTGAATTGTTTGTGGAAGGTGATGTAGAACAAGATGGTACATCATCCGTCACCACCGATGGTATGCTATTCACCATTAAAACATTAGTGGGGGTGGACATGAAATCAGATGCATGTGGCAGTGCCAAAGGTAAGTCAGCTAGCAGACTTGGTTGCTGCTGAAGTTTCTGTGGTAGCTGTTGCTGCAAAGTTTGAGGAAGTCGGGCCCCTGTTGATGAATTCTTTGCTGTGTCTGGCTCCTGCTGCTGCTGCATCTGAATCACTTGTTGGGTTGTCTGTTGAGGCATTAATTGTGCTTGTGAAAGCTGTTGTGGCGCTTCCAACAGAAGCTGCCCTTGCTGCTCATGCATCTGGGTTGTTTGTGATTGCGTAATACTTGACTGCAACAAAAGAGATTGCTGTTGCTGTTGCAATTTTTGCAACAATTGCAACTGGAGCTGTTGATCCGACTGATGTGGGAGTTGTTGGCCCATCTGGTGGTTCAGTGCCAGCTGCTGGAACAGACTGGTTGGAACTTGCATCCTGTTTTGGGGTTGGCTCTGAAGAGCCGATACTCCAACCTGTTGATGAATTTGCTGCTGTTGCTGTTGGTTTTGAAGGAGAGAAAGGCCCTGGTGTGTAGGAAGCAGCAATGGTTGCTGCTGTTGTAGGTGATTTTGAGGTAAAACTTGTGACTGCAAAAGTTGCACTGGGATTGGATGTTGACTGAATGTTTGGCTGGCCAAAGACTGTTGCTTCTGCTGCTGCTGTGGACTTAGTTCTGCGATATGATGCTTCTGTTGAGGTTGATGATGATTTACGGATCCAAGCTGACTTATTGTGGATGGCAGCTTTGGCAATTGATCAAGCTGTTGAGCTGGCTGCAGCTTTGCAGGATTAATCTGGAAATTATTCTGTTGCAATATCTGAGAATGCAGACCTAACTGTCTCGACATGTCATTGGAATTTGCTAGGCCTTGTAATACAGGAGACACAGACGATGCTAATGGCTGCAGGTAATCGGGCTGAACTGCCATATTTGTTAGCAGGGAATTCTGTTGCATGCTCATCCACTGAACCAGGCTGAGGCCAGGGATTATAGAGTTCTGAGAATCCTTGACGCCAACATCATCCCCAAGCCATGGTATAGTCCTCTTGAGAAGGCTCTCCATATCAGACTCATCATCTACAAAAGCAGTTCATGCTTTGGTCATGTCTCACTTCGTGATGTAATCAGATATCAACATTTTAATTATGTCCACCAAACATTCAGTCGAGCCCATGGAAAACTTGAAAAGACAAACTAATTGCTTGAGCTCATTGACACCAAGGGCCCAACTATGAGCCCAGGAATCAGACTTGAGGACCTAGCAAATTTCAATCGTGGTAGGAGTGGAATTCATAGGTCCATACCGAATGTAGTATGACTGCTTCATCGCATACCTGGCATTCCTGGTGTTCGAGGTCGTTTGGATCTGAAGAATGGAGGACAGATGAAGAAAGGAGCAGCTACAGGCTCAATTTCCCATATTGAAACCCGCGTACGCCTTTCACCTGCAGCGGACTCATCCCATGCAACCTGATTAAATGTATAGAATCAATAAAACATCTGGAATAATATTAAATCCACACCAATGGCCATAACAAGCAAAGCCTGTTACTAGTTTACCTGCAGATTTCTCCACTGAGAGTTTTTCCACCTGATAGGATCTATATCACTAATGCCCGTGATAGTACCCATGTATCTGCACAGTAGAACTGTTTTAACTTATAGTTTACCTAAGAAATGACACTCAAGAAACCGAGCCATATCATCATCAAAGGAGAATCTGTTAATATTAAGAGTCTCAAGGTATGTCTACCTCCGTGTGCCAGATTCCTCAGTTTCGAACATCATTCTGAAGCGCATTCCTAGTGATAGCTGATTACTGTACACTGCCTTGTTGTACTTCGCCAAGGGAATAACAAACTCTGAAGGGCTTGCCCTGTGAGCGTGCAATAAACAATAAGAGTCTAGCTTCCAACAAATGCATAAAAGGGCACTTTTGAACTAGACCACTCAAAAATGGGTATATATGTCATGCATGCATTACATAGTTGAAGTTCATGCAAATTATTTGCAGGATAAAGGATTCTCAAACTAAAGTCAACTAGAAGTGACTTTCATCATGGCTGGAAAAATCTTAAATCTTATAATCAAGCCTTTCCTACACTGGTTGGGGTCGACTAGAGGGTGCAATAAGGTTTAGCTAGATCACCATTCTTAAATCTTCTACACTGTTACATTGATTTTCTATAACCCAAGGTGTATAATAGATCACCATTCTTAAATCTTAAATCTTATAACCAAGCATGTGATACTGAAAACTTCTTTTGGTAATTAAAGAAAATCAATGTATAATAGATGTGATTCTATTCAACTAACCTTGGGTTATAGAAGACAGTGAAGGGGCTATTGTTTGCAGCTGCATGAGCTGCTGCAGCAAGAATGCCGATATGCATACTATCACTTGATAAAACTGACGAAGATATATTTGTAGGTTGCCTGTTAGCCCTCCTTATTCCCAGGAGAAGCTGCGACTTCTCATCCCTGCCCATTACCACAAGAGAGAAAAAGTCAATCATAACGATGAAACCCCAATATGATTATCCATTACATAAAAGCAACTTAAGAAAAGCTAACCCTAAGTTTAGTAAACTTGGATGCCAACCAGTGGCTTGAAAAAACAGTTCATGGATACTAGGATGCAAAGTTGCAACAGAAGAGCTGCAAGTAAGTCCAGTGCGTCAAAATTTTGGATAAAGCCATTTAATCTTGGGGCTTCTATTTGTTATCCAACCAAGCAGCTTCGGTAGAATGAAGGAAGATACTGCAACAGCAAAACACAAGAAAAGAAGTTTTTTCCCCCTTTTAACCTTTTTTCTCCCAAGGATAGGAATGTACCTTGTCAGAAGGAAGAAATATCAAGAGTTACAGTTGACTGAGTCTAGCAGTGTAACCCAGTGGTATGTACATACTTGAAAGCTCTGAGAACCAACAAACATGAAAACTGCTGTATACTTATGAGAATGCTTTTTAAGGCATCAATCTTGGGTTTTATTATAACTTTGTTAAAGAAGAATCCATCATCAAGATTCCTGATATAAAACCCCACTGATTTAACCAAAATTAACTATTCAATTTACATTCTGCGCATCTTTCCAGTTATCCCTTTCTGATTGATAAAATGTTGATAATGGCACAATATTGCATGCACTTTAGGAGATTGTGAATCTATCCATGGTGGCTATACCTTATAAACAAAACAGAATCACCAGCGAGGAGCCTTTTGCCACTCACAAACAAACTCCAGCCTGTTGTCAGTAGATGCCGTTTTGGTTGACCTGTGGCAAAAGTTCAAAGACATCTTTAGGTTTACATCATATGCTTGGACATGTAAATTCAAATACTTTTTTGACAAAAAAAGAAAATATTTCATCCATACTATCTCACATGAACCTCAAGAAACACCATTAATTTGTTTCAATTTCATAGTTTAGAGCCTGAACTTAGAGAGCAATGAATCATACTATCTTGTATCCAATAAGATGAAAACTCTCAAATTGGAGTAAGGTTGCAAGATATGAATATACAGGTTGAAGAACAGAACGCTAGCTCTTGGACATGAATCATTTCCAACAGCAAAAAAACATGAGTTTACCCCTGTAGATATGGCGAAATGTCCATGCATTGTCATGCAAGTCTCTGGCCATCAGCTCCTGAGCAGGTGGTTGCATTGTATAATCCTGATAGGATATAAAAATATAAGTGGAATGGAAAAAATATGCTAGACAATCAATCAACAAATAGGTCAACAGAAGTCGGAAGCACTAACAAGAGGAGGAAATATCTTCTCTGCCGCACGCCGTGGAACAGAAAACCCACCATGAGTGCTTGTATCACTTGCTGTCAATGTCTTACAGAAGAACTCCGTTTGTGGCTTGTTTGGCTTGAGCGCCAAGTCAGATGCCAATAATGTCTCTTTGTCATACTAAGTAACAAATATCACGTATTAGGGTGAGCGCACAAAATTGAGGTCTTGAGTGTCTTAACACAAAAATTGGAAATGCATAGGACATACAACGATACACATAACTTAGCTATTTTATGCATACACTTCATGAAGAAAACAAGATTGATCGTAGTTGCAAGGAAAACAAATAAAAGAGGTACTCACTGTACTGACGGGCTGCAAGGTCATTTGTGCATACACTTCATCTGTTTCTGCATCAGCCTGGTAAGAAAGCGACATAACAAGAATCTCAAAAGACATTCTGAACCATTTCACCAAAAGCCAAATTTTGATTTCCATAGAACATATATGAGTAGGGATTGGAATCCCTATCTGTCCAACCCCCATCTCAGGAAGGCTCTCAAGGTTGAGAACTGGCCGTGCTGCAGGTCAGGTCAGGGCAAACCTCTGGTACGAGGTAGGGTAAAGGGTAAATGAGTTCTAAAACTAGTTAGCACATCGGATGCAGTCTATTGGACCACATTTTATTAAATTCTTTTTTTAGCATAACAATAGCAGGGATTCTGTAGGCTAAGTGCAGGGAGGGTGCGGCTTTTGAACCCAAAGGCCGGCAAGGTGGGTTCTAACATAAAATTTAAAGAGTGAAGTGGGTATAGGTGGACTCCAATCTCATCCCGACCCACCCCATTGCCATCCGTATAGATTAAGAAGACAGAAGGGTTAGCTGAAGAAACACAAATGAAGTGGCATACATGCAGTGTCACATTGTGAAGCAAGCAAATCAACTTTGACGGTAAATTTGGGTAGTTTGGTATCTGAGCATCACTACCCTTCTGCATTGAAGCTGCAACCTGAAACTTACAGGAAAAAAACTGTGAATAAATATGGGCGTACAAGGAGGGCAACATGAGCACAACTCTGAAGGATAATTAAGAGGTATATCATGAAGCTTAGGAATCAATAATCAACAGAACAAAAATTACATGGTTTCAGATAAATGAGTGAAACATCACGAGTTTCTGCCCACCCAAATGCTTCCACCCCTAAACCTAAATTACCAATATCAAAGTTTCAAATCAGCTTGATTATGCATTAGCTTCCAATGGTTTTTGTAGCGAAAAATAAATTTCTTAAAGATGTAATATGATGAAATTCAATGATACTGGAAAGATGCGTATCTCATGATCCTACTTAATTTGCCTGCAAGAGCAACCGGTAGTATAAGAGAAAGCCAACAGATCGCTAACTCAAATCCTTCAGTCAGGAATCAACGACCATAGGAAGGGAATAGACAGACATTGCCTCCCAAGAAACTCTTCAAGATGAAGTCAAACGGTTGAACCACTGACATTATATGGCAGCGCATGTTATCTCATGTGGTCCATACGAATGTTACGATGCTTCTGAGCCCCTGAAAGATGTTTCAGGTGTTTATTGCTTAATGTAACCATAGACATGACTGTTATTGCTTGTCTACTGAAAGACTAAAGGCTGACGCCCTCAAGGGAAACTTACTAAGCTTGTAAAAGGTTTAACTAGGACATGAGGTATCGTTAATGACCTCCGCAAAAACAAACATAAGCACGAAGGGACGCAAGCCAACAAATCTACTCTAAAATCATAATTTATTAGATCTTACGATGCAGTGCAGTATACACTTATTAGTAGATGAAATAATTCAGGTGTAGCTCTTACTGGTACAAACAACGATGTTCAATATTATCAACCATAAATGGTAAAAAATGTGGCCGTACTAGGTCATGTCCATCGAGATAGCTATACACTATTTACAAACATTGTTTCCATTTACTTTATCACCATCTTATTTTCAAATTTCTTTAACCTTGCAAATCTAGTGTCAGCATATTTTCATCCTTTAAGCACCACAAACGGTACCAATATCTCTCTCTCACACGCACACAATATAAGTCTTGTGAATTTGATTGATTGATGGTAGTGGCGGATCTCATTAAATTGACCAACTAGCAAGACAGCAACCACTGAGTTTGATGGCGAGCGCCTCTCTCTCTCTCTGTGTGAAATGCTTATCACACGTGCCTCCCTACTTAGTACACATACAGATTACAATGCCAGCACTGCATGCACAGCACCCCCACCCCGCCTCTCATGCTCCAGCACAAGCCACTGGTGCTACGTCTCCAGCACCACACCACACTCCAATCATCTCTGTCGGCCATCTGCTCCAGTACTCTACCTCTAAAGTGCTGGAGCTGGGGGACCAAGGGTACTTTGGTCATTCTAAAATCAACCCCCGACTTCTTCTGTTCATCTCCTTCCCAGGGGTCCCTTTGTTCGACCCCAGATGACCGCCAACGTGGACCCCTGCCAAGAGCGTAAGCCAACTGTGGCCGGAGGAACTTCCCCAAAAGGGCAAAAAACGATCGAGAAACTTCCACAAGCTGGCTTCCCCCGTCTGCTCCCTTAGCAGCCCAAGGGCATTTTCGTCATCCTGAAATTCCTTGTCACACAAGCCTGCATTTGATATGCCTTCAGACTTTACACCGTAGGGAAGAGACCCATTTCGTGCAAAGCCACGGGCATTAAAGTCAGCTACATTCAGCTCAAACACCAAACCGATGCTCATAATCAGCATATAATCGCACAACTAATCCTGCTTAAGGAAGCTTTGTTTAAGGTCACGGCGTTTCCCCTTTGTGCCCTTGCAGAAACCTCACGATGACCAAAGAAGGATCAACACGCAAGCAGACTCAGTTTCCTATCTCAGCAAACTGACACCCTTGCCTGATAACCATTTGCCTTTACACACCATAAGGTTAAACAGCGAACCCTTGAGCCGAAAGAAGAACCGTCAGGAATATTCCGGTCGTTTCCCTCGATGACGATCAACGAGCACGTAAGGAAGCCATTGGAGGTCAGAAACCAAAACTCTAAAAAGAAACGTAACCAGAGAAAATATCTCCGATGAATACAGCTCAGTCGAAAAAGTATCTATCCTAACCCTATATTTAAGCAGCGGTAAGTTTCGCGTAGAAAGAGTAGGCCATGTTCAAGCCCCCCCACCCCCCACCCTTGGAAGTAAACCCCACTTCCGCGAAGTTAAAAATCGATATCTTCAAGTCCCTTCGATACCTTTATTTTTCGGATATTTTTACGAGGAAAACAGCCTCATCTAGTATGGGAAAAGGAAGCTTAATTGTTGTTGTTTTACGAGGAAAACAGCATTCGATCTTTTGAAGAGATCTCGGTGAAATCATCTCAACTGCGTTAATTATGGCAGAAGAATAGACGACACAGAAGACAATAGTGAGACAGAGAGGGGTATTGCTGTAAACCTACCTGCTCACTGTGACCTTGGGGGAAGTAGACGACAAGGCTGCCAACAGGAGGAAGCGACACGAGGGGTCCGGCGCACGCGTGCCATAGCTCCGGGTTAATGCTCTTCACCCGCTCCCCTGTAAGAACACGGATCAGCAGCTCATTCGCCATATCGCCGGCACGATCCTGTCACCCGATCTCCGGCGATAGGAAGAAAGAAATAGAACCAGAAAAGCTAATCGGAAAATCTCTCCATCTCTCTCACTCGTGCATACCTTCGCCGGGATTTCTTGGCATCGCCGCGATGCCGGGGTTCTTCATCGCATTCACCTCGCCGTCAAACCTAGAGTCTCCCTTTCATTATCTCTCTGGCCACGAATTTCCAGCAGTCAACGAACGTTAAAAATCTCTATCGCTCTGAATTCCCCAAGCCCGATCACACACAGCTGACAGTAAGAATCAGCATCTCCAACGAAGGCCAGTTTCGACGATATCCGCAACACACAGGTCGAGGATTCCCGGATACTTTCGGGGCTTTCAGAAATGGCACCGGAGAGTGGAGCCGACGGTCGGATATTTCGCCGGAAAAGGAGGGAACGAAGGAGTTTTAGCAGCCGACAAGGATGGGGAAGGAGGGCAGAGTCTGCTCTCTTGTAGTCGGACCACAGACCCTGGTTTGCCGTTAACCGAGGTAACACTAACCCAACATCCTCCCTCTCCTGCTCCCTATATTTTAACCCTCCTCGGTTTTAGCCATTTTAACCATGGTTAATTACTGTTCCAATTCTGTTCCCTCCTCGTTTTCTTTTTATTAGTTTAAAATTAAATTAATATTAAAGAAATTATGTGATTGGATGGATGGTAGTTAAAAAGGCTCTAGTTCATGTCAGGGCATCTCATTCCAGTCAAAGGACGGATCCGGAGTCTGACTTTTGTAATGGCGAGAAACCCACGGGGTTATGAGTGCGTCGTCGTACCGGCGAATCTAGGCGCTATACTTCATTGATTGGTTCGGCCAAATTGGATTCGGATCCATAAATGAGAGATAAATGCAATAATGGGTTTGATTCAGTAAGGTTTGTCTTTAAGTTTGTGACAGGCCGGATTAGTGTTGGTGATGGGTTTGATTCTTGGTCTTTTGGACTTGGATCTGGAACCAAATGATAAATCTAGGTTGCACATATTATTTTGAAATGAGATTGTAATTAGGGTGTTAAATGAGATGAGATGCTTGTTGTTTTGTTTGTATCGGCTTGTCAAGATTTTTCTGATGAGCTTGAAAATTTAATTAGACGAGCCAAGCTCTGATCTTAATTGGTATTTTGGCTTGTACATGCATGTTTACATATACGAGTATAACAACAACAATAATAACAACTAAGCCTTTTTTTCATACTAGACGGAGTCAGAATTTACATATACGAGTATACATACATATATGTTTGATCGTCAAACAAGCTAATTTGAACATCAAATATCCAATAGGAGTATCAGAGTGGCATGAAATCATGCCCAAAATTGTTTCTGGAGCTTCAGTCTGCCGTCTGAGATCCGAACCGTTTGACATTAACTCTTTTAAACTTTGATGAGGCTACTACGGTCCACGGATCTTGTTGTCGTTGTTGATGCACACGGTAATGTTCACATACTGTTGTCCGAAGGGTATATTCGTCATTATAGTATTTCACGGCAATACATCTTTCTCAGTGTCAAGCGAGGAGAATAGTTCGCCAACGCTCTTGCCGGTGAAAATGACGAAACTAACCTCAACTCGGTTTCGGAGCTTCGCGTTGCACTGTCTGCTGATCGACGTCGATCAAAATGACAAAATTGGCCATGGTTGGGTCCAGATTTGGTTCATATATATGTCCAAATCCAAAATCAAATTCTAATTGCCCGGAGCTGGTTTGTCTTGATCAAGGCTTTCTTTCAGGCACACATTTGGACCCTCACAAGCTTGTTATTAGGTCTTGCTGGTTTCAATTGTCTTTAGAAACAAAACCGTTTAGTCGGCCAATCCATCTTGAATGCAAGAAGATTGATCCATAAACAATGGCGAATCTACATTGAGCAAACAACCCAAAGTTTGAAAAGATAACGAAAACAGGCACAGTGATTCATAGTTCTCCCCACCCCAAATAGATCCATGGGCCCTTCTTCCACCTTTTTCTTATCCTTAAAGTCCTTGTTTGTACTCATGTGTTATGTTCTTCAATTAACTACAAGATGACAATGAAGAGTTTATCTAGTCTTATCATGTGTTTGGGACTACACAACTCTTTCGTTTTCCTCTTAATAAAGTTTTTGCTTTCAAGTTCTCTGCATACTTTGCTTTCTTTACTCTCTTTCATTTACTGTATGTTGTTGTGTGAGTCCTCGAGTGTCTAAGAGTGAGGACATGAATTATTAACATCATAGTATCCTTTCCTTCCGACAATACAAATTCATCTACATTTAACTCTTAAATAGCTCGAGCGAAACTGGCTCAATCTCAAAGAATTCATGTTCAACCAGGAACAATGTGGATGGAAATACAAGCTCGTGCTGAATCTTATGTATAACCCGGACCCGAACTGGAACCTATGGGCACTTTAGGCATTTCGAAAGCCGATGTGTACAAGATGAAGGGCAGTTTGATGAATTAGAGAGAAGAAATGACCCCCCGGAGTCCGGCCGGGAAACGCGGCGCCGCTCACATGCCCACACCCTTGAAGTACGGATGCTGCCCACTTCCAGCAAGCGGAGGGCTTGGGTTAACGTCTTAATCTTGAGATTAATTACTCCACTAATGCTTATTATGAATTACTTACCCCGTGTGTTAATTAATCCTCGGTGGGGCCCAGCCTGCCCAACGCCGAGGCGGGGCAGCTTTCCCCCTTCGAAAGAGAAGAAAGTTTTTCTTCCTTGTGGAGAAAAAAACAAGCGCAGTACAGAAATCTCTCCTTTTCAGAGGAAGTTAGTCTTTTTGGGGAATGATCAAAGAATGCGAAAATAAATGAACCCACTCAAATTACCATAATACCCTTATCTGGCATTTCTTTCAGCTAATCATGACACGGACACGAGGACACGTTCAAACATGTTTAATTATATAATTAATACGTTAAGTGGTCAGTTTGGTAGCTCGATCTTATGTTATATTATCATTTAGCTTCAACTTAATTTGCTATGTAGCAAATGTCAAATTTATTTGTTAGACATTATCAAATATGTGATGAGCAAATGGTTTTATTTAGGAATTGACTAGCTTTTGTTTCAAAGAAACGAAATTAACGTGACCATGTTGAAGTATAGCACATAACATCTTCAAGAAAGGTACATTTAAATTAAATACTTAGATTAATGTGTTTGACGGCATTAAGTGCGACTAAAAGACACCATCAAGGCAAGGCGAACAATATTTTAAAGAGCCTCCTAATGAGCAGTAATATGTCAAGAAAAATATATTTGCGCAAAATAAAATTTAATATTGATTAATATTCTATATGGCTAAACATACTTAGTGTGAGAATGTGTGTTTGGGATTTTGGTTTTAATTTGGATAGTGCTACCAATGACAGTATAGCATATGAGCATTTTTCTTCTAATCCTTAAGAAAAAAATAAGTAGGTATTTATCTTATTCATAAAAAATAGCTAACACAAGCTTTTAGAAATAATTATGGTATAATTATGTTCTAGTCAGGGCATGCAAATCATTAGCTAATGGATTAATTAATTTATGTATTATCATTCTTACATTTGTCTTAACCAGCTTTAACATTTTGTAAATTCTACCCCTTTTTGTTTTCAGAAATATGCGAGGCCAGGTATGCTTGTCTCCAGTATCGAACCCACAACCTTCATCTTATGAGTTCAGTCTCCTTGCCTGACGACCTATCACTGTGAGGGCGTATCTAATCATTTCAGCAATACCCTTAAGACTTTTCTCGTGCCAAATAAATGCCTTTTTCTTGTAATACATTTCAAAAATCATCCTCAAGCCAACCATTATTTTGTATTTAAAAGTTAAAATCCAATTTATTTTTATCACAATTATTTTTTCATTAAAGATATAGAATTTAATTATTTAATCATACGAGGTTAAAAAAAAAGGTAAATACAATTCGTGGCTTTATTTAGATTTTCCTTTCATTACCTCGCAAAATGGTAGAACAGTTGGCTCCGAAAGTGAACAGGACATAAGCGTCATATTCCAAGGACAGAAGGCATTGGATGGAAAGTACCCCACATGGGTCCCACAGAGCACTAACGGCCAAAATTTAGCTAAATCGCAAAAGAGGACGATTCTCCGCCGCACGATCTCGCGAGCGCATGCTTATGTGACTTCGTGCGGGTAGTCAGCCGTGGTCGGCAAAGACAGGTTTCGTCACAACAAGCCTCGGCTTAAGCCGCTTCTCATTTCCCCCCTTCAGCCGATTCCTTCTCTCACAAGTCGCGAGCCGAGCCGAAAAGGTGATGATCAGATATACGGCTCGGCTATAAAATTTTAATTTCTTTTGTTTTAATATTTTTTCGAGCAGTGAGAAAACTGCAGATGCAGTTGACTGTGGTGTACGTACAGGACACGTGTCCGTGTCGAGAGCGTTCCTTTCGAGAGAGATTTGACGCTTCTGACATCTCAGTATCGCTGTCCACGCCGCCCATGCGGATCCTTGGGATCCGATCCGAAGAAGGAATTCCGTGAAAGTATTACCCAAAGGGTAGTCATCTTTTACCAAAACGACAACTGTGTCAGATAGGAGATTTTTGCCCCTAATCGCTTTATAGCCTTAAAAAAACAAGTTCACCTGTGAAAGCGACACGGAAAGGATGGTCGGTTATTTCGTGTTTGGGGTTTCTCACGTCAGTTCGGGTGTATGTCAGATATAGGTCAACCCGAATACGAATATGGAAACTTCACTATGGATCGGGTGGCAAAGCCCGTCGACTGCTTTCGGGTCGGGTCATTGAAGGTTCGGGTTAAATGCTGGTCAACCCTCACCCTACTTATTTTTCGTGTCGTTTGTGTAAACCCAGATCAACCTGGTCATGTTTGGGTTCACTGATCCATTTTCCAGGTGATTTTTCAAAACCCAATCCCTACCAGATTGAATTTGGACCGATCTAATGCGACTGTGAATAGGGTTGAGTTCACCCGGCACCCAACGTGACTTTTGTTGGGTTGCTTTGGGTCGACCCAGGCATAACATGGTTGCCTAAACTCTGGCCCAGACCCAGCTTTTTAAGTTTGGGTTCGGGTCGGGTCGGGTTGGCTGGATAAGTTCAAAATCGCGACCCATACTCTTCCTACCAGCATGCTTGATAGACATTCTTCTTGCTCATTGTCGTTTTGCTTTTGAATTTTCTATCAGCTCGATAGGTCCTTTTTATCGTGTCGTGCCATGCCATGCCGTGTCGTGTATTGTCCCCAAGAACAACCATTGCTATACTTTCGACCTACTGAAATGCTAGATCGCCAGGAAACCATCTTCTCCTCCCAAAGAGAATATAGCAGACTGGTTAGAGGGTCAACTCTCGAACAAAAGGTGAGGAGTTCGATACCGGGTGTGCGTGTTTTGAGATTCCACGTACCGGAGGTTCTTATTAAAAAAAGATAGACCCGAAATCCCAAGTCCATGGGATTCCCAATTCTTGATGTGTCTAAGGGGGAAATTGAGTTAAAGAGTTTGTTAGCTTTATTGTGTTCCTCGGCTGCTTAAAGCGACGATATCACATCTTTTGATGGAATTTATATTCCCACCAAACACCGGATTCCCACGGAAATTAATATCCTTTTACACACTTTCTTTCCTTCTCAAATTTCTATTTACGAATGAAAGAGAATCTCATCCCTTCTGTCAACAACATGGCGTTTCGTTAAGGAATTATTGATGGCCTATCGTTTCCACATAAATAAATCATAATGGGGACCAAAAATAAATCATAGGGACCATATGAATGGGTCACTTTTGCAACATTAAATTCAATAAAGTCTAACACATGCCTTTTTCTATTTGGGAATTCGCACGTTAATGCTAAATTTTGGTTTCATGGTTCCATTTTTTCTTGAAGTCCCCAGTTTGGTTGATTCTTATGCCTTGTAAAGCTACCATCAGTTAGGGTTAGGAATCGAACCAGGCAGCCTCATGATATATGGCTTGGCTTGACTCGTGCGGAGCTTATTTAAGTTTTATTCGTGCATGAGCTCGTTCTATCGAGGTGACCATGAATAACAACAACAACAACGAAGCCTTTTTTTATATTAGATAGGTCGGCTAAATGGATTCTTTGTTTTCACATAACTCTATTATATGCAATGTTGACAGTCAACTTAACATGAGTGAGATCATTCTTTATTGTTTCTAATAATTAAGCTTTTTCATGTACTAGATGGGGTTAACTAAACTTTGTTACGATAGAACTCAATCATATGTCATGCTAATAGTTAACTTAACAAAAGCTATATTTCTTGTTTTCTTCCAACAATTTTATGAACTTCTTTTTAACATTTTCACCATCCAATTTCTCGTGCGAATAAATCAAATCCGACAAGTTTGAGTTCAGTTGTTATGAAATAAAGAACAGCTCACAAACATATCCTCACATAAACTGCTATCAATATACAAACACAAACAAACTCGCGAAGGAAATGAGCCGAACACGATCAGCAGTTCTAGTGGGCACAATATCTCATACACATAGGGATGATGCATGGGCATGAATAGGTGCATTTTTGGTTACATTTTCTTCTTTGAAACATTCCTTTCCTTTCTCTTACTTTGAAAGTCCAGTTGCTTATAGTACAAGGTAAATAAGCTAGAAAACTCAACACAGACGTTCTATTTAAGTTAAGAGTCTTCCTTTCACTGTTCACCAAACAACACAGTGGCCGGGTTTTCTTTTATTTATGGTTCCTATACTTAGCAAGGAATTCAATAGTTTTGGGGATTATAAATGCATTCAGCTAAGTTTGGCAGGCTTGTTAATTTAGCCTATCAAACTTGTTCTAAGAACCAAAGCCCACACACTATTTTGTACCAATAGCAATTATCCGCTATCGATATGAATACACCTAGACATGGCCGGTTCCGGACTTGGCGGTTTGATCCCGGAGCCAAACAAGACCAGGAACTGGTCAAGACAGGAAGCATGGCTTGTTTCAACCGAAACCGAATCAGACCAAGAACCGAAACCAGAGACCTTGGTTCCGGTTCCACCACTCATGGAACCATAACCAGCTCAAAACCAAAACATGGGTTTCAAACCGTCACTTATGGTACTTTTTCAGATTTACCTGGAGTCTGTGGTCACTTCTAGTTTGGCTCATTGGCTAGTCGACTCTAATCCAGTCCAACTTTTTTTTTCAAGTAATTTTTCAAGAACGAGACCCAACCTAATCAGGTTTAAGTCCAACCTTATGACCCTCATATATATATATATATATATATATATATATATATATATATATATATATATATATATATATATATATATCCTTTACTTTTAAGAGCATGAATTAATAAGAAAATTCTTTATGTTTTTCAAAACACTCCTATAACCTTGTAAATGATGCTCATGCCCTTTAAAAGTAAAAGATGAATTCTCATATTAAAGGATCGAGAAAATAAATATAGAAAAAATGGATTTTGTTCACTTTTAACATGTCTGCTTATGCTTATCCATTGCTTTACGGTGATATAAGTATGTTTTAAAAAAATTAAATTCAAGAGTTCTTCAAAATCATCAAAGAAAAATGTTATTGTACTCATGTTATGAAAAATCAATGGTCAAACATGATAATAACGTCAATATGGACAACATCCAATCATATGAGCTCTACCAAATGAAAAGTAAGAAGATTATTGTTGTTGTTGTGAGAAACTTTTATGTGAACCCATCTCAGTGTCAATGAGCTCACCATGTTTTTCATGCCACGCCTAATAAAGGTGCACATACCCTTGCCACAGTGATGATCATAATAAGGTTTGTTCACTCAGCACCTTACGCCCACACTCCTCTACCCCACATTATAAGGAGATTGCACTAAGAAAAGAGCTTTTTTATTATTACAGTAAGATTATCATATCACAATTTGATTGACATATATTTGTTGAATAACCCCACTTAGTGTAAGATAAGGCTTGATTAGACGGATTTGGTTATGTAATAGATAGCGAATATGCACATAAAAGTGCAATAACTCACCTGCCTGGGGGGTCATGTCACAAGTTAAAGATCACGAGTTCGATACGTGGGGGGCATCGATCATGCTCCGGCTTCCACATTGTATTAAAAAAAAACAATGAATATGCTTAAACTATGAAATATAAGGTCCATGTATAATTGCATTACACTTGGAATCCATTAAGAGTTTTGTGTATCAAACACAAGTGATAAGATGGGAATCTTGTGGCAAGACGAAGGCTTATTAATTAAAAGTATGGGATAACGCAAGGTCATGATGATATCTCAAAAGAAAGTTGCGTGGTGATAAATAAACAAACAAAACAAGGAGATTCCCTTTGAAAAAGCAGCCGGAGTCAAACCAAATCTAAATGAAGTGGCACCCAACAAGTTCTCTTTAATTTTCAATTCAAGTCATCATGCAAGCTACATACATACATACATATATGTATGTATATATATATAAACCAAATCTAAATGAAGTGGCACCCAACAAGATCTCTTTAATTTTCAATTCAAGTCATCATGCAAGCTACATACATATATATATATATATATGTATATATACATATATATATATATATATATATATATATATATATATATATATATATATATATATATATATGTATATATATGTAGAGAGAAAGAGAGAGAGGGATGTACCACTTGAAGCAATGTTGCATACTGCACATTAGAGGCTCACTGAGCTTGCTCTCGAGCCGGCTTAATTGAATCAATCTTGGTTGTGTCAAGCTCAACTGAGCCTAGCTAGTCGAGCTTGAGTTGTTCGAACGTAACTGAAGCTCGAACTCAAGCTGAAGATCGAAGCTCGCTTGGCCTAAGCCTTATCTTGTGGTAATATTAAAACAAACTGCAAATGACAGATTTAACTTGGGTAATCTTTTGGGTTGTCCGGGGCCATGGGTACTGGGGACCATGGTCCAATTCCTAATCAAATAGTGGACCTAGCTGAGAAAAATAGGTCGTGCTTTTGATCAGCCTGAATCTGGATTTGGGTCCAGAACCAATTGTTTTCAATGATTCTACGTGATACGAACATAGCAATTTGGTGGATTTTTATTGTCCGGATAAAGCAAACACGTGTGAGTTGTGAACATAACTGGGATATGTGAGCTTATTTATTTTATATTGTATTATAATTATTAACTTTGCATATAATTGAATATAATAGTCTAAACCATTTTAAAAACCTGATTATTGAGCATTAACCTGTTTAAAGAATGTGAGATATTTGCCTTGTTATTAGTGTGGTAGAATCAAGTTGAACCGACCCAAACAATCCGATTCAAATCCAACTTACAGGAGGAGTTCCGTTCAATATAGGGTGATTTAGAGATGAAAGGTGAATTTACCTAAATCAGACTGATTCAAGATTGAGTCTGTCTATTTTCTACCTTAATTTTTTTTTAGAAAAAATTAAATGTCAGGTTCGCATACTCAAGTCGGTTGCAGTATATTCCTAAAACATAGATTAAAATTTGATTAGGATACAGCCCTTCGGGTGTGGGCATGGCCGCTTCCACGTAAACCATACCCCTACACACACACACACACACACACACACACACATATATATATATATATATATATATATATATATATATATATATATATATATATATATATATATATATATAGAGAGAGAGAGAGAGAGAGAGAGAGAGAGAGAGAGAGAGAGAGAGAGAGAGAGAGAGAGAGAGAGAGAGAGAGTTTTCGTCTTTTGATAGGCACACAAAGAGAACGAGCTTTTGGAAAGAAGAAAAAACAAGAAGAAGCTCCAAAAAGTAAAGAGGCTTTAACTCCTGATAAGTTGCATGAGAAACATGTGCAGTTCATTTGAGGATGAGAAAAGAGAAGAAAAGAAGGGAGTTCGAAAGGTACAAAAGCAAAGCATTAAAGCAACTTTGCTTTGCTGTTTTTCTGAAGAATATTTAAATTGGTGATAGAACTTGTACAGTCCTTTTGGGAGTGATGAAAGCTGTAAGCCAAACAATAGTGATGATAATAACAACCAACAAAGCGAATCATGCCTCCTATTCATATTCGGGTCCAATTATGGGTATCCGGAAGCCCGCAACGAACCACCGCCTAATCCGGTCTGAATCGGGTAAGCCCACTTTGACAGTAGACCTCTGCAGTGCTGGTTTTCTCCATTCACAAGATTTGATCTTGTGACCTTGCTTAGAAGGAGCAAGTGCCAAACCACTTAAACCAACCAAGCATTTAGAGGTAGAAAGTTGATTGTTAGGTGCCATTTTGATTTCGAAAGCAACAGTTTCGTGTCTAATATGGGTTGGCGATCTGCCTAATCTTAGTTTGTCAAAAAAAGGGTAAGATTATGTGCAATAAGCATAAAGTAATTATGGTTTCATCTGCAAACTTATATGCAACATTACACTTGATAAAGATGAGAATATATGTATATACTTTTGGTGATGCTACTTCATTAGAAACTCAGCATATTTATCAAATAGCTTCTCTCTTTGTGGCATCTTCAGTGTTTGGACTAAAAAGATTTCTTAATTATATCAAGATAGCATGCTCTACACATGATCCTACTGGATATCAACAGGTCACATTCAACCCAGAATCGACCCATATTAAACCTGTTTGGGTCAGGGTGTGTAACAAATAAATAGATCCAATTAGCCAATTGGGTCAAAGCCACAAGATCTAAAATCAGACTTGACCCGAGTTCAGATGAAGATCTTAATAATTTCAATATAAAATGCTTAAGTACTTGTTGGGTATGATTTGTAGATTCAGTGAAGGCAGTTTGTGATGACTCTCTAGTGACGATGCTTTTGCACGTCAACATGGCACCGAAAATTTCAACTCCTAATCAAAATCAAATTCTTTAACTAGAGTTAAACTTAATTAACCGCATAAGGATAAGCCCAATCCCAGCTTGCCTGTAGTAAAACTAACCTATCTTAGTAAAACCACCAAAAAACAATAAGTGGGGAAATGCCTACATGATAGGATCCGGTTTTCTTTTATATATATATAAAAGAAAACCGGATCCTATCATGTTGGCATTTCCCCACTTATTGTTTTTTGGTGGTATAAGTGTAACTTCAAAATTTGTATGGAGCTGCAAAGGATATTTTTTAGTACACTCATGCAGCCATGCCACAAAAAAGCAATATATATATATATATATATATATATATATATATAGAATCCTTTTCACCACTTATATTGTTCAATCATTGTTTTTTGAGAGCATGAGTATAATAACATTATTATTAATTTTTTTTAAAACTGTTATTTTTAAATTACACTCATTTCACCTGAGTGAGCATTCAAAAGTTATGAGGATTCGGTTTTCATATAATATATATATTGTCGGGCATGTTTCTTAAATTGCCAACGCATTGGTTTGGTTTTCAAAGAGTTTTGAAGAACTAGGACATCATGTGGTACCTAGTCAAAATAAATGGAAAGTTTAATAATGCTTTCACCTGCACCTTTCTTTAAATATGCAACGAGTTTGAAAAATCAGCAAAAGTTTGATGAGTATGGTTCCGCGTGCTACCAACACGAATGAATATGGTATCAGGTCGCGTGCCAAGAATGATGAAGTGTCCTCATGATACCCTTCTTCTGAAAAAAAAGAGACATCATGATCCCCAAACTTGTAACTATGGTATCGCATTTGGTACTGAACTAATAAGGCTGGTTCCGGTTCGGCCAGAACCATGAAAGTAACCAAACTGGGTTCCATCCAGTTCCAGTTCATAACCAGCAACTCTGGTGGTGGGTCCTGTATGAACCAAAAGTTAAAAAAACAAGAGAGAGAGAGAGAGAGAGAGAGAGAGAGAGAGAGAGAGAGAGAGAGAGAGAGAGAGAGAGAGAGAGAGAAAGAGTGGTTCCAATTTGCCAATAACCATGAATAGTAACCAAACCGGTTTCCACCCAGTTCTAGTTCTAGTTCTTAACCAGCAGTTCTGGCATGAACCAAAAGCTAAAAAACAGAGAGAGAGAGAGAGAGAGAGAGAGAGAGAGAGAGAGAGAGAGAGAGAGAGAGAGAGATTTGCCAAAAACCATGAACAGTAACCAAACTGAGTTCGGTCCAGTTCCAGTTTGTAGCCAGCAGTTGTGGTGGCGGTCCTGGCATGAACCAAAAACTAAGAAAACAAAAAACAAAAAGAGGTTTAAAGAAAACTCGTGAAGCAGAACAAGAAACTATGGTTCCATGTGAGTAGGTACCAGATCAGTTACTGTTTGGGGTCCGGGATTTGTTTTTTGCTGGTTTTGGACTCTGTTCAGTTTTGGTTCAGCCGCCAGCCTGGATTCTAATGGGCTAGCTACGACGATAATAAATATATATATGTAAAAAAGTCAAAATATCGTTTCATACGATATGATAATTTCTTACTATAGTGTATACTTTATATCATACGATATTATGTACACTGCTAAATGGGTGAAAGCGATACGAGACCTGGATCTTGTGGATCCAAATGCAGATATATCTATTATTGCATCATATCATGGATACAATATTTAGGGATATACTCCCACTGTAGCCTTAATAGATATGCAAAGCACGAAAAGCAATTGCTCACCTAGCTAAAAGGTCGACCCACAAATGGAACGACATGAGTTCAATACCTGGGCATGCATCTGGCTTTGTAAACACGTCACAAAAGTATATATATATATATATATATATATATATAATTAAAGCACAGTGTATTTAAATATGTCAAGGAAAATATGGAAGAGTCAACAGGCCGGAAAATAATTAAAAGGTCTGAAAACTCTTAAATTAAGAAAATAGCAAAAACCCATGGACATAAAGTATCGGTGAGACAGGCAATGCTGAATAAGATGGTGGCATGAACGCACTTGAATGCTGAAAGAAGCTGCTGCCAATTGGATCACCAAGTTTTACAATTCATATCACTACCACCTAACCCACACTCAGAGAATTATATTGGGCTGTTGAAATGGGCCCAGACCCGGCCTGATAAAACAAAGACTAAAGGTACTCAGTTCTCTCTCTCTGTGTGGGTACGGGTTATGTATGTAAATTGTGGGTCTGGATCATTGGAACCAAGGCTCACAATGCACTGACAGTCCACGGATCTGGACCCCATCAATTATTTGGATCTATCTAAATCCAGAGCAGATTATGTTGGCTCCACCTTGACGACGCAGACATTCCATGGATCTTTCTTTGTTGACGTTGCTTTGGATGTTGGCATCTTGCACATGGAAATGTCTGTAGATGTCTCTGTCAACCTTCCAACTCCATTAACGCAGAGGTTTTAGCTTAAGGACCATTTTGTCGCTACACACATACATGTTAACACGTAAATCCAAACAAATCTCAACTTGATGATAAATTATATAAAGTAAAAAGTGTATGTGTACTTTTTGCAATATATTGATCTTTAAATTTCAACCATTTATCACGAAAGATGGATTTGTTTGAATTTTCTGACACCTAAGGGTGCTAGCATATTCGAGTTTCTTTCTTTCTCTCTCTCCTGTTGATAAAAGATTGATGTGAAAAACTAAAAGTTTTATTTCATACGAAGAGTCACGACTCTGCTGGCAAGGACATCGGCTTTAAATATCTTTAAAATAGGTCACAAGTTCGATTATCAAAGTGTGCATGTTTGGTAGGGGTCTATTTTTACCTCCAGTTTGTCAATGTAAAGAAAAAGGCTTCTCATCCCTATAAACTTTTCATGATATTTTGTGGTTTGAAAGTTTTTGACGTTCAAAATTGGTGGATAATCAAATAGGCATGGACCCAAATTCTAGAGGGTGTGTGTGTGTGTGGTAATTTATTAAGGAGCTCGTCCCTCCCTCTCTCTCTCAGGCAGATGGCTTCCTTCATAAATGAGTTTGGTTCTTTAATCTGTATCTAAGATAAACCACCTCTTAAATGGATAGATAATCTAGCATAAAACTCTGAAACTACCTTCACCGCCTTGGCCTATGCTTTGCACAGGGTGCAACGCGATGGAGTCGAACCAACACTGTTGTATTGTAGCCGGAGCCCTTTCCATTACCCCTGAATTGGTAAAGTTAGAGAACACTGAGAAAGAAAAAAAATTGAAGATCATAGATCTAGCTGTGGACAGAGGCATCACATAAAGCCAACTGGCTCCCCACATTGATGATCGGTTCTCATGGTCCAAAACTAAAATCAATGCCCCGAGAGTTGTTTTCTCACTCATTCACATTAATGTGACCACAAGATCTCAGATAAATTCGGTTTCGCAAGTTTTCATGGCTCGGCCAAAGTGCAAGCAAAATCTCTTCCTCTTTAGGAGTGAAATGCTTTTACTTTGTGATCCTTTACGTTGTTGCAACTTTGTGTGTATAAAATATAGAAAACACGGTAAATATGCACACCCTTTTCATACTTAGACATCCTTAAAGATTTAAATCATTAAAATTTCAATCATAGATCTTCAAAGTCAAATGGTTGATTTTAAGAAGATTTTACTGTAGATGAGTGTGCACGTGAACAATGCTCTTTCTTTCTCTCTCTCTCTCTCTCTCTCTCTCTCTCTATATATATATATATATATGTATGTGTGTATGAGAGAGAGAGAGAGATCTTGTCACATGCAAATTAACCGCAGTTAATACTCAGACCATGACTTGCGTTAATACAAAGATGTGGTCTCTTTGTGAATAATCTGCATAAGGTTGGCATGGAATAAAATATTGAAAGGATGATATCTGGCATTTTCATACTAAGACTTCTGTTAATATTCTCACACTATATAAACCTATGAGATTTCGTATGAAATTGGTTTTTCTTTTCTTTGGGGATCAAAATAGTTAGAGAAGACAGAGTTAGGACATCTACTTAGTTTGTTATCATATAAGCATGATAGCGTGTTTGGCAGCATTTGCATGTGACAATCCACACCTAACTTGGGAAGATGAGATTTTCAATCAGGCATCGCAATCTCTCTCACGCGGACACTTTCCCTTGATTTTTATCTCGATGCACAAAATTGACTTAACTCGTGTCATTCTAAGCTAGCTCGTCACTAGAGGTGGCAATTTTGTGTTCGGGATCGTTTTCTTGTGCCATTTCATCTTCGTGTCAAAACAGGTCAACTCACAAATGAGTGGAAACTTTGCTAGTCGTGTCTCAATTGGCTGTTACATTGCCAGGGAAGTTTGCTTTTGAGGCAATATGCCTATCGTGTCACTTCATATCTGTCAAAAACAGCTCAACCTGAACACAGCTCTTTTCTTTTCTGCTGTTACTTTGGATAGACACGAACACATACTTTTGGGTTCCTTCAAGGTTGGAATTTTGTGCCGCATCTACAATTGCCACCCTCCATGGTAGCACAGGTCGTAATCTATGGGCTTCTGCAAGATATGTGTCAATGCCAAGGAGGGCACTCTTCTATTAGGCTGGAGGTTTCCGATGCCGATGGTTGGGATTTAGATCCGAATCTCAACTCCAACACCGATAAGTGAAACAGTATCCGATATTGGTTTTTCTATCCAACTTGGAATCAACATCCAATTTTCACAAACAATTCAGGCCAGTTCCATATCCTCAACAACAAATAATAGACCCATCAGGCAAAAAAAATCCCAATGTAAATGGGTTATGTGTTCTAATAATCCTATCATTAATAATGAGTGTTACCATTCATACAGCTTTTTTACTAAACATACACCTTTTTATCGTTTTTTGTTGAAACCATCTTTTTTCATTCTCCTTTAAACCTTTTCTCAGAGAAACTTACCGCTTGATGGAATATTATGGTGGGTAGGGTGTTGGAATTTTTACAGCAGGTTAGTTCACTTGATGAATTCTTTGTAGTAGTAACCGGTACAAGTCTGTCAATCCACAGCTAGTCTTTGAAAGAAGGCATATATTTTGGCGTACTTTACCATACAAATTCAGCGACAAGGGCAATTTCAGCCCAATTTTCTTCATAAAGAGGACAACTAATTTAATAAGAACCAAAAGAGTGGATTTTGGCAATGGTTTGGTGAGTCTGTAAAACTATAAAAAAAGAGGAAAATGGAAACCTTCAATCCAGCTATTTGGAGTGTGCACATACTCATGGTTTCAACTCCCATGGGTTTTATGCCACCTACCCAGGTGCAGTTTCTTGAGTTACAAACAAAAGAAAAACCAATCCATGATAAGATGCAGAAGAAAAATGCTTGAAAGCTTACTGCAACAGAAATTTAGCCTCATAAATGAAGAGCGGGCAGGCAGTTTCTCATGCAAACAGTTTCTGAAGAAACAGTTCTGCAATTGCATTGTTTTACAGACTCTATTTTTCATACGCATGCCATTCTAATATACACTAATGCATTGTAAATGACCGCGACTAATATCTCTTTCAGATCATTGCGTCTACTCCTTGTCATCTTTATCTTGATCCATTTTTATATCATTCTTAAGGCATATATGTAGGTTTGCTAGTCATAAACTTCAACATAAAGCTTATTGAATAGGTGATAGCTAAAACAGCCTGGACAAGCAGTAAAACATTATAGCAAAACTAATTTCATAAGATAGTGTCTGACAGAACCTTATCAACATCATGGAATTCAGAGTATGTGATTGATGCCGAACTTCAGTAATCAAACTATTAGTGATCAAACACCTCGGCCGGATTTAAAGGTCGATGCAATGCACTACTGCTAGAAATTGGATTTGCATGACAATCAATATTCGCTGTTCCACACTGAAATCCAGTAGCTTTGGTATCTTAAATGAGAACTGTCATACTTATACCAGCATAGTGAGCATTTTGAGGCAAAAACCTGAACAAGAAAAAGATGAAAAGGAACTTTATTGACATCAGTACTTCGAAATTCATACTTGCACGGTTCAACAATATCGTCGATAGATATCATATCATGAACCAAAATAGTACCTCAAGAGTCAACCAACTATAGCTCGTTTTGTTGAAAAAAAAAATTGGCTTCAGTATAAAAGCCAGATTGACTTTAGATAATAGCTGGAAAAGAGATACCCACGTCAGAGAAAAGCTAAATCCAGGAGTAGGTAAATATAGAACAGAGAGATCACACACATGCGTGTGCATCTACAAACACAGTGACAAAAAACAGACTGGATATATGAGTCCTGAATCCTAACCAAAACCAAAAGCAGGTATTCTCCCACGTTAAGTGGGGCTGGCTACATGGATTCATAGCAGCCATTTTACTTGTCATTTCTGCATTTCACTCAGGAAAAGCGAGATCATCATTTATACTTTCTTCCCAACGTTTATGGTGCTTGCATAGAAGTGATTCTCATCGAGGAAATTTAGATTACACAAAAACAGCATGCAAGGAACAGAGATAGTAAGACCCACAAAACTAGGAAGTTGAAAAAAGCAAGACTAACATTCAGCATACGTACAAATCAGCAATTCGCATTCCTCCAAAATTTCTGAATGGCACAAGCCTTTCCCATCCAGGAGCCACAGGAATGTTTTGTCGATCGAGGCTCCAAGTGACACTTCCATCAGGCTCTATATCTCCTGAATCATTACAGGATATATTTCGGTTCCATTGCTTTGCCTTTTCACAGATAAATGGATCCCGAGTAATGTTTGCCCGTATAGCTTCATATTGCTTCATTGCTGGGATTCGTTTCCATTTTAAGCATAATGCACATTGGGCAACAACGGCTGCCTTGGAATGAAAAGCACGACGAGAACAACCTCTGCCTGAAGAACCAATGTGGTTATGTATGCAAGAGCTAGTACGTTTAGCTGCAGGAGAAGCAGCTAATGTTCGCCAAGGATCATAAACCACTAATTGCTTTGAAAGATCAAAAGAACAATGTCCGCCAGGTCCTATCCTTAGTGGAGGAGCAAACTCAGCATTCTGGAGGAGGTAATCATCTGATATTAGCGTATTTGAATTAACATAAATTCCTTCTCTATTTTTGGTACCCTGAGTTTTTGGCTCGCTGATTTTCTTGCATTAACCATTCGTCTTCCCTTTTAGGTTCAAGCAATTGTCTTGAATGCATCTGCACAGCAATACGTAGAAGAACCTATTCAATGAAATGAGATAACACATGATGCAGTGATGATAGGCTTTTCAATGAAATGCAAAAAGGATGAGAACCATGATCAAATAGTAGCTCTTAACCACAATCACAAACCTACTAGATCAAGTATGAGCTTCCGGTCTTTCTTGCACATAAAATAACGACAACAAACACAATCAATGATCTTCCTTCACACATTGCACATGTACTGTGTACTGTGCAGTCATGGTGTAGACAAGCATTTGATCAACTGTTTCACAATGACAAACCTGCTAGATGAAGTGTATGAGCCTCTCTTTCTTGCACATAAAAATTATGACAAGAAAAACTGACAATGGCCTTCCTTCACTCATTGCATTACATGTACGGTGCAGTCATAGTGTAGACCACCGTTTCAGGTGGAACTAGCTTGAATGAAAACAGGTCTTGTAGCATTAGAGCCCGCTTTCCTTCGAGATGTTAATTTTGGACCATATTGTCATTTAGAGACATATCCGAAGGCAGTTCTTTCGAGCATGAAAATATTCGTGAATGGACAAGGTTGTGGAAATGGACAAGGAGGAAGTGAAGCACTACAAAGCAGTGTTGTTCATATCGTATCTTTGGTCCACGATACGATATCGTATCATGTCATTTTTTAATACTAAAATATAAAAAAATCATAAAAATTCAAGAAAAATCATGATAATTCTAAACAATTCATATAATTTTAAGTTGAGCATCAAACACCATTCAATTTTCAATATATAAAACATTTAAGCAGTAGATCCTTAGCAAAATTACAACTTTCATAATTGAAAAAATAAATTACATACTGTAATTAGGATCAACTAAATAATCTTCATCTTGCCCTCCTTGTTCAAAGTCATCACCAACTTTACCTTCAAAATCAAAATTTATCATGATCAATGACTTTTGTTCTATAAATATGGAAGGCATTTGTTATACCAAGAATCTCTTAGATCATACCATGAAGCACGTGTGGGAATATTTCCTCAATTCCTGGAGTCTGATGAGCACTGGGTTAGTGGTAAATAACTTGTTGCATTCAAATGACGGTAAGTATAGTTCTATTAGCATAAACATAGTGATATTTGTCTGGCTTCATAGCATCTTATCTTTCAGGATCTCTAGATTATTTTAGTTCAGATAAGTGTTCCATGACTTACATATATAGCCATTCTTGTAGTTACAGAAAGCATGATTATCTTGCTTGTTAGCAGCTATGCCTTTACCAATCTGTAATAGATAGTCTTCCTGTGCAAGTCACCAATCATGCTTCGTTTGTAGAAAGAACTCAATTTTCCAATGGTGTTGTTGGCTAACGTCTATGTGTTGCTTGTATTTTCCTGATTTCGACTTGTTTCATATGCCAATCAATTGTATCGTTAATTTTCATTTGTCTAATAAAATGGCACAAAAATTTTCAAAAAAAATCACGAAAAAGCCTAAAAGATCATAAAAGTTTTTTGAAAATTTCTAAACTTACAACATATAGGGTGTATTGCTCGAGTGATATGGCTTGTATCATGCAATACGGCCCATATCGCACAATACAAGCCGATACTCTTTCATTTGCGATACACCATGGTATATCGCAACGTATCGGATACCACTACTACAAAGCCGAAGGATGAGTGACAAGCAAAGGGGGATCTCGCGTAATAAGGGTTAGCGGTGAGAATAGTTCAAGCATGGGGACATCCATGTGGTTTAAACTCGTTTTTGTGAGCCACAAGGCACAAGCCACCCGTTGTAAAACTATGAATTACAAAAATACAATTTGATTAAATATATCATGCAAAATGATTATCATTTTCAAAAATACAATTTGATCAAATATGTAATATGAAATAAATTGTCAAAGCCTATTTATCAGAAAAGTCATCCAAATGACTCATTAGCATCTATAAGAATTTACCAAACTCTCTGTATTCACATATTTCTTAAACAACAAATATCCGGCGGATGCTTGTGGAATCTTTTAGGTATCATTTTAAGAGATGCACCATGTCAGAGTCCATCAAACATGGGTCGGTAGATGAACAAGGATATCATCATCATCATCATCGGCATTTCATTTCCTTTCTAACATGATGCAAAGAGAATATATCAACTTTCAGCATCAACATCAGGGAGAGAAAGCCTGTGCAATCATAAAAAGTCCTAATCATGGATAAGAAGTTGGCCCTGATGGGTTATGTGAAGATCATACATTACACATCCATAATTTTACTTAAATGGCCAAGTTGTGAAGAAAATGAACAGATTCTATATGATTTCCTTCTTTAGAAAGAAGGGAAAAGAATATCAACATTCAGGTGAACATTAGTTCCTATCGTATAGATGCAAGGTTCATTGAAGTCCTTGGATAAAGAAATAAACGGTGTTTAACTTTGACCAACATAATCTACCAAACCAACATACTTTTCCTGCATACAAGCACAACTGTGAGAACATGACGATGGGGCACACATCAATACAAAAGTGGCAACATGTTAAGGAGAGAGAACGTCAGCCTTCAACTGGTTGCTCCTCTTGCAACGAATGGCAGGGATTCAACTGGAGTTGAATTGTTTGGACCAAAAATCAGGCTCCGCTAAAAGAGTATCAATTGGTACATATGGCAAGGTTACCGTCTGACCTTCCTTGTCCATGATTGGCTGTGAGAGCTCATTTGCCTTCCAAAGCAAAATTGTGAACCCATAGGAAGTCTAACCAATAACATGACTCAAGGGAATATCATTGACACTGTTTGGGAGGACGTCCAAGAAAAATTCGAAGACTTGAGGTTGACTTTATCTAAATGATCAAGTTGTGAAGGAAACAGAAGGATTCTGATTGATTTTCCTCCCGAAACAAAGGAAACAGAAGGAGAAGAAAGTTCATTGCATATGCAATAAAAGGGACAACATTATGTTAGTTACGAAATCTAAAGGCACCTTTCTTGGACATTGATACCGATCAAGTCAGAAAGTACAGTCAAGTCACGATATAACAGGTCCACATGAACACAAATACACAAGACACATCATATGCATAAAATTGTTGATAAAAACCTTAGACATACATGAATAATAAATCATCCTTCATTATCCGAAACCACCCACCTTATCCGGAATGAGCTATCTTATCCCTATCCGTAATCATGAAAATTTTGATCATTATATCAAAAGTTTTTCTTGTAAAAAGATAGATCAAGACCCAAAACCCAAACCCAAGTCAGGCCTAACGCGCGCGTGTGATATGATCTACCAACTATATAAAAAGATACGTGGGTTTGCCACATCCATTAATATGAGGGTAAACTTTATTTTCTCTTAATTATCTTTCACAAAAGTTCCTCAAATGTTACTTTTTAAACTTTAGGATTTTTACATATATTAATTAAATATATAGAGATACATGCATAAAATGCACATTAAATCCAACAATAAAAACGTACGTATCCATAAGAGACAAGGAAGATATACATGTGAAAAATCCAACTATAAAATTCACATATACTTTTAAGGATGGCCTGCACTATGTCATGATTACCAGGGTAAGGACTAACATCCACAAGTGAGACAAAGACACTTCCGCTTGATAAAAGTGTTTAGGTTGCAAAAAATCAACTGATGACAGTACCAATCAGACCAACACAATAAACCATCCAAGTACCATACATGATGCCCAAAAGAAAGAAAGTTTTAGGCAACATAGTTACTAAAGATTTTTCCCAACTTTTTAGAGAAAAAAATTGTGTCCAAATATAGCTTTCATATCTTGAATTTAGGACATACAATCCCAATTTGGTTCAAAGAACCTCGAAGTTTCTAATTTAAGTCTACGAGTTGACTCCATCGGAAGATTAGCTTTTAACAATTTATAACAGCTCTGACTAAGACATACTGTATGCAGCATACAATATAAATGAAGAGCAAAAGTAAAGTGAAAAATACAACATTTGCTTAAATGTTGAGGTCAACTGTTAACGAAATAGTGATACATTTTTGAGAAATCAAACTGAAAACCAAAATATTTTTAAAACCAAAACCGAATCCGAACCTGAACTCGAACTGTACAAACTCAAACAGAACTTACAATTTCGGTTCATTTTTTCGGATAAAACCGAATCTTGCTAACCCCTATAGTCGGGTCAGATTGACCCAAGTACTATCTGATCTAGTATTGATTCTGAGACGATCCATGACAGGGTTAACCTACTTTTACCCGAATGAAAAGCGATTAACCTGTCGACATTCACCGCCCGAATCAGATATTGGGCCTTGAATTGGCGTGGGGCAAAGTCTACCGTATAATAACCCTAGTGATGGATTTTTGAACTAGTATTCGGTGATGACTGGCTCCTTGAACGATATGCAAGGACTATCTTTAGGAGACTAAAATGATGAAGAAGAGGGACTAGAATGCGAGCTATTTACACATATTGCGAGAGCAATCAATATTAGCCAAGATCAGCCTGGAAATGAATGCTGAACTTCATGTGAGAGGAAGCTTCCTTCCCTTTTGTTCAACGAAACCCCAAAATCATCAAAGATATGAATTGAGAGAGTTAGCTGAACGGCAGGTCGCTCCAGCACTGTTATTGGTGGAGAGTTCGAATTTATAGGGTGCATGCATGGGTGTGTGTTGGGCTTTGGTAATGCTGTTGTTATTGGTGGAGAGTTCGAATTTATAGGGTGCATGTGTGGGTGTGTGTTAGGCTTTGATAGCGCTGTTGTTATTGGTGGAGAGTTCGAACCCATAGGGTGCATGTGTGGGTGTGCGTTGGGCTTTGGTAATGTTGTTGTTATTGGTGGAGAGTTCGAATTTATAGGGTGCATGCATGGGTGTGTGTTGGGCTTTGGTAATGGTGTTGTTATTGGTGGAGAGTTCGAACCCATAGGGTGCATGTGTGGGTGTGCGTTGGGCTTTGGTAATGGTGTTGTTATTGGTGGAGAGTTCGAACCCATAGGGTGCATGTGTGGGTGTGCGTTGGGCTTTGGTAATGTTGTTGTTATTGGTGGAGAGTTCGAATTTATGGGGTGCATGCATGGGTGTGTGTTGGGCTTTTGTAATGCTGTTGTTATTGGCGGAGAGTTCGAATTTATAGGGTGCATGTATGGGTGTGTGTTAGGCTTTGATAGCGGTGTTATTGGTGGAGAGTTCGAACCCATAGGGTGCATGTGTGGGTGTGTGTTGGACTTTGGTAATGATGTTGTTATTGGTGGAGAGTTCGAATTTATAGGGTGCATGCATGGGTGTGTGTTGGGCTTTGGTAATGCTGTTGTTATTGGTGGAGAGTTCGAATTTATAGGGTGCATGTGTGGGTATGTGTTAGGCTTTGATAGCGGTGTTGTTATTGGTGGAGAGTTCGAACCCATAGGGTGCATGTGTGGGTGTGCGTTGGGCTTTGGTAATGTTGTTGTTATTGGTGTGGAGTTCGAATTTATAGGGTGCATGCATGGGTGTGTGTTGGGCTTTGGTAATGCTGTTGTTATAGGTGGAGAGTTTGAATTTATAGGGTGCATGTGTGGGTGTGTGTTAGGCTTTGATAGCGGTGTTGTTATTGGTGGAGAGTTCGAACCCTTATGGTACATGTGTGGGTGTGAGTTGGGCTTTGGTAATGCTGTTGTTATTGGTGGAGAGTTCAAATTTATAGGGTGCATGCATGGGGGTGTGTTGGGCTTTAGTAATGCTGTTGTTATTGGTGGAGAGTTCGAATTCATAGGGTGCATGTGTGGGTGTGTGTTAGGCTTTGATAGCGCTGTTGTTATTGGTGTAGAGTTCGAACCCATAGGGTGCATGTGTGGGTGTGTGTTAAGGCTTCCACCTCTTGCAACAAAAAATCGACTCCCAAAAAGGGTGTATGTGTGTTACTTCGGCCTCCTCTTGGAACCAAAAAAAGGAAAAGAAATCCTCAACGATGTTTGTGGTAAATAGGGATAACGTTAGCCATTGTAACGTTAAAATGAAGATATCAAAGAGCTAGCGCGCGACTTGGAGACACGCACATCCATCTCTCGATCTCTCTGTCAGCCTCAAGGGACTCGCATCCTTCTTCTCAGGTTGCTTTGCAATCCCTATTTCTTTTCTACTTCAATCACTCGATCAGAAACGAAAGCTCCTAGCTCATTCATCTCCCCCAGCAAAGGGCAGAAGTAATTAAAGGAGAAGAAGAGGAAGAGAGTAAAGAATCACAATGGCGGCGGGCACTCCGAATCTGGAGTGCAGGTGATAAATAGGGATAACGTCAGCCATTTTGACGTTAATTCAGCGATATCAAAGACCTAGCGTGCAACTTAGAGACGCGCACATCTCTCTCTCTCTCTCTCTCTCTCTCTCAGCCTCAAGGGACTCGCATCCTTCCTCTCAGGTTGCGAAACAATCCCTAATTCTTTTCTTCTTCAATAACTCGATCAGAGACGAAAGGTCCTAGCTCGTTCATCTCCCCCAGAAAAGGGCAGAAGTAATCAAAGGAGAGGAAGAGAGTAAAGAATCGCAATGGCGGCGAGCACTCCGAATCTGGAGTGCAGGATGTACGAGGCGAAGTACCCGGAGGTGGACCACGCGGTGATGATTCAGGTAAAGGACATCGCCGATATGGGCGCCTATGTATCTCTTCTCGAGTACAACAACATCGAGGGAATGATACTTTTCTCCGAGCTTTCCCGCCGGCGAATCCGGAGCGTCAGCAGCCTCATTCGCGTCGGTCGGCAGGAACCCGTCATGGTCCTTCGTGTCGACAAAGAGAAAGGGTACATCGATCTGAGCAAGCGTAGGGTGTCCGAAGAGGATATTCAGGTTTGTGAGGAGCGCTACAACAAGAGCAAGCTGGTCCACTCCATTATGCGTCACGTCGCGGAGACGATGAACATGGATCTCGAGGTATCCACAAATTTTTCTTCTTTTCTTTTCGAATTGATATTTTGACGGAAGAACGTCGATATGTTTTTCTGTTTCTCAAGGGATATGTTGCTGTCGTGATGGTTGTGGATGTTAACACTGGTGTTGTTTCAATGCTTGTACCATTTACTTTTTTCCGTCCTTTTGGTGCCAATTCTTCTTGTTCTTTCTGGATTTTTAGTTTCAAAATACAGGATTTGTGATTTGGAGGTATATATTTGATTGCTGTTAGATTTCTCGGGAGATTCTTGGTTCTCGTGATCCTTCTGGTCGTGGACATTGGTATTCTTATCCTGCTACTATGTTTTCAGGAGTGTCGTTATACCTTACCATCCCTTTACTTTTTTCCCCTTTTATCTACCATTTGCTTCGTTCTTATATTTTCTGTTTGCTTGGTTGGCTTGGTTGCAAAGTTGGTGATTATTGAAGAATCACGACAAGAAAGACTTTTTCTTTATGGGTGCTCCGTCCTCCTTGTGTATTGGCTGGAACTACAGACTGTTTCTAGGTTTCTTGTTTCTTTCTTTGTTCACAGAATAAGATCCTTTTGGTTGGTTTCTTGTTGACGGGCTTAATTTGATGGGGTTCGCTTGATTTGGTGCTCGCTATCTTCTCACATTTACACCAAATTAGGTGATTTATAATATAATGCTTGTTCCAATTCGCAAGGCTTGTAGTTAGAGATTGATGACTTCAATGCTTTCTGAAAGATTGTAATTGTCTAGGTATTTTGACATATTGTTTGTCAATTTGAGATTCTCTTTGTGGCTAATTTAGGATTTTTTCAAGAGGAGTAGGTATTGACATAGTTTATTAATGTTATTCATGTGTTGTGCGCTTCTGAAACTTGTGTATATGGGGGCTATTGGTTCCTATGATATGGATAGATAGGATACGGTAGCATTCATCTTGTCTGAGCAATCCTTTGTAGTTGTCCCCTTGGGAGAATTATTAACTTAATCATGGACGGTATGATTAAGCGACTATCAGCAGTTCTTTTGTCTTATCTATTTGTGAATGTCACTTTAGATGAACTTACTCATAGGTGAACTACTGTCATCTCTGGCACCCGTGCTTGGATTGGAACCTTATGGTGAACAGTGAATCTGATGATATATATTTAAACTGGTATTGAAAATTTGAAGGTCCTTTTTAGAAGTTAGAATGATGCTTTTTATTGATCATCACTGCAATAATGATGACTGGTAGTCCAACTGAGCACAATTATCCTGCTACCTTTGCCAAAAGTTTCTATGTAAACATATGAAGGATATCTATATAGATGGAAATAACAATGGAAACACTTTGATTCTTTCTCTATGATTATGAGATTGGGGGTTTAACTGCCTTTCATTTTGCAGGATCTTTACATTCATGTGGGTTGGCCATTGTACCGAAAATATGGACATGCCTTTGAGGTATGTAACAGATTCTAAGGTGATTAACCATGTCAAAGAGAAAAATGTTCACTTAACTTGCACACCTTTCTGGCATGAGCAGGCATTCAGGTTGATAGTGTCGGATCCTGATTCTATCTTAGATCCCCTTACTAGGGAAGTTAAAGAAGTTGGACTTGATGGGCAAGAAGTATGCATCCCATCACAATTTTTTCTCTATTCTGAGTACCTTTTTTTGGTTTCTTTTGCTCATAAGGTTCTTGTCAGTGTTTTAGTCCTTTTGGTCATAAAGTTCTTGTGACTGTCGAAGGTGAAAAAAGTAGTTCCTGCATTGTCAGAAGATGTCAAAGATGCTTTGGTTAAGAATATTAGGAGGCGGATGACTCCCCAGCCTCTAAAGATCTCTGCTGATGTTGAGATGAGGTGTTTTCAGTTCGATGGAGTTCTTCATATTAAGGTAACCATATTTCATTTTTCCTAATCCTATTAACATTCTACGTAGTTTCATATTTGTTGTAAGACCGAGCCTGAAATTTATTACCCTTCCTCCATATTCTCTTCATTTGTAATTTATTTAAAAATTTTAGTTTTTGGACACAGGAAGCAATGAGAAAAGCTGAAGCAGCTGGAAATAGTGACTGCCCAGTGAAAATCAAGTTGGTTGCACCACCTCTGTACGTTCTTACCACTCAGACGCTTAACAAGGTACCAAAGACTTCTATTACCCAGACAGCTTACTGATTAATTCATATGAGGTGGTGACACCAGAACAAGAACACACCTTGTTTTTCCAGTGGGAGAATAATAAACACATTCATGAACAAGTAGCAGGCATAAAGTAACCAATATTTCTGAGGGGGATTAATGAACACTAAAGATGCATCAGACAGAAATAGTAGTAGAGAGACAGAGCCAAGATGGAGCTATAGAAAAGCTAAATACACAACTATGGGAGCTATTTGATGCCTTCAGAGACTACTCAGAATATGAGGTTTCCACTTTACATGTCTCAAGCTCCAAAGATAGTTTATCTCAAACTGAAAGGGCTTAATTTCATCGGCTGATCTATATATGTGGCGGCTTGTAAAATCTAGTGTGTGGCATAGTTTAGTCCCTCCTTTGTCTGGTCAGATTTTGAGTATTTTCTGTTCTCTTTCAGATGTTTCAGAGGGGTTGTTGAGGTCTATAACTTCATTTTGGATACATATTCACGTGCTTATGCTTATGATGGATCATCATATTGATGACTGATCGATCTTTGCCTTGTATTACTCATTAAAGTTATCTTTTTTCTCCTGAGTAGGAGCAAGGTATATCAGTCTTGAATGCAGCAATCAAAGCCTGCATAGAAGCAATAGAAAGCAAGAAAGGCAAACTTGTGGTGAAGGAAGCACCCAGAGCCGTAAGTTCCTTCATGATCTCATCTGTCATATGATCGAAACAGGAAAAACCAATTGCATCTGCATCTCTAAATACTACTCGTGGTTCTTGCATCTATTGTGAATGTTGAAATGTGATGGTTCCCCGTGCAGGTGAGCGAGCATGATGACAAGCGACACCAGGAACACATGGCGAAGTTGGCTTTGGACAATGAGGAGGTTGCTGGTGATGAGGACGAAGAAGAGGAAGACACAGGCATGGGTGAGATCGATGTCGAGAACACTTTTTCTGGTATAACAGAGTGAAAACTTCAATCTTTTCTGTATGTGTGATAGTTGCTGTGTACAACCATTCTGAAGTTGAGCGGACTTCTCGGATTGAATATTTCCAGTTTGGATACTGTGAGCTTTCTTCTCTGTGGACGGCATCAAATTTCCTCTTTATTACAGCCCATACAGTCTTACTGGTGTTTCTTTCCTCAAGTTCAGGTAGTCGTTATGTGCGCCAGGGTGTGATGCGCTATAGGAAGTCTAGAATGAATTGTTTGCTACACTAATCCTTGGTTGTTCAGATGCCCAGAAAGGTCAGCACTGATTTCTTTTTTCAAAAGAAGGCAGATCTTATAAACCATAAAGGTTATAGTACCTGATCTACTTTTTTTTCTTTTTTCTTCCCCATTATGAAACGAAGTAGATTTTTACAAAGCTCAAAAGAGCCAGCATGGCATTACAAGTGTGGGATATACCAAAAACAATAACTGAGAGCAAAAATATCATCAAAATAAAGCTCAAATAACTGCCGTAAGCCAAGTAATTCTGTATTCATCTGCTAGTTCGACAGCAGTTTGACTGTTGTCGAACTTGTCTCAATGGAGATTGGTTCAAACCATGAAAGATTGTCATTCCTTGGGCACCATATTCTCCAAATGGTGAAAACGTGTAAGGCAAAGGCGTCCTCCTCGAGGATTTACGGATATTCCCTTTTACACGCCATCTCTAAAACGGCCATGCATCTCTCAGCACCGTCGCACGTTCCCAACAGTTTTTGAGGAAGGGCTCTGCCTTTTATTGGGTAATGCCTCAAGAAGCACTCTGTAGCTCTTCATTCCGACTCAGGTAGGACCGCGTCAAAATCAAAGAGAAGGGCAGGTTAATGCTCAAGAAAAGCTGTTAGTACGGTCTGCTTTACGAATTCTCTTCTGTTCGGGCTCTTTTAGCCATGGGACAGCTTCTCCGTATGGGGAGTCTGGACTTGGTTACAAATAATTGAAGTTCGATTACCGCATCTCAGAGAACCGGAAAAGGCTTCTTCCAATACAAGGTTGGATACATTATGAAATTCTTTGATGATGAGGAAAAAGAAGAGCTTTGAGACTTCGAGGAGGCACACTCACTATCTTTAAAAGGTGTTTGATTAAGAGGCCAGGACTACAGACTGGTCATCCTTGTACCGCGTTCCGTATTCTGAGGTGGCCTAATGAGTATAATAAAAACCCCAAAATAACCTTTCGCCCTATGAACTTCATAGGTGTATAAAATATCATATTTAACGCTTTGAGAAGAACAACGGAGATTATATTGAGGTTGATATGGGTCTCGTGAACAAACACCACAGAGCAAAGAAAATACCTAAGCAGTTGTATGCCAGGCTCCGATTGAACCGGGCAGCCTCATGAGCGATAGCGAGCTCAATAGATGGCCACTAAGAAAGAAAATTCACAACTGCAGCACAAAATGCAACCACGCAGTGGAGCAACAAAAAGAAACGAAATGCTTTCTCTACCATTTATTGAGAAACTTTCTTCATTTTGGGCTTGTGCAGATTATCAAGACACCGTGCCCTTCCCACTACAAGGAGTCTAACTATTCAAACATCTGAAAACTGGCCGACCGGCTACAAGAAGCAGTCGTTCCCCTTCGATCCTCATATTTACAACCATATGGATTGTCCCGCAAAAGTTGCCTTGATTTTCCCAAAGGGGTCATGCACCCAACACCTACCAAGACGACATTATGGGCGGCATAAGCGGAGCCTGCAGATAGTGTTGCTGCCACTGTAAACCTTCAACCCCGACGCTGGCCGGACATGATGCTGGTGTGCTGACAACCGTGTCTTCCTGCATATCTGTCTCCATATATTCAGCTTCCATTGGTTCTGATTGCTCTCCCACAGCTGCTGCTGCTTCTACTGAGGAGAAACGCGAGGACGGCACCCAGGGAACAACGGCCAAGCTGCCGTTTGTTGCTAACGAAGCTGTGCTGCCTTGTTCCGATGTAACGTTTGACCTACCTGTGGGAAACAGGAAGTATGGATGCTTTTAGAAGTTTTGCTTCTAAGAACAATCAATACCTGCAAATCTATTCAGAATTACAATCGATACTTGCTAATCTATTCAGCAGAACCAGTCGTGTTTTCTGGAGTTCCGCAGTTTTTCAACAACTCGGCTAACTTTATACAAAATAAGAATCGAGCAGCAGCCAGGTATCGGCTCTACCGCAAATTTAGAAGATAAAGAGAACAACTATAGCCCAAATTGCTAATACAGTGTCTGCCCACCATACGTCCGCCACTGAACACCATCCCCCGTCCCCAAGGCACCACCATAGCTCTGGATGTGCTATGGGTTTCTTTTCTTATTCAGGTTTCCAAACAGACCACCTTAAGGGTTGAACAACCCAGTGGACAACTCCAAGGCTGGAACCCCTGACCTCCTCCATGCCAGGAGGCACAGATATGTTGCTGGACCCCCAGAGATTGACAAAAGGATCACAAACCACATGCATTAATTAGAAGACGCTGCATTTGCAAAAGCCCAGAAAGATGCTAAATTTTCAGGCTCTTTGACGAAAATAAAACAGAACTTAATATAAGAGAGAGCAAACAAAAATCGCAAGTCCATGGTGATCAGAGAATGAAACTTTAGAGAATAAATGAAGTCTATAAATGCAAAATTTTACTATTCAAGCAACTCAGAGAGCAATAAGGCTGACTTTTCGCAACACTCAATTTAGATGCTTCAAAAGGGAAAACCATATGAATAAGGTCAAACTGCATATCTTACCTTTCAAACTTGTGATAATGTTCGAATCCACAGCGTAAGAAATATCCGCCCAAACTGGAGTTTTCAAGTAAGGAGAGGCAGATATGAAGGCGAATGCACAGGCTTGTAAAGAACCAGAGCTCTCTCTTCATTCAGCGTAACAGGCAGTCCTACTTCTGTGGTATTGGATGCCGACTGGGCTTTGTCGTCTTCCTTGCCGAAGGTTGGTTCAACTGAAGATCGGTGTTCAGGAGCGTTATAAAATTCTGGTTCTACTTCAGGAATCGGATCAATATGATCCTGTAAATACACAGGATAAACTCTTCTTAGTCTTTCGGATAAAGGAGATAAAAACGGATGAAAATGCTAATAACACAAGAAATGAATTCTAAGGCAGGAGAGGAGATACTGTTTTAATTGTATGACTGGGTAGGTTACACCCTATAAATCCCAAATGCCGACACAATCAACAGTCATCCTCGAATTACCAAGCCTAAGAAACGAAGAACCGATTTTCTTATACGATAGCCGAATTCCGCATTAGACAACCTAAACCCATGAAGAAATGACACAAGAAATGATGTTTGCATCTGCAAGTTCAAGTTTGACCTGGAAATGATTGCAAAGTACGCTGGAAGCCCAAAAACTTCAAAAACAAGGATCATCAGTCATGACCCAACGCAATAAGACCAGCACATATCACACTGAGCTTAAAAGGAAAGTAAGAAAACTAAAAAGCCTTGAACAATTGGACAACTGTAAGGAACTTTCATTTGTATATATGTATATTCAACCCATGGGCTCACTTGACGAATTTATCAGTTTAATTTTCGAACAAAAGTTGTAATGCCATTTGGCATCATGTTAAGATATGCAAAGGAATTTTGTTGGTAATGCTCGTAGGACACATTGTGTTTCCTGAATAACAAGGCTCACAGAGAGATTGGATCAACCAGAAGAGACCCCTTTATCTGAAGCAATTCAAGTGGCTAATCAACTAAGCAACTCGATACGATTCTGCAACTTCATCAATAACATATCAAGTACTTGAAATAACCACAACATTAACCCGCAAAGCCTTAAAAAAGGCCGCAACTGTGGTTCGTTTTCCCCTGTCCCTCACTCCCATAATTTACCCAAGATCCGTCATGTCCATAACTCGTCTCTTTTCCTTCCACTCTTTTATTTGCCGAGCGATTCTAATCCCTCTAGAACACCCACTAATAACATCAACCGTAATCCTCACTAACCACCATCATAGTTGCTCGTTGTGGTGGTCAGATTCCTTGATTCCTCCCGCTTATCACGGGTACAAAGATAATACTATTCTAACCTCGAGAGTTTTCCACGTATACGCAAAACTAAAGAAAAAGAGAGAGGCATACCATGCGACGGATTTTGCTGGCCAGAGCCGAGAAGGGGAAATCGGAAAGTGCATCGAACATATCGTCTCTAGAGTTAGAATGTGAAAAAGAATTAGAATTTGAAAAGATAATGTTAGACTTCGAAAATATAATATTACAAGACAGGTCTTTTATCAATACAGCCAACACTGATACTATCCAAGAGACAAACTAGTACAACTACCATTATAGAGTGTGATAAAAATTCAGATACCAGTCAAACATATACCGAAGAAATACAGTCCATAAAAAATGAATCTGAATATCAGCTAACAGAAAATACAATAAAATATGAATCTAGAAAGAAAAATACAGAACAAAACTTACGAACAAAATATAAAAGAAGTTCAGAAATAAGAAACCAGATAAACAATATTTCATTCGCAATACAAAATACATGAGAGAATATATACAAAATCCTAAAATTTGTAAATGTTATAATTGCGACAAGTTAGGACATATTACAAGGTATTGTAAATTACCTAAAACTACAAAAGTTAAGTTATTAAATGAATCAGCATTCATAAAAGTAGAAATAGCCCACATAGAACAAATCTCTTTATCGGATGAAGATACAATTTATTATATAAGTGAAAATGAATCAGATAACAACTCAGATAATGAATCCATAATCAATTATGACATAAACAATAAAGATGAATTAACAGCCAATAGTTCAAACCAACAAGCCCTTTGTGATAATAGCCCATGTAAAACTCATAGTAAAGATATTTGAAAAGCTATAAGACAAAATAAAACATCCTTAGAAAGTCAACAAGAAATGAAACAAGAAGGTATGTCAAACTTAGATATTATTACGATAGAAATATGGATAATAGAGATAAATAGACAATTAAAAGCTAAAATAAATATGGTACATATACCACGAAATATAGATATATCATCACAAGTTATTGGTCTTATACATTAACATCAGCACTAACGAATGTACTAAGCAAAGCAATAGATAAAAGAAATACTATAAGTTTAGATATGTTAACACACTATGAGACAAGATCAATGTATCAGAACGATAAAGCTAACAATTCAGGAGATATATGCGAATACGCTCACCAAGCTAGTTATTAAATACAAGAAAATGATATAACAAATGATGACTATCTAAATACAAGAAAATTGTGAAACATTAATACATAATTAAGTTATCAAAATAGAAATTTATATGATATGTGCTATCTAGAAAGATATGTATGTACATACAAACAGCTAGTTAGACCAAGTTGGATAATCAAACCAAGTTTATATAACTTATTACTAAAGTTATTAGATGACCAACAAATCCAGACATATAATCAAAACACCCAACAAAGATTGTATACCCAGAAATACGATACAAAGATACCTGTAAAAGACTTACAGAAAAATATAACACAAAGTTGCAATGTTACGCCAAATATCAAGCATCAAAACTTGAAGATAGTAAACAATTTCTAAGGAGAAATTATAGTAAATGTAATACCAATGAAAAAGTAGGACACATTGTAAGAACTTAGAGCTTACAAAACATTAGAACTTAGACCATATCCATACAACATTTAAACAACATTTAAATATCATGTTCATACAACACATGCATATCAAAACATGCTCTTTATCAATCAATATTATAAACATGTTCTATTTGAAAAGCATATCAAATAACTCATAATTGCGAATAACATTCATAAACATCAATAAAATATTTATCGCACATTTAAATCTATCTAAAACAAGTAAAATCATTTCTAGCATGGTTCTGTAAAAGAATACATAACCCCTTACCTAAAGGAGCGCTAAGATCCAATCCCCAAGCCGTTGGGCCACTCTTATCACCACCAAATCCTCCAATTTTAATCTCTAAACAATTAGAAATAATTAAAATATTAAAATTTATTTAACTATGAATCTAACGCAACAACTCGTATCCAAATTGGATTCCAAATGACCTTAAAATTATTCAAAGGATCCGTTTAAGCTATCTGATATCCAAATTGATACCTAGATCCATATCTGATCCAAATTGAGTGACACAATAGGTAGCCTGTGTCACTTTGTCAATACAGAACCTGTAACTACTAACACGGGTCCTGTTTCTAACCCAAAAACCCATTTGAAGACACGACCCAAACTTGACACGCTTCCGACACAGAACCTGTTTTGACCTAGAACTGGTTCTTAACATGTGACACGAAGACACTATACGAAACACGACATGACACAACACGAAAACCAGGGACACGCCCAAAAAGGGTCGGTTCCCATGGATTTTCGGCATCGATTTCATCGGTTTCAGGCGACGATTAAGGCCTCCAAAGGTGGCCCCCTCTTCGTCTACCTTCCCTCTTTCGATCAAGGCCAAGAACAACCACCGACGGTGGCATTTCGCCGAAAAACGGAAATAAACAGAAAAAGTTACAAAAAATAAATTAAAAAATCTGATAAATCGAAACCGTTTCCCGACCAAATCGACACCCCCGACTTACCTAAACCTCCAAAAACACTTAGTTCTACTTCAATGCCTCGATCGAAGCCCAAAATGATGATTATCAACAAGTTTTTCATCAAGAATCGGAAAAAAAAATAAAAATCTCAAAAATAGGTAAACTCAACGGATTCCGACCGATTCTTCCGCGTTTTCTGGCTTGTCCGAGGCTGCCCCGATCTGCCTGGAGAACGTTCACTATGAAGGCCTCTTTTAAAGGTCGTTCAGACCCAAAATGGATGTGCTGGCGTTACTGTACAACCTTGTTGTGGAGACGTTACTTAACAACAAGCCAAGCGTTGCAGTAACGCTCGGGCGTTACAAAAGCTATTATTCAACCAAGATATGTAGAAGCTAGTTTAAGCCAAACTAGAAAACCAAATAAAATAATCCATTATTCAAGCCATGAAGCTTATGAGCAAGAACAGGCTTATGAGAAAAAATTAGCTAAAGAAAAAGCTAAACTTTACAAAACCAAAATAAAAGAATCTAATAGGATAGAAAGAGAAACAATTACGATAATACTAGATCCTCTTTTCATGAGCTAATTTCATACTTTCTCTTCCTTGTTTAAGTTTTTTAAATGTGAATTAGTAGCATGTTTAGGCCGTATGTGCATGAAACATAGATGTTGAGTCAATCTTACCTATTAGCATAAGGAGTTGAGACTCATGTGTAAAGAGTACCAAGTTGAGACCCAAAGACGATACTGGTCCAATCAGTTTAGTAAAAATAGCTTAGCACAATCCTGAAAGTCTACATGCTATCATGGAACCCGCTCAAGGCAATGTACAACCATTAGGGGAGTAAAGACAAGTAATAGTGAGGGAAAGTGTGACAGCTAGTTTTGAAAACTGTCTATGAAGTCAGATAGATATGGGAAAATATGCATGATGTTCGGATAGATACCAAACTGCTAGAAGGTAAGAGTGAACCAACATACTATGAGCATGAAACGTATAGGATTAAACACGGGACTAATTAATAGTCAAGGAATAAGAATAAGGGAAAAGGGAAAGATCTCATAAAAAATGAAACTCACTATAAAAAATACTAAGCAGATTAAAAACATAAATATAGAATAAATATAGAATTCAGTAGTAAAAAGAAAAGTAAGGTGCAACATCCAAAAATGCCTAAAACTAGCTAATATATGAATATCATGCATACTTTCATTTTTATGGGTCGTGACGCTAAATATGAGAGGTAGAGCAGATTCAAGTATCACAATTCATTTTTGCAGAAATCTGGTGAAATTTTGAATAAGGACAAGAAGAAGTGTACGAAAAACTAATTAGTCCCATAAAAATGTCTATTAATTAGTTCTAATATGCATTTTTTGCTTAATTAGGAATCAAGTATCATAATATCAGATAGTTTTAAGCATTTTTGGATGTTGCACCTTACTTTTCTTTTTATTACTGAATTCTATATTTATGTTTTCAATCTGCTTAATAATTTTTATACTGAGTTTCATTTTTTATGAGATCTTTCCCTTGGTACACTTTACAGGATTGTGCTAAGCTATTTTTACTAAACTCATTGGACCAGTATCCGTCTATGGGTCTCAGAGAAAAACTCATTGGACCAGTATCAGTCAGTCTATGGGTGATAGAGAAAGAAGCAAATTAGCTCATGAAAAGAGAACTTATAGTACTCGGTTCCATATATGAAATACTTCTAGCTTTATTGCAAATACTTGAGGTTTACAATAGATGGTTACAGGTTTCTAAATTGAGAACAGTAGGCAAAGAGAGAAAGAGGGTAGGAGAGAGAGGCTCTGGAATTCTGCGAAGGAAGTCCTCCTTCCGTCTTCTGCACCGATATCTTCAATAATTGTCCTTTGATTCGTTCATGATAAGATCGATTCTTCTTTAGTAAAGCTGATTCTTTCCTACAATAATTTAGAATCTCTTTTTGAAAAGTCGGCTCCGGGAGCTCAAACTTTTCATAAAGTAGATTATTTCAGTCACATCTACTTTGTTTTTTTGCTTTGTCGGCTACTTTTACTGCTTTTTCCTTCCCGTCAGAATCTCTTTTTACTTTGTCGGCTACTTTGTCAGTGGCGAATGTCTTTCTGTAATTTCTTTTGTTCTGGACCGCTGCTTTTGGTTAGTGGGGTCCACCACTTTCCCGCTGTCGTCCACTTATTTGGTTACGTCATTTGCTGATTTCAGCCTTTTTTGTTGCCGTCATGGCTTCCGTCGGAATCGTGTCGTATCTCTACTGGTTGTCATCGTAGCTGGTGTCGTATCTCTGTCTTTGCGTTACGTTAGCTTGACGTCACAAATTTCTTGTTCCTTTTGGCAGTTACTGCATCTATGCTCAGGTACCTGTTGAAATTGTCTGCAATATTTTGGCTGGCTAACTGTAGATACAATTTTTTTTCTAATTGCTCTACTTGTTGATGGCTGATCTGGTTTAGCCAAAGTATGGAGCCATCTTTCTATCTCTTCAAGGGATCCTGGCTTCAATGTGGTAGCTTGTGAATAAATTATCTGATAGCTATTTGACCCATAGAGCCAAATAGGTTTCTGTGTTACGTATTGCCGTTGTAGTTCTTCGAAAATTACTTTACAATTTCGTATACGTTTTTCCAAAATGAATTCTTGTACATCTGCCATAGGTATTTCTGGTTGTTGTTGTGGTTCGGGTATCAACATACTTTTTGTCACTCCTAATTTTACCACATGTAATGGTGATAAAATTTCGGTTTCGGTTATTTCTGCAAGGGTACTGTAAAATCGTACATAAATGAGACTGGCTTTGGTTATGGCTAGATAGGTTTTGGCTGCTTTATAGATTTCTGATAAGTCTTGTAGTTCAGAGGCATCGGTGGTATACAGGGTATGTAGGAGTCCATAGCTGAAAGTAGTCTTGACTAGATTGCTACTGGTTTTTGGGAGTGCAATCAGTTTATTATATCCTTGAAGCCGCTGGGTTGTATATCCTTCTGTTTCTCTTACGTATGCTTGTCTGGGTTTGGTGTTTAAGAAATTGATAATTTGGCTTATATTGGCTAAGTATTTGGTAGTAATATGGTTTTGTGAAGCTTTTTTCTGGCTTTGTATTGCTTCTTCATAGGTTTTTAATTGAGGGAGTACAAACTGAGCTGGTTTCATAGGTAGTTTAATTGGGGTGAACTTGTTTGATAGGTTCAGGTTTTTGTATGGGATATGAGTTCCGGGTTGGCTACGTGAAGCAACAGTCTCTTGCTTCTTCTGGCTAGTTAACTCAGTTGTCTGCTGAGTTGTTAACTGTTTTTCTAGATAATTAATTTTACTATTTAGTCGAGATAATTCTAATTTTTGAGCTTGTAACTGTTCTAGTATTTCATCTGTGGTTTTGAGGATATCTGGATTTTCTTCCTGCAAAATCAGAAAACTTGTTAGTCATATTTTAGTTTTATGGTTTTTACAGAGACTTAGAACATTCGTGTATTAACCATTTTTTTGCAATATGTCCTAGCTTCCCGCAGTTGTAACATTTACAGTTCTTTGGGATTTTGTATACTTTTTTCCATACTTTTTATTTTTTATGAAATATCTCTTTTTAGGTTGTCTGTTTTTAAACTTACTTTTCTTAAATTTTCTTAAGTGTTTAAATGGTTTTTTCTTTCTAAATGTTTTTCTTGGATATTTTTTACGATATCGTACTTCATACTTCTAAGTAGATAAGACTACAGCTGAAATGTTACATTAGTTTTAGTTCCTTCAAACCGTAGCCAACAACATACTTGAGAGCATGCAGCAAGCACAAATTTCATGACAATATGTCTAACTCATAAGTCAAAATGTAATCCTATTATTTTTCAAGTGTGAGACTCCATAAGAGCGACTTCAAATTGATCTTACACTACATCCCCTGGTTATGTACAGAAAAATGACGAACTTGAACTGAAGCAAACCAAAGAGAATTAGATAAACAACGAAGGTTTCCCGCTGACCAAATAACGAAAAATAAGAAATTTTGTTGGTAATGCTCATAGGACGCATTGTGTTTCCTGAATAACAAGGCTCACAGAGAGATTGGATCAACCAGAAGAGACCCCTCTATCTGAAGCAATTCAAGTGGCTAATCAACTAAGCAACTCGATACGATTCCGCAACTTCATCAATAACATACCAAATACTTGAAATAACCACAGCATTCACCCGCAAAGCCTTAAAAAAAGCCACAACTGTGGTTCGTTTTCCCCTGTCCCTCACTCCCATAATTTACCCAAGATCCCTCATGACCATCATAGTTGCTCGTTGCGGTGGTCAGATTCCTTAATTCCTCCCGCTTATCACGGGTACAAAGATAATACCATTCCAACCTCGAGAGTTTTCCACGTATACGCAAAACTAAAGAAAAAGAGAGAGGCATACCAGGCGACGGATTTTGCTGGCCGGAGCCGAGAACGGGAAATCGGAGAGTGCGTCGAACATACCGTCTTCGACGGCCTTCCTCTTCATCTTGGGAGAAACGAACTCGTCCATAGATTCTCTGTCTCTGTCTCTCAAGCTCAGGTAGACGGAACAACTGGAGCAATGTCGGGCATTTATGCATCGAACAGGAGAAAGAATCTCTCTAGACGACTCTAGAAATCTCTCTATACGATCAAGGACGCAAATGTCGGTTTTGTCCTTGTAAGAATGCGTCCCGCCGTCCCCGTTGTTCCGGATTTGGTCCGGGTCCATAGCCGACTACAAGCAATACTGGATCCGGTTTGGATGAACATTTGTATTATCGGCTTCTATTCTGGACTCTGATGGGACCGAAACAGGATTCCAAGAAAACCGGAGGGAGGGAGGGAGGAATTCACCTGTTAAGGCGGAGAAAAACCTCCTTTGCTATTCTTCTTACGGTTTTTCAATTGATATTAGATTGAACGGCCATCATAAGTAAATTAGTGAGAATAAATTTCGTAATTCATATATATATATATATATATATATATATATATATATATATATATATATATATATATAGAGAGAGAGAGAGAGAGAGAGAGAGAGAGAGAAAGGTGGTACCACCATGTCAGACCTAACAAAATCAAGTCTGATAAGAAACATGACTTTGTCAGATTTTTAAGCGCTCGAAAAGCTTGGAGTCATCAGTGATCTATATGACTGTTGCAATTAATGGCTTACAAACAGCTAGATGTTATCTAGTTTAGTTGCTTTCACTTTCCGTGGAGACGCACACAATTATAGAGAGAGGGGGAGGATGTAGTAGATGCTCAAACTCCATAGATATTTAAATCAATTTTCTCAATCTTTCAATTTTTGAAGCGAACTATTGAGGTGGTGATAAAGAAAAACATTTAACACATATAATAAATATTACGTAAAGTATAAAAGTATAATACTATTTTTAATTCAAATCTGATGAAAAAAAAATGTTTGAGTATGAATGATAAAATGTTTGTATGAATGATATTGAAGCATTTACCACAACTCGCATATAAATATATAGAGAAAGAAAGAGAGAGTGATTGGATCTTGCTCGCCACCACCATTTTTACTTATGTCACGAATGTAAAACATTGTTCTCGTACATTTTCAAAAATCTTTGAAATTTTTAACTTATGTCACCAAAAAATGAGTAAAAAATAAAAGTGCACAAATAAATGAAGTATACCTAAAAGATGGGCATATACTTATTGTGTTTTTTTACTTTAAACTCGACTACCTTCCTTAAAATAAACACTTTAGATTTTCAAATATATTATAAGTATATAACATGACAAACATATTACATTTTACTTATATATATATATATATATATATATATATATATATATATATATATATATATATATATATATATATATATATATATATATATATATATATATATATGACAAAGAGAAAGTTAGCAGATATGCAAGCCATATAAAAGCATAGTAGAGAACTCCTAATCTAACGCTAGGAATCAATGTCTTCTTCAAAGAAGAATTAGTTTGTGCGGCCTTGATTTCGTTGTTTTCAAAATTACACGGAGATTATTATTTGCACACCCTAAATTACTATACACATACTCCTTTTTTTTTAAACAACAACTAAGTCTTTTTTCATACTAAATGGGGTCGGCTACATGGATTCTTTGTTTTCACAAAGCTCTATCATGTGTTATGGTAGCAGTTAAATCATTATAAACTAAATCATTCTTTATTATTTTTTTCCAACACTTTTGTGATCGTCATTTTAACAATCTAGTTTTTAATGTCTTCTTATGAGAGCCTCACTTAGTCATTTTTTTACATGTTCAAACTATCTTAAACGGTTTCATTTCATTTTATTCTTTATTAGTGTTACCCCAATTTGTTTTTAATAACCTCATTAATTATATGGTTTTTCCTTGTGTGACTGCCCATCCATCTTAACATATTCATTTATGCTACAAACATATTTTGCACAATGATTAATTGTCCAACATAAAACATAGTATATCTAATTGTTGCTCTATAATATTTACCTTTCAACTTCAATAATATCTTCTTATCACATAGAATACCTAATGCCCCTCTCCATTTTAACCAATCGACACTAATTTTATTTGTAACATCTCTATTAATTTTTCAATCACTTTGAAAATTTGATCTTAGGTATTTAAAATTTTTCTTACGAGGGATGCAATATTTGTCAATATTAATTTCTATATCCTTTAAAGTACCCGAATGATCAAACTTATATTTCATATATTTGTCTTTTTCTACTAAGTTGGAAACGTTCACTTTCTAAAATTTCACTGTATAGTTTCAATTTTCTACTAACTTTTTCCTTAAATTCATCTACTAATACAATATCATCTAAAAATAACATACACCAAGGTACTTCTTCTTTAATATATTTTGTTAATTCATCAATGACCAATATAAATAAATATGGGTTTAAAGTTGAAACCTGAAGCCAATATTAACTTCAAAGGGGTTTGTCGTTCCTTCATTAGTCCTCACATATGTTTTTGTACCATCGTAAATGTCTCTTATAAGATTTATGTATCTCAACGGGACACCTATTTTTTCCAAGGTTCTTCAAAGAATATCTCTTGATACTCTATTGCAAGTTTTTTCTAGATAAATAAATATTATATGAAGGTTTTCTTTTTTACTCTAAAATGTTTTATAAGATGTCTTAATAGATGAATTACTTCAATAACAGATCTATCGGGCATGAATCCAAATTGGTTCTCTGCTTGTCTTAAACTACATTTGATAATTTTTTTTCGTAATTTAATAATATGACTCATTAACTTAATACCTCAATAATTCACACAATTCTCAATGTTTCCCTCATTCTCTTGTGCTGAATTTGGCTACGGTAAACCGAAAAGAGCGCGTTAAAGATGCATTCTCTTGCTGAATTTGGCTAAATCTACGTGCAACGTGCAAGTGCTTAAGCCCAGAAGGACGTCAAAAGAATGGAAACCTAGGACTCAAGAATGACAGAAGTAGGTTTGTGCGTGCGTGTGAGAGAGAGAGGAGGAAAGTAAGAAGTCAACTATGGAGTTACGTGTGGGCCAATGACATAGCAACCAGCCATTGTATATGTGAAATATTGTCGTTAGAGATTGTTATGTTTGTCGTGTGTCTGGTTTTCTTGCTCTGGTCCATTATAGTTTAAAGAGTTCATCATTCTACTCACCTCAGGACTGGCCATAGGACCAAGGAATTATGTGTGAACCATGTGAAGGCAAAGGCTGGTTGCTATGCGATTTCTGTAAGGGAGAAAGGACCAGTGTGAAAGGTCCCAAGAACAGGATTTACTGTCGTTGTCCTACATGTAGATCTATGAGTTTCTTCTTGATTTGCATCTGCAATCCAGTTTTGTTGTTAAACTTTCTAATCAACAATTTTGTTGGACATGTCAACCAGCTAATGAATTGTTCGCAAAGATCCAATACTACTGATATTTGGTTACCATAAAATTCTTGTTTATTTTGAAATATTGCAAGATATATAACATGCAAAATCAGTCGCATCTGTTGTAGATTAAGTGAGAATTTGATGATTGTTTCAAGTGGCCTTTCATGTTCTCTTCCAATTTGAATTTTGTATCCTTATTGCCACGTCAAAGAGCATTAAATGAGACTCCTTTAGTGATGGTGGTTGTTGCATTGTTCAGTTTGACCTTGAACATGAGTTTTCTAAGAGAAATGGACAAATTGAAAGCTGATTGTTGAGGAACTGCGCTGACCAAGCCTTATTTCTATATGATGGTAGTTTATGCCCTCAAAAACCACCTTTCGAGGGGTTGAACAGTCGGTGGAATCCAGTGTAAAGCTCAACCCTAAGGCTTACCTTGGATGTGCTCATGGGCTGCGGGATTTAAGCACTTCACCATCTGTCTAGCAGTGAGAGGCCCTAGCAATACCATGACTCCCCGGGAAAAATGATCGTGTGTTCATTGACATATACTGCTGTTTTGATATTATGTTAGTGAGATTTTCATTTGTTAAGACCAATCGGAAAAGAAAAAGATCTCTTGATCATCTTGGAGGCAACACATCAATATCAAAGATCTCACATATTTTTCTCGTCAAAGAACATCAACGATATTGAGTGGCCACGGCAACTCAGCCGGGTAATGGTTGGCTAGACCCTTACCCGGAGAGGAGTTACGGATGGGGTCTCGGTTATAACCGCCGGACCATTACCGGATTTTTCAGTAACAGTCCAAATTTAATGCTCAAAAAGAGAAAAATCCAACGTGAAAGCAAGGATACAAGTGCAATATATATATTTGAGTGAAAAATCATGGAAAGTGTGTGTAACAAAAATACTCGGAATATACAATGTATCCTTGGGAAGGTCACTGTGAGGAAACCTCAAACTCCACTCTACACCTTTTTCTGTTGCAGATCTATCAGAAACACGAAAAGCTGACAATTGACCAGATCGAACGGACCGAAGGAAGAAGCACAAAGGCCATCATTGGTATCAGGGCTTAGGTTCTGCAAAAACAAAAAAAAGTACGATTACTACTCTGAAAACAAAAAAGGTGAAAGGAGAAGAATAAAAAAAAGAAAGGAGGGAGATAATAGATCCAAAAAACTAACAAGCTAGGCAAGAAGATTGGCAAAGGCCTAAATGGCCGCAACACGAGAATCGGCCACAAACAAGCTGCAAAGGCCTGAACGGTCAGAGCCTAAATGACAAAAACAAGTCACGAAGGAAGGCGAGAATAGCCAAAGCCTAAACAACAAGAAACAAGCCACGAAGGAAGGCCAAAACAACCAAAGCCTAAACAACAAAAAATGGACAGAAGGTCTGAACAGCTAAATCCTGAACAACCGGAAACGAGTTGCAGAGGCAACCATAGGAGGCCGTCGCTGGAACCAGCCAAAGGCAGTCGCAACAGAGAGCCAAGGAGCGGAGCACCGCTCCCTCTCTCACTCTTACTCAGTCTCTCTCTCTCATTCTCTCTCTTGTTTTTATAGGACAAAAACCGTCAAGCGGTTTCAGAAAAACCACGAGCCGAAACCAACGATTTCTAGGAAACTGCCTCGGGCAATGGACTGAAAAATTCGTTCTGCCCAAGCCAGTTTTCAATTATTATTAAATTGTCACTATGTAAAATTACGGATATATCCAAATATTTTTCATGTAAAAAGACTATTTTGCCCTTATTGTGTAAAAGGTTTGTTTTACCCTCTGGCGGTTTGTGAAATTACGGTATACCGGGGCTGATATTTTACGTTAATGCCCTTCTTGGTTTAAATTATTATAGTTCTGCTAATTAGTAAAAAGATAGGTTTGCCCTTATACTTTTGAAATATTTACAAATTTGGGTTGAGGGTTAAAATTATAGTTTTAACCCCGATCAGTTATGAATTTTACAAAAATAACAAAGAGTAATTTTACAAGTCTATCCTTAGGCTTTTTCAAAAATTTTAAAAGTGGATAAATAGCTAAAATTAATGTTTTACCCCTAGTATTATTTGGAAAATACAAAAGGCAAAAACTTTTGGAGAAATTACAAGTTTGTCCCAAGTAGTTTAAAGAAATGTTATTCGATTGTTTTTATGATATTATGTATCGGTTTAACATGCTCCCTACTATGTGTAGTTGTTGCTTTATGATTATTTTTTTTTTAGACCATCTAATTGTTAAAATTGCCAAACACATAAAAATTAGTTCTAGAACGTGTGTGTCGGAATTGGCAAAAACTGAGAAATTAAACGGTCTTAACTTTCAAAAAATGGAAGAGGTGAATCCCACTAGTTTTAACACTTGAAGGTGTTGAGTATGTGGTGAAGGAAATTATGTATCCGCCACCTCGAGACGCAACTAAGCAACAAGTAGAGATGTATAAAACATTTATAAAAGATGACACCATAGCTAGGACAGAAATGTTAACCTACATGGAGGATGACTTAATCAGGGTTTTCGAAGTTGTTTGATTCAACAACAACTAAGTATGATACAACTGTCAAGTTGCATGTGCAGTTGCTACTACAAAAGTATAACTCCTTCAAAATGAGAGAATGAGACAATGCAGTAGAACATGTGAACCACATGTTAGTAATGGCTAGTGACTTAGCTGTAGCAAATTCAGTCATCCCAGAACGGATGAAGATATCTACCATATTAAACAGTCTACCCCCGTCATGGAACATGGTCACTATTGCGCTCAGATTAGGGTCAGAGATTAACCTTTCTAAATTGCTCCTAAAACTAGCAATAGAGCAGGAACACATGAATAAGAACAAGAAAGAAAAATTGCTAGTAGCCTAGGATTAGATAGCATCCAGTTCCAAAACCAACCAAAAGAAAAATAAACTAAACAAGAAGTTTGGCAAGAATAATAAGAAAAGCGATCAAAATTTTAAAAAATAATAAGAAATCGCTTATTGGGTAAAGTGCTTCAACTATGGCAAGCTGAGACACTTCAAGTCTTCAAGAGGGACTGCCGCAACAAGAAAGGTGGAGAAAACAATCCACAGTATGGACAATCGGAGAAGCACGATATAATCTGCGTGATTTTAGAATGTTTGTATATGAACCGCCCGGTGACAGGTTGGTGGATATACTCGGGAGCTACACGATATATCTCAAAGACCAAGAAAGGGGCAATGGACCCGAAGGAATGCAAACCCAGCGAACATAGAGTCTACATGGAAAATAACACTTTCTCGGATGTTTTGGGTACTGGGTCCTTTAAAATATTTGTAGAAGGTAAACAGATTGTATTACCTAATATATTAATTGTGCCATCTATAAGGCGCAATCTAGTCTCGATCTCTGCCTTACTAAAAAGAGGTTTTGAGGTAAGGTTTATTCCTGACAAGGTGACTATGGGAAAACATGGGAGAATACTATTCTCTGGAGAATTTGATGTAGAGCATGGTCTCTTTAAACTATGTGATAATGAAATTGATACTTCTTTTGCTTATATTGAGTATGTCTTTTCTATTGATGTTAATATGTGGCATAATCACCTTGGGCATATAAGTCTAGAAAAGTTGAGAAAATTATCCAGCTTTGACTTATTACCTGGATTTAAGAAAAATACTTTCAACAAGTGTGAAGCTTGTATACAAGAAAAAATGATAAGAAAAGTTTTTCTCAAAGATTGAACAAGAGCAACAACTATGTTAGAGGCCATTCACACAGATTTATGTGGACCATTTAGAGTAAGGTCACATCGTAGAAAGGTTTACTTTATAATATTTATCGATGATTACTATAGATATATGTATTTATATCCTTTGGCACATAAATCTAAGGCACTTGATGTTTTTAAAGAATATAAAGAGGAAGTAAAAAACAAATTAAGGCATTTAATCAAAGTTTTAAGATTAGACAGAGGTGGTGAATATACCTTTGTAAAATTCCTTGAATTCTTTAAAGACTTTGGTATTGCAAAGCAAAATACAATACCCATAATACCTCAACAAAATAGTGTACCTGAGAGATACAATAAAACCTTCCTGAATATGATAAGGTCTATGTTATCGATGCCTCTCTACCAAGGGTATTTTGGGGAGAAGCAGTAAGTACAACGGTTTATATACTTAATAGGGTATTGGATAAAGCTATATTCACTATACCATACGAGATACGGTTTAAAAGAAAACTCAACCTAGGTCATCTTAGGAGGTGAGGATTTGTTGCACATATAAAAATCCTTGATTAATTTAGAGATAGGCTAGACAGTAGGTCCTTAAGGTGTATATTTATTGGATATCCAAAAGATTCAAAAGGATATTAATTTTATCATAAGGACCACAAACTTAAGCAAAGATGTTGAATTCTTAGAAGATACTAAAAATGACATCCTGAAAAACAATGATGAATGTGTTGATGATCTGGTAGATTTAGAATAATCATCTTTTGAGCCCATTGAAAATCTTTCTAAAACTACCGAAACCTTAAGTGGACATAAAAGGCCAAGAATCACATCATCCTACTTAAAGGATTATCACACTTATCTTGTAGAAAAAGTGTGTAATTCGATGGATTTAGATGAGTTAACTGATAACTTGACTTATTAGCAAGCAATGAACTCACCAGAAGCGACAGACTCGGAGAAAGCCATGGATGAGGAAATTGAATCCATTGAGAAAAACCAAATCTGGGAATTGACTGATTTGACAAAAGGAAGGAAAGCAATAGGCTGTAAATGGGTTTTGAAAAAGAAATATAAGGTCGATGATACAATCAATAAGTTTAAAGCAATGCTGATTGTAAAGGGTTTTTCGCAAAAAGAAGGGATAGATTATGTTGAAACATATTATTCAGTTACAAAATTTGCATCCATACGTATAATCCTGGCAATATATGCATACTATGATTTTGATTTACATCAGTTAGATGTAAAGACAACATTTTTAAACGGAGATTTAGAAGAAATCATGTACATGCAGCAACCTAAAGGATTTGTGGTTGAAGGTCAAGAAGATAAAGTATATAGGTTGAGAAAATCCCCATATGGCCTCAAACAGTCACCTCGCCAATGGTATTTGACTTTTCAAAATGTTATTATAGAACTTGGGTTTGTGGCTAATAAACTTGATCACTGTGTATATGTTTGGAATAGTGGGAGCCACTTTGTCATCCTATCATTATATGTAGATGATATTTTGTTGACTGAAAATGACAATAAGATGATTGTAAAAACCAAGTCATGGTTGAACTCCAAGTTTGAAATGAAGGATATAGGAGAATCATCCTATATCTTGGAATAAAGATTTCTCGAGATAGAGAATCTAGACTCTTATGCTTGAGTCAGGAGATATATATTGATTATATCCTCAAGAAGTTTAAAATGGGTGAATGCAAGTCTGCTGATACACCTGTTGCAAAAGGGGTCAAATTAAGTAAGGCTGATTGTCCCGGTGAAGGAGACAATAAGCCTAATATTTCTTATGCACAAGTTGTTGGTAGCTTGATGCATGCTATATTGTGTATAAGACCTGATATCAACTTTGTTATTGATCTTATAAGTAGATATCAAAGTAATCCTGAATAACAACATTGGATAGCTGTGAAAAGATTTTAAGATACCTGAAAGGAACAAAAGACTTGAAACTATGTTTTCAAGCAGATGAACTAAAAGTGGTAAGATACTCAGATGCTGACTTTGTTGGGAGCAAAGATGACAACAAATCAACCTCGAGACAAATATTCTTATTTGGATGTGATGTTGTTTCTTAGGCATGTAAGAAATAGGGTTGTGTAACATTACATACACAGGAAGCTAAGTATATAGCTCTGCAATGAATATTGTCTGGATAAGCCACTTCATATGTGATTTGAAGTTGGAAATAACCGACGAGCCCGTTGTTATTTATTGCGATAACAATGTAGTAATTACTCTTATCAACAAATGATATGTTGGTAGACCCCTTGACTAAAGGCATAATAGAGGAACTATGCTCAAAACATGTTACAAACATAGGAGGTATGTTTGATTGTTGTGTTGGGAAATAACCACACAACGGGCAAAATGTTGTATAGAGAAATAACCACACAACAGATACTGATTGAAATAGTAATTAGGAAATGACATTACTAGGTAAACCCTGGAAAAGCGAGAGAAAAACCAGTATGTCAATACACTTGGTTCGAATGGCCAAGTGAGAGATATTACAGATAATAGTGCCCATTCTCGATAACTCAATCGGGTAACAACTGGACTGGCCATCCAAACTGTTACCCGGAGAGGAGTTACAGATAGGATCTGTGTTATAACCGTCGGACCGTTATCGGATTTTTCGGTAACATTTACTTCTCAAAAAGAGGAAAATCCAGCGTGAAAGCCAGGATACAAGAGCAATATATATATTCGAGTGAAAAATCACGGAAAGAGTGTGTGTGATATACATATCCATTGAAAGACAAAAATACTCAAAATATACAACCTATTCTTGGGTAGGCTGCTGTGAGGAAACCTCAAACTCCACTCTACACCTTTTTCTGCTGCATATCTATCGGGAACACGAAAAGCCGACAATTGAGCTGACTGAACGGACCGAAGGAAGAAGCACAGAGGCCATCACTTGCTTTGTGTGGAAGGTATGAGGAAATGTCCATGACAGAAATAAAGATATTAGGTGTTTCTGTATCTGCAGACGAGAAGATCATATCCATAATAAGGCTATTAAGGAGAAAACGGGGTATGGTTCTAATAGAAGATGAAATAAAAGAGTAGCACTTAAGAAGTCCTGTTATTTGGAGAGATATGCATATAAGGTTTGTTCAAAGATGTAGGCTAGATGGTGAATTCTGTAAAAGGTGCTGCAGAAGGCCTTGAATGCATTGGAAGGAATCGATCAAACATGATCTTGTTGGTTTAAAGTTGAATGCGGATATGACCCGAGATCAATCTGATTGTCAACAAAGAATCCGTTTTCACTGACAACTAAGAAATCCTATGTAGCTGACCCCACTTTGTGTGGTAAAAGGATTGGTTGGGTTTTGTTCTTGGGAATGTCAAAGAATAACGTTTCTTGGTAGGTCGAAAGTGTCATGCAAAACAATTTTTTTTACTAATTTACTAATACCCTAGAAAAGAGAACTTAAATAGCCTGGCACTTTTAACTATCATTTATCTCACAATAGATGTAGATAATTTACCAACAGCAATAGATGATGAAATATAGTAGCCATCTGGAGCATTTTGTTAAGTGCTTGTTTTACCTGCTTATTTAATGTCCTCGTAACAAGTAAAAATCTTCTAAATAAACTTTTTAGGTTATTCTAGTTGTTGATCTGTGGATCATCAACTGTAATTTTTTATAGCATGTTAAGGCCATCTTTTCTAGCATCTTTGTCCATTCATGTGTACGAAGATCATAAAAATCGTTGGAGTAAATCTTGGTCCATGTAACAAGAAGGGAAGCAGAATCAGTGTTAGTAAAGCAGAAGTGGGAAATTAGGACTTATGAAATTTGTATGAAATGTAAAGAGGTAAATTGGAATGTGAAATACGTGTTCAATGGAAAGAGGAAAAGAACTTGGATTTGAATTGCAAGCACTTCGATGAGGGTTAGACTGCAGTCTTCTATTAGAAAGAAGCTTATTCGTGGATGATGTCATTTCTTGAACAAATGGTGCATCAGGCCACACCTTAAATGTTACATTTGAGAAATCCAGGTTTTTGAAGGACGCCTTAAACAAATAGATGTATTAATTGAAAGGCATGAAATTTTTGTCTTCATTGTTGATCGCTTCCACTGTGCAATCTCTTAGCTTTGTCTACCATATGGATAAGCCATAGACAGTTGAATCTTAAGAACTCTCCAGGGGGGCAATGGAACTTTGTTCTGAACTGTACATACATGATGTACTCTGATACAATGTCATACCAAGTAGAAAATAGAAAAAAAGAGCACAGAAAGGAAATGAGCTACCTGGTCAAAATTTCAAGACAAGCATCTATTCATGATCTACTGAATTATCATTTTTTGTTTTGACTATTCTCATTTCAGTCTCTCTCTCTCGCACACACACACACATGTTTGTTTTTGCTAAGTTAGGTGTTTTCCTGTGTGCAGATAGGATACCTACTATGTACACAGTGCAAGGTTTACAAGTGTCACTTTCCCTGATTACAGTGATGGTGAGTTGTAGAAAGCGTCCTGGTATTTTGTTTTTCCTTCTGTATCAGTAGAAAGAGAAGTTCTATTAGGATATATTCATGTGCCATGTGGGCATATCCTATTATTTCAGCAGACATACAGATTGTTACTCCTCTTCAATATCACTATTGGGTCAAAAGGTTGTTTCTTTACCAGTTAACTGTACTTTGCTCTTGGCAACGGAAAGAACGCAATCGCTCATTGTTGGTGTGTCCTCCTTTTTGTATTTCTTGTTTGCTGTTGCATCTCTACATTCTGGTTGAATGAAAAATATTGCCACCATCGTTTTGTTTTTCTTGTATTCCTCAGCTTTTATTGGTCATATTTTCGTTAAACTCCGCCTGTAGTGAAGGTTTCATCCTAGCATCGGCTATAAGAGTGTTGTGTTAGGTAGCTGACAATGGCGGAAAACCTAGTCTGATCTTTACCATGGACAGGCGACCCCATTTAGGATGATGAAGGCTTGGTTTTGGTTTGGTACTTTCTTTGTTGGATATGCATTGCTTTCGGGGCATCGAACAATGGAGGTCGGCATGTTACCAGCACAACAACCGATATCACCTGGCTAGGAGGTCAAAACTCACAAGTTGAAGGTCATGAATTCAACAACCCCAGCGTGTGCATCATCAAGTTTCAGCCTCCCCATTGTAAAAAAAGAGCGTATCTCATTCATGATACTTTTCCATAAAAATTGAAATAAATTTTGGTATCAATTTGTAATGAATGTGTTTTATTTAGTCAATATATTCGATCTTAGCAGAAGACCGACAAACTGAGAAAATAACAAGAAAACTTGGGTATGTCTTATATACGATTAAGGTTATCCCTTCAATATATGCCGCAAATGCCATATTTTTTTTGGTTACAAGAGAAGGCCGAAGCTTAAAACACGTACCCACACATGCACCTCTGGGATTCGAACTCCTCACAAGCAGCAATGGTGCTAGAGTGCAAGGCTAGTTGAGCTAACGCTCTCGATTCTCTGAATGCAATATTTGCTGGTTTACATGTGCACCTGGTGCGAAGAAACAAACATCACCACAGCGAAACCCAAATCACGTCAGATCTCACTATGGATCTGAAAGAAAGACCCAATATTAGCCCTTCCACGGAATTCACATGAGAGAAAGGTTTCATTCTTGTGTACGAATCTTTTTGACTCAATGAAGGGAGAATTGAACTCTAAATTGAGAGCATTCAGTTCTTGCAGGGGCCTCTCGGAGCCGGCATGGCAGAGAGAGTCAGTTTCTCATGTTTGCTTCAACTTTACCACATTAGACTTTGATTTGGATCTGAGATGGTAACAGTTATGCCCATCTGCTAGCTGAACGAAACATTGAGCTATCTTCAGTGTCTGAATTTTGGGATGAAAACGAAGATCTTGAAGTACCATGATTGATGCAAAAGAAGAGCTTGAAGTACCAGAACATCTGTGGTATAAGGGATTCAGATTCCCGCACAAAGTGGAAAAGGAGCTGCAATCCTCTTTTTTCTGTTTGCCCTTTTACCTTTCGGTTCAGTTTTGAAACTTAGTGGCATTGTTTTCTCTAGGACCCTGGAACACTGTTCCCTAGGACGCAAAGTTTCATGGGAGTTCCACAAAATTCCAATGTAAATGGATCTTAATGGTGTGTTTGATGTAAGGTTCTAGGGGAACTGGACGTTGATTTTTGGTGATGACAGTCTTAAGTTTCACCATACATCAAACACTCAACACATAATTAGAGAGAAATTGTTGTTCATTATACCTTATTTGAGTACAAAACTTCGGCACCAAGGAGATGTGGGCCACAGAAATTAGACATAAGGGGTTCTCATGAAAATTTAAGCGCCTTCACTCCTATTGTGTTGTTACCATGGCTAACACAAAAACACACGTGTAGTAAAGGCAAATTCAATATGAAATTTCTAAAGGTAAATACAAATTCAATTGTATAGCCACCTTTGTGGCTGGGAAAAATAGATTGTTCTCTCCTCTCCCCCCCCCCCCTCCAAATTGATTCCGACCGATGATTTTTTTCTTTCGTGCTGCTTTGGGTGGACAAAAGCACAAACTTTTGTAGTAAAGATGCATATCACAAGCAATTTAGTATTTCAGGTCAATGCTTATGTTTGTCATGCCGTTTCATGTTCGTGTCAAAAATGTCTCGGTCCAAACATGACTATTTTTTTTTATCTTGGGTCATGTAATGTGTCCATACCGTGTCACTATTTCTCAGACATGACACGAATTACCGTGTCCTGATGGCTCATCGTGCCAGGTACGCGCCTATAAAAGGCATGCTGTGTCCTATCCATTCTTGCATGTTTTTGCTTTCCCTATCTACAAAATCCTCAAGAAGAGGGTTTAGGGTTCTTCCCTCCCCCCCCCCCAAATGGAGACCACGGATGCTTCATCGTCATTGGCACCTGTTCGGTTGCCTCCCTCTCTGCCGGAGGCAAAGGACTCTCAGAAAAGGAAACCACCTGGTACGAAGCGGAGGGTTTGGGCACCAAAGAGGCCTCTTTGAAGGTAATTCAGGACCTTCAAACGGTTTTGCACCGAGTCGCGGGGTCGGGAGGGAGCAAGCAAGACAGATTCATGTCAGAGACTTCGCGGAAGCTCGACAATGCCAACACCCGTCTCGCTATTCTTGAGATGAAGGTCGACTCAAAGCCCGGGTTCTCGGAGGTGCTAGCCATCGGCGTTGCGGCTGGGGAGGGGTGCTCCGGGGGATCGCCAGCGCCGCTCCGCATGTTGCTGCCGCGTTTTCGCAGATGTGGTCCAGTGTTAGAAGCTCCACCGGAACTTGAATTCTTCTAGTCCTTTAATCGAGTTGTCTTTCTGTATTTTTTTTTCCATCTTTGAACAATTTTGGTATAGTTATGGATGGTTTTGCCTTTTTATTATGCTGAGTTATAGAGAAAATTCACATCTCTGTGGTTCTCTGTTAATGGGTAATTGATAGTTGATAGTAATGGTGGCATCGTTGTTATCCTGCGCCTGTTTTGCGAGGAAAATTTGTGGGTACGGTTTCCTTTTGTGCTGTTATTTTAAAGTTAAGTTGCCTCTTTTTCTGAAAGGGGTTAGAAAGTCAGTGAACCCCTTTTATAGTTCAACTGAATGCTAAACAAGCTCTTGGTAAAGAGATTTAGTGTGCTCCTTGTTGTCACTTTAACATTGGTATCTAGTAGTATTCACTGTATAATCACGCGGCAGATTATATTATTCCATTATCTGTTCGCGGTTGTTTGCTCTGTTCTATTTCTCTTGTGAAAAATCTGCGCTTCAGAGAATTCACTGAGATGCAGGTGTTGGTTCACGTAACAAAGGGAATTCAATGTTGTTTCTCTTGGTCTTTGTCTGAAAGAAGTATTTTATTGGCAGGATGTTTGTCTGTGCTTAACCACTTCTTTTTCTCCTTATTCAGGTGAGAATTCGTAAGAATAGGATTACTGTAATATATGGTTTCCTTTCACCAGATTCAAATTGTCAACTTGAGAAAATCCGTCTCCTTGTGGCTTCAAGGTACCTTTATAGGTCATCCTTGTGTGGGGATTTCATGTTGCCATCAACTTTGTGTTACAGGTTGCATTTGTCTTAAAAGAGGTGAGCCATCTGATGTTCGTTTCGTGTCATTCGGTGGAGTCACGAATAGACTTCTTGGGTCGTGTTCGTCTTGGGTTTTATGTCGTGTTAGTCCTAGGTTTCCCGGTCTTGTCAAACAAATACGAGCAATGTCAGACTTGTTTACTCGATGATCCTTGCCTTAGGGGACCCGGTCAGGACCCGATCTTGGCTAATTGGCTCCCTTTGGCCTTTTAGACATCGGTAGACTTCAATCATGGGGCTCCTCCATTCACTAGATAGAGAAGATTGCGATCAACTGTTGGAACACTCGGTGGCGATTCACTCAAGTGGATTGGACTTTAGATCTTTTTATGAGCCTTGAACTATTAGTGTAAAAGGATCATATTTCTTATATGTAATGATACAAAAATTCAACAAAGTTTTATGTTGATTGTATAGCACCTTAATGCAACCGCTTCACATGTAAGCGGAGAGTTGAATATATGAAGTGGCTATCAACCTTTTCAAGCTATTGCACGTGGTCACATAATATATAAATATCACATTTGTAATGTAGAGTTAGATAAATGTCATTTCATTTTTTGTACTTTTTAAAATTTTAATAATTGTTTTTTTGGTCATTTGGAAATGAAGGCAATTCAAAAGAGGATGATAGGTAATTTTTTTGGATACCTTAAAAAGGTACCGGTTACAACCAGAATCTCAGCATCTAAACAGGGTCCATAGTGAACTTTCCACTAGTTTTATTATCGATGACCCTGAAAACAACAGGGGAACACCGCACCTCAGGCTTGCATTAACAAAAGACGTCGGAATTTGACCGTCATCACATTCGGAAATCCTCAGCTCGCTCTTCGTTTTAGTTTTAATCAAGCAAGGAAGATCATAAAAATGGTAAATCGGTACTTCTTTTCTCCACAAAATCAAGAGAAGGTAAATAAGTGACGGAAACCTCAATCTTTACACCAATCTGTACATTTTTTTTATACCAGAATAACCTAAGACGACAACATATAACTATCAACCAGCAGAAGATTGGTCTAGCTGATTCCATTCATGTCAACGAACGCAAACATCTCATCAAAAGAGAGACATCAGTTATATATATATATATATATATATGTCAAGCACTGCCTTTGTACAACAAGGGTGTGCAAATGCTCCTACCGTTGTTGTTGGAAGATGAAGGGGATGCTGAAGAGAGACGGGCGGCCAGTTTGCATGCGCGCGAGAAGAGAAAGGAAAGAAGCTCATGTGCCTTCTGCTTCTCCTTCCTGTGCTTGTCTTCCTCTTTCAGTTGGTGGAGGAGGGCGGTGAAAGAAGAGACCTCGCAGGGGAGGAGGAGGCCATTGGGGATCCGGTAGCCGAACTCTTCCTCCGACCGCTCCAGCAGTGCGGCAAAAGCCGGAAGGCCGAGGTACCTGGTAGGGATCACGAACCGGAGTCGCCCCTCCCCCACGTAGACAGCCAGGCATCCGGCCGGAACTCGTCGGCATGCAGCCGACTTCGGCAGGATCATCTGCGATATCCTGCTCATCTTCTTCTTCCCAATAGGAATTGACGCCATTTCTCTGTGTGTGAGTGAGAGAGATTGAGAACTCAGAGAAGGGTAGGGGGACTCGATTCAAGAGTGGCGGTTTCCGTTTTAACAGGGATTAGAAAGAGAAAGCGAAATGAGAGAGAAAAAGAGAGGGAGAGAGAGATTCATATTGTTGGACGTATTCACATTGGTAATAGATAGATGGTCATATTCAAGTTCCATCTCCACCGTACATCTCCATTAACCTCTCACTTGATGGAGACCACAGTGAACTCCACTATTAAATATCCCGAATTACATGGACCGTTGCCTACTCGCATCTACGATGGAGATTTACTAGTCTATTGTTTATATATGAATATGACCGTATTATATATATATATATATAGAGAGAGAGAGAGAGAGAATTAGCAGAACAACATCTAAAAGGCAACTAATACTTTTCCTATTGAGCTAAACAAGGAAATTACCAGATTGCAATTCAAAGCAGGAATTTGTTTCGGCGGTTTCTACAGAGAGAGAGAGAGAGAGAGAGAGAGAGAGAGAGAGAGAGAGAGAGAGAGAGGAGAGAGGGCTGGGGGTTGTGGGCAGGAGTTAAGATGCCAATTGTGAGTAAAGATAAAAAAAAGTCTTCCATTCATATAACGAGGCCCACCGGACTAGGGATGTTGATGGAATGGCTTGAACCGAACCAAACTAAATGTTGAGCAGTTTGGTTTGGTTCGATTCTAACAGAAAAAATATTTGGCGATTCAGTTATAATTTCAGTATTAGAACCGAATCATGAGAACCAAATAGAACCATTGCATATTATGAATATATAAAGTTTATATACTTATATAATATATGAGTTTTATAGTCTCATATATATATATATATATATATATATATATATATATATATATATATATATATATATATAATTTGTACGATAGATGGAAGAAGATGACTTAATACTTAATATTTAGCCAAATTTTAAATAACTAGAATCTTAATTAAGAAACGAACCAAACTGAAACTGTCGATTCGATTCTGATGATACCACGGTTTTGTTCAGTTCTCTCACTATTAAGGAACAACAAATAACGGTTTGGTTCGAAGTTGAGGCTACAATGAAATCAAGCCGAACAGTGAACAACCCCTACACTGGACGCATCATCACTTGCTCCAAATGGATGGTGCGGATTTTGGATCAGGTGTATCCATCTTTTATCCAACAACACTAAGTGGTGTAACTGTAAGAAAAATGGACAATACGAGTTGTTAGCTGCCTTTATGCTCTATGCACAAAGTGCAATAGCTCATCTGGCTAGTCGTTTAGATCCGTCTATAGCTTATTTTACATTCTATTAATGTTATATCACTTTATTTGTAATAGTTTCACTTCGAATCCAAACTTGTGTTGTATGATAACACAATCGCAACATCTTTTGAACATGTTCATCATTGAATACACTCTGATACTGTAAAATGATGTTTGGTTTACGATTAATGCTTTTCATTATTTACATTTGCATTGAAGTGTATCGTAGAACTCTTGATATATCTCTCGATTTTAACCAATCTATATTAGTTTAAACTATGACTTCTCGATCAATTCTTAAACTCTTTGAGATGAAGGCCAAAAAGATTGTTTTAGTTAGAGGAAGAATCTTGGGACTGAGGATAATGGTTTGATATGCATAGCGATGATCAATTGTTCTTCTACGTTAAGAAGTAAAATTCATGAAAAAGGAATAATTTCTTCGATCAACAGTAAGAGGACTTATAGTGAGAATTTATCTTCAGGTGACCATGGCCATGGCATGATCCAACGGGCACACTCTTCAAGAAAAATGAAACATTGAAGATAATTTCTTTTCTTCAAGTTAAAGGTCGTATTATGCGGCTTCACAACGTTAAGGCCAGCCAGCTAAACAGAGATGGCAATTTTGACCTACCCGGTTCCTATGGGGATGGGTCTAAGTGTGGAAGCGGATAGTGCTGGGATCGGATCTAGGGTAAATCCACTCTGCCCGCCCCGAGCTCCTCTTTTATTATTAAGAATTTAATATTTTTTTACCTTTCTTATTAGTAACTTAATACATTTTCATGTTATTTGATATAAATATGAATACTAAGTTGGACTCAGAGTGTTGGCTCACCTGCCAAGGCTCTTGACTCGCAAGACACATCCGGTGAGTTTGATTTTCGGGGTGTGCACACTTAGCTTTGACCTCCTTATTGTAATTAACAGCAATATCAATACTAAGTTAAACTCTTTGTGGGGAAATTATCTTTTTGTGACTTGTGCGCGGCGGGCGGGCGGGTTCAAGCAACTTGGATGGGGGCATGCAGGGTTGTTCTTTGCAACAAACACAAAAGGGAAAAGCATGTGTTGATGCCAAAAAATTGACAAGAAGAAATTAGACTCACCATCTTATCAAAGTTAAAGGATTGTGTTCTCTACAAGCACAGATGACAGAAAAGGCATTTTTGCTATAAAAAAAGATGTTTGTAGAGCTTCATGCTTGTGCGAGTGTATGCGGGCACGCATGGATGTATGTGTGTGAGCGTGCGTGCATGTGTGTGTAAATAAAGAGTGAAGTGATAGAGAAAGGAAATTCTGTGTCAAGCACTTTGTGTGGGGGGAGGAGTTGGGCTTTAATTTGAGGTCTTGCATGAGTGTAGGCATACATAGGTTAGGATCTGCTGGAAAGGTTTGCATGCTGGGGTAAGGCCTCCAAGGAATATGCCTATCTTGATTGTACATTGAATGTACCTCTCACTTGAGTTCGGGTTAGGCTGAGCCCACTGATAGACAATAGCTTAGCAAGCCAGGTAAGGAAGGCTAGCGCCCACTTCTCTTTTCTGACCTATTTAGCGTTCCTAACCTACCTGCCATATACCTTATCCACAACTTCACTGAATACATATACAATATATATATATATATATATATATATATATATATATATATATATATATATATATATATATATATATATATATGTATGTATATATGTATGTATGTATATATGTATGTATGTATATATATATATATGTATGTATATATATGTATGTATATATATATATGTATGTATATATATGTATATATGTGTATATATATATATATCCGGTTTAAATATCTTTTATTTTCAATCATCGTTTCATGTGGTTCCTTATTTTTGTAGGGTTTCTAAATCCATCCTCTCTCTCCACACACACACACACACACACACACACACACATATATATATATATATATATATATATAGATAATGGTTCATGCTCTATTGAGCACAGTTCACAGTTCATGCTCTATTGAACTTTGACGAAATAATAAAAAAATGATGAAAAATAATTAAAGTCATGCGAAAAGAGGGATTAAGCACCATGCTCTATTCTCCTCTACACACAAACAGAGAGAGAAACACCAAGAAACACACATTTCACAAATAAAATCTAAAAATAGCACAAAATTAAAACAATGGGTTAATTGATTTTTATTTTTCTTATAATAATGAGTCAGTAGGTATGATTTTTCTTAAAACATATGGGGCCTGCTTGTCAATAATACATTATTCTTTTATCTTTACATGGTTAGAAAAATATGGATAAAGGGTACCCTCTTGGGGCTATAAATGTGGATAAGATCCAGTTCAGATGGAACGGTGGATCATCTTAGTTGAATCTAATTTGACGACCAGGGGAACTTATGTTTTCATCAAAATTTATCGAAACGAAGTCTGTTCTAAATAAATGAACCATGTTAAACACCTTACAATAATAAGGAGACAAGATTAGGACACATTAATTGTATATAATCACAGTTTTCTTAGTTATAAGAAGAGGCTGAAGCCTTAACAGACACACACTCACCCTCTGAGAGTCGAACTCTCCACCAACAACAACGGCGCTAGAGTGCCCTGCCATTGAGCTAACTTTTTCGGTTTTAATCACAGGTTTTGTAATATTCAATACTAACCACTCATCTCACATAAGGACTGGCAAGCACGCCAAACAAATGTAGTTAAAGTTTTATTTATTTACTTTTATTTATCAATTTTATGGCTCATTTGGCAAATTAAGATGCTGTTTATCTTCAGTTGGTTAACTGGTTTAAGTTCAATCCAGCACTAACCAAGCATGAGGTGAATGTCACTTGCTTATTCAATTTAAAAGAAGTTTCTCTTAACTTTTAAGTCTAAAGTTCTCTTTCTTTTTTATTAAAAGTTGAAATATTTGACAAAACCGTCGTGAATAAATCAAAACCTCTGAAAAATGGTCATAGAAAAAAATCGTAAAAGCCCTCAGAAGTAAATGAAAAACTATCAGAAATAATCCACTTAGTTGAAATCATAAAAAAAAATGTGTATGTCTGACAACGATGTAAACCACCGTAAATGTTTTATTGAACCGTACACTGTTGTTCTTCCAATAGTCATTGTTGTTCTTCAAGTTATAAGAATGAGACCCACATGCTTCTTCATGTGAAATTGATCAGCACGTGCCATTAAAAGGGTTAATATGTGCATTTCATCTTAAAGAATCCCGCACACTGGCATTTATGAATGTTAAAGCACATGGTCATGTGAGAGCATCATACCATCCATTGCAATACGGATACAGCGGTTCAAGCAATACGCTAATCAGAAATAATTGTATTATACTCTAAAAAAATATATAATTTAATTCAAAATCCAACTCGCTCATGCATGAACAAACATTGTTGAGGCAAGTTCATATATATATATATATATATATATATATATATATATATATATATATATATATATATATATATATAGATAGATAGATAGATAGATATCTATATATATATATAGAGAGAGAGTATAAACAAGAAAAGTGAAGATATAAGTTCAAACAGCTTGATCAAATCCATTCTCTGCGGCTCGTCCCACAAATTACATATTCTATCTTCAAATTGTATTAGGGTTTCCTCTCCATGTTCAGACACACGAGAGAGAGAGAGAGAGAGAGAGAGAGAGAGAGAGAGAGAGAGAGAGAGAGAGAGAGAGAGAGAGAGAGAGAGACGATTCATGACTACCACCATGACATCGGCATCATAACTAGTACCATGAGTTATCATCATAAACACCATCATGAACATCACCATCATCATCATCTGCAAATTGGTGGTTTACCATGAGAGTGGGATCTAGGCAGTACAGCCAAAACACGATCATCTGCCTCATACCCACATAATGACATCCCCATCTCCTCACTTCCACATGCATCATCATCATCATCCTTCACATAGAACCCATCTCCATCATCCTCTTCTACCATCTTTAATATCTTCTCAAAAGAATCAGAATCACAAGGAATTCTCAAAACGCCTTCATTTTGAAATCCAAACTCTTCTTCCGCCTCCTTCAGAAGATCAACGAAAGCATAATGACTCAAATAATCAGTAGGAATAATGAATCTCTTCATTTCTTTGCCTGCACACACTGCAAGATAGCCTTTAGGTACATCACCCATCTTTGAAGAGTCAGAGAAGGAGAGAGTTCTCTTCAAGAAACTAATGCTTTTCTTCCCACTGTTTTTCGGTGCACTCGCGAGCTTCCGCCATTTTTTCACTAGTTGTTGAAGGCGAACGATCTCTCTGATCTTGTTTGGCTTCTTAGAATCCATGAGAAAAGATATCAAAGTTGAAGAAATTTAGTCGGCAATGACGTAAATCGATGCTGGATTCCACCAATGATCTTACAAAAAACAGAAAATAACTGGAAATTTGAAGAGATATATCGAAATACTGATACAAATCAACATCTCAAAACCATTGCACCACTGAAAAATCCTACTACTTTCTCATCTGTTGGTACATTCATGAGTGGGAGAGGAGAACACATATTTAAAGTGAGTGACTATCAGGCTTCTAATACTCAGCGTACGCTACACATGCAATGCCTCTATATTATATTTAGTTTCTTGTTTAGGATTATATTACATTTAGTTAGTTAGTTATTGATAACAATACTTTTTAGGTTGGATTCTGTGTACAGATGGGACGGTACTGTCAATGACGATAAAAAAAGCTGTTGCAATATTTTCTTTAGGTTGGATGCTGTGGGACCAGTTTGTCCTTGGTCTAACCTTTTGAACATTTTTAACACAGCTATCTAAGAAATATTAAGTGATTAGCCTTTATGCAGATATCTAAGTACACTCTTAATGTAATTAGGATCCATAGATGGGGCAGAGTTACCTAAATTCAGATAATACCAAAGACAGTTTCCAATTGGCCAAGAAAAACAGTTCTTTCATCTTCTATCTACATATCTATCTACCTATTTATATAAGAACATATATATATATATGGAGAATCAATTCCTGCCCACGTCTTACATACACATCTATTATTTTTGGGTGGTACAAGTATAATTTAATTTTTTTAAGAAATTTTAAAAATACGAAGTAAATTGTTATTATATCCATGCCACTCAAAACAATAAGTGAGCTACATTAGAGATAAACAAGATCCAATAGCTCATATATATATATATATATATATATATATATATATATATATATATATATATATATATATATATATATATACCTACCTACTTATGATTATCTTTTATCTTTATAGAACATGATCAATATAATAAGGTTGTTTTTATATTTTCTAAATTATATTTATACCTCCAAAATATAAAAATCATATATATATATATATTACCTACTTTTGATCATCTTTTATCTTTATAGAACATGATCAATATAATAAGGTTGTTTTTATATTATCTAAATTATATTTATACCTCCAAAAAGTAAAAATTGGGTACAAGTAGATGTAGGTAAGATCCAATTTTCTTATATATATATATATATCTGTGTGTGTGTGTGTGTATGCGAGTTGTCTGCTTTTTGTTTCATCGCATCTTGTCTCGAACTCCATCAGTGAATAAGTTTGGCAAGATAAACTTAATACAAATTTGCTCGTATAGGCTTGTGTAGTTGGAACTTGAGAAGATGAGGGACTTCCAATATAAAATTGAATTGACATAATTATATTTTACTTTAATTTTAAGTTTAACTAGCAATCTTGAGTTTGTATCTTCCTCTTGCCTGCAACTTGCCATAGTATAGCGCAGCTCATCCTAAATGAATAAGGAGGATGCAAATGACACAATTGAGAGTTAACAAGACAAGCATAACTGGCATTTGTTCAGTTCATTACCGGCCCTAGTCATGATAATATCTATCAAAACCAAGCATTGTTCTGCAATAAGTATGGTTGTCTATATAGATTCTTATCTTTGTGCTCCCGGATCCAAAAATGTTTTTGGATGAGATGTACTTGTATTTCATGTCTACAAAATAATATATATATATATATATATATATATATATATATATATATATATATATATATATATATATATATATATATATATATATATATATATATATAGTGGAGGACCGAGGAATTTTTTAAATTTCGAGTGAAGCGCATGCCTCACCTCACCCTAAAGTGGGTCTACCACTGTTGTACTATACTGAATTCATCAAAGCACTTGGAGCCAACCCTACTATAAGCTTGGTGATAGTTGATAAGCTTTTTTAACAATTATAAGAAAGCTTTTAACATTAACGCAACCGCTCGCTACCTGCTACTATAAGGTAGTAGCAGTGGTTGGATGCCTTTGACATTTGATTCTAGTAAATCAAAATTAAGGTATTTGTAACCTATTTTAAGTTATTCATCATCTAATTTCTCATATCTCCTAACGAAATCATAACTCAATGATCTATATCATAGAAGGAGATTTTCAACTGGAGTCCAATATAAACCGATCCATATCTCTGTTTTGGATCTTATTGAATCTGCTGGGTCAAATATCTCCATTATTAGCATGATTAGTATATTAATAAGGTCAGGAACCAAAAGAATATGCACATAGATCTTACAATGAGAAAGATGCCAATTCGAGGACCAATGGAACACTTGACCGATATATAATAAAAGAGGGATTATTCTTTCAAGTTCAACCAGAACAATTTCCCACAATTTGACCAGCAACTTAGCTTGAAGGAACTTAGGATCCTGTTGTTAAAATATTGAAGGGTGCTAACAGTGGCCCAATACTAAAGGATGTTATGATTGGTAATCGCATGTGATCGGTAGCGGACCAAGAAAATTTATTATATAGGCATACTATGTATTATTATCCACTGTTACACAGTGAGATACGGTTATACAGTGAGATTTTCTGTTTTTGTGTAAATGACAGGCGCCCGAAAACCCTCAAGGATCTCCTCTTTGAACCGGGTCAGCCCGCTATGAGGGTAAAGCTCTTCATGCACTGGTTTCCTCCATTCACAAGATTTGAACTCAAGACCTTGTTTAAGGGGAACAAGTGTTGAACCACTTGAACCAGCCATGGATCTTGGATGAGGTGAAGGCTAAAATTTGACCCACAGTTTCAAAACATGGAGTACTTATCACCCACACTTTAACTGTTGGCTGTGATTTTTTTTTTTAAATTTTCCAAAATATGGGTGAGATGGATGCCCCACTTAGACTTACATTAGATCCTCTAATGCATGTGATTGTTCAGCGTAATGTGAGGATTAATATTTTCTTTAAAGGATCCAGAATAGTGAGGCACAAGGATATTAATTAGACTGGCACTAGTTTAGACTTCCAATATCAATATGCAAGTTTAATTAATCTTCTTCGTCTTCATTAATTGTCCTTTTTCTGGTGAAGTTCTTTAATCGATTTTTATACACTTTTTTGCTTGGTGAAGTTCTTTAATCAATTCTTATACAGGTTTTTACTTCTTTTATGATCAAATTACGAATAAAGCATGTGAAGTCAATCATAGACTGAGAAACCCAACCAAATCCGCGGCTGTCGCATTTTAATTTTGATAATTTCCAACTAACAAATTAGTACATCTATTTTTTAACTAACAAGGCATATATTCCTCTAGGTAGCTAAGCATATTACCTATCATCACCGTCCATCTTTAAAAAGAAAAATAAGTCTCTCTCTCTCTCATGGAAGAATACATGCTTCACTTTAGGAGTGATCGATTGGGTGTTTGATGAAGGGTGACGGGTGGCTCATTTGGTTAAAATAGCTTAAGAGCTTGCCTGGGAGGACTGTAGTTCTTCTCCTTGAACACTTTGGCCATCCATTTATGTGCTTTAAAGCCAACAGGCTTTGAATTGACCCTGAAACCTCTAAGCTTGATTGATTGATCTTATATTGGCACTAATAGGATTGTTAACCATTGCGGTCAACAAATTTTTTCGAAAGAGAAAGCATAAGTATGATCCGTTAATGAGCACAAGAACCCTATTCATCTTTTGATTAAGAGAAATCTTCTTCTTTTCATCCAGAGCTTTAGTACAACTGGCTTGGCTCTTCGCATCCCATGATGCAGGTGGGAGTTCAATCCTTGGGGTGGACTTGTTTTAAAGGTTTTATGTTAAAATACCGCCGAACACATGAAGAATTTCAATTCACAAATTCTGTTCTTTTTTATTCAGATCAATTAATCCAATAAACCATTTAAATGAAGTATCGAATATGAAAATTGATTGTGGCACCATTAAACCAAACTAAGAGCTAACATACAATTATATGGAGAAGCTCAAATACGAAATATCATACTTATCAGAAAAATTTAGGATCAGCCGCAATACTGCACAAGAACTTCACTTACGGCATATAACTTTTTTTTTGGTCAAGGCAACTGCATAATTGAAGTACGAAAAGGCGTTCCACTGTCCTAACTTTAGTACAATAAATCTCTAATTTTAATTGGGTTTCAAGATCCAACTGTGTAGATTTGGGAGTAGGTACTCTACGAGTACTCTATCATGCATATTATATATACATACATACACATACACATATATATATATATGTATATACAACAATATATATAAAATAAAATATGTCATGTGACTGCAATGCAGTCTGGGCTGTGGCACAAGCATCACATGATCTTCATGTGGATGAATGTACGTAGTCATGCTTGACCTATAATATACCGATTTGATAGGACTGATTTCATGTGATTGTGTAATATTTAACGCTATTTTATGACACCACTTCTTTATCTCAGGAACGCAAAGCGAATCACATGATGATCATGGCCTTCTCTCTTCTGTAGCTTTCAATATAATTAAATACTGCTCCATCAATTAATCATGGCATTATAAGGGCCACTTTCATCTCCCACTCTCTCTCTCTCTCTATATATATATATATATATGTATGTATGTGTGTGAGAGAGAGACTCTAGATTTGGAAAACCCATAAAAATAGAGAACACAAGGAACCCATTACAACTGTTTGTTCTTTGAGATGAGCATTTCAGGTGATAAAATAGTGATGCATTAAATATAAAGTACACCAATACTCTTAATTCAAATTTCTACCATTGATTATACCAATTGAATGGTAGAGATGATGTGTTCCTTATCGTTCTTTCTTTTGTGGTTTCTTAAATCTAGAATCTATATTATATATATATATATATTATGTGTATGCGCACAATTAATTACTGCAGTTATGTATGTGGGAACTACAAAAAGCTGTTATAGAAGGTGCTTAAGTAGATATAAGCAGAAAAGTTGCTCTATGTCTCTCTCTCTCTCTCCTTATATACACATATATAGTCTCTTTCTCTCCGTTATATATAGAGAGAGAGGAGGAGCTGCTAGACAACCTCTCATACTACACATTGCTTGATGATCGTTATTGTTCATGTGATCAATCGGATAATGATGGTCAAGGCACCCATCCCATGTTGCATTTAATGCATACATGTATATTAAATTATGAAGGGTATGATGAAAATAGATTTGGATTTGGATATACCAGAACACAAGTAATTGGATTCAGAGTCGGATATGAGAAAGCTTCACCATGTTTAAAATGTATTTACGATCGAATTCAAAGCTAGAAATATGTGACATATAAGCAAATAAGCAAAATCCATATCCAAATCTATGCATTAGCCCCATACGAATCTAACTAAATTTGTGGATGAGAGTTGATATAAGCATCAGCATGAGTATGTTAAATGGCTTCTCCTCCCCTATGTCACAGTCACATCAAAATGACACGACCGTGCATGTTTCAACTTAAAATGAATGCCCCATGGGGCGACACGGCTCGTGGTTCAGCTCCGTTCAACTCGCGACATGCTGGCCGTGCTTGATCGGTCATCTAAACAGGTTAGAATCAGAACAATGGATGTTCCCTTTGGCTCTTGGTCTAATGAGCTCATTTAGTTAAGTAAATAGAAGCTTTATGTGCATAAATGCTTGGAATCTATGTTATCTAAAACTTTGGCTTATTTTCTAACACAAGAAACCAACTTTTGTACTCAAAATTATATCTGCACAATGCAGTTACATGTTTGGCTTACATGAACAGATCGTGTTTAGCTCATCTGATTAGGCTCGTGTTTGGCTTGGCTTGAACAAGCTAATGTGCTGAACATGCACAAGAACAAGCCATGAACAGACCCAGTTCAGTTCTCTCTGCAATGCTACGATCATCCCACATCCCTTAAAATGTGAGCAATGCTTAAGGAACTTAATTAACACGATTCGACTTTCGGCTAATCACATAGCTAACCTATTAAAAGTGGAAATCAGGGCCTACAATACTTAAATAATGGGCTTTTATTGGTTATAGAGGCCCGAATCTCACTATAATTAAGTGCAAAAGGCACAAAGTACAGATTGGTAGCTTCTCAAAGAGCTTCATTAAACTAAAATGGCATCTCAAGATGATATAATTTGGTGTCAATTGAGAGGAACACCAATAAAGAATCCTTGTTGCCTTCTTCCCATATTAATTTCATTTTATCTTTTATTTTTTCAGTTCCCTGCTGAATGAACGTAGACCATGTATCAACCACACATTCATGCTTATGTGATTCCACTCTAGTAGGGCCAATTGTTATTATCTCATGCTTTTTAGGGCTTATCAATCTTAGTGGAGCACTAAGAATCTTTTCAATATGTGTAATTCCCACTTATGCATATCAAGTGTGGGTCATGTGTCGGCGGTTCGCATAGTTTCGCGCTTGGAGATTCGGCTGTAAGTCGAGATGGCCGAGCCATTCATTTGCTTGGCTAATTTGGCTCGCACAAAGCTCGACTTGTATTGTTGTATGAGAGGAGAACAAACATGCTAAGCTTATATTGGTTTGGGTGGTGAGAGCTCATTGAATTTGACAAGCTGTGGCTTGACTATGTTTTGCCCCCAGCTGATCTAGTCTCACTCGAGTCGGCTTGTTTTTTTTGTATGTTTGGTACATATTTAAAGTTATTTTTTAATGTAATTATAAAAATTGTAAGCTGAAGTTATCTCATTGGCTCCTTTAACTTATAACCAAAATCATAGCAAGCAAGCTAAGCTGATACCGCGGCTCAACTGATTTGGCTTCTCGGCTGAAAGCAATGTGGCCACTAGCAGACATCAAGAAAGCAGCTGAAACTTCATCAACTTTACAGCACTGCTCATTTGTGTTCGACACAGGGCTCATTTCGTGCCACTTTTGGTGGACACGAAAACAGGTTTTTGGTAGGATGTTGTATCAGCCATTTCATTTTTGGGTTGTGTTTCCTTTGATGTTGTTTGGTGTTCGTGTTAAAAACAGGTCAATCTGAGCACAACCCAATTTCTAGTTTTGGGCTCTCCTTCTTTTATGCCTACTTCGTGCTTTATTCTGCTGTTGTGTCTGGTACGCTAGCCTGCTAGAACAATGTAAAAAGCAGTGGAAATAAAAATATCGCCAAAGAGGATAAAATCCAAATTACTATATCTTATTAAAAAAAATTGTACGAGAAAAGAATTGAGTCCTAGATTGTATTAGAAAAGAATGAGGGGTCACAAAAAAACCCTTGTGATTGTATTTTTTCCTTTCCCTCCGGTTTAATTTTTTTGGGGCTAGCTTGTGATTTTCGTCATTATCTTATTTGAATAAAATGCCTAACATTATTACAAAACTATGTGATTATGCAAAACAAGACTTTGAGTCAAAATACCAAATTAATATTAAATTTAAAATCAATATTAACAAAATAATTATTTAGTGTTTAATGAATATTAGTTAAGTAATTTAACATTAAATATCAACTGGAATTTAATATAAATTTAGCACTATTAAATTTAACATATAATAAATTGTATATATTAAATATAAGATATAATGTTCGTTAATGATTATATTTAGTATTAATTAATATTTAAAATAATATAACATTATAAACTGATGTGGCTGCTGACATGGCAGAGGTGTTGACCTAATAGGTGACGTAGCAATTATGTTTATTTAACTAATATAAGTTGTGACATGGTAGCTCAGGTACTGCGGAAGATACGGCAAAGACACACAAAATTGGCTTAAATATGGAAAGAGCGAAAACCATAGGTACCTTAGAAAAAATTTGAAATCCAAGTGTGCTTTTATGAAATTATACCAATAATTAAAAATTTGCAAATTACTCACGACCATAATCTTGTGAGCCACTCATTGTGGTGTTTCGATACTTGGGTTCTTCGTGGTGTGTTTGCCAGCCCGAACAATCTGGCATCTCTATTTTAGAACTGTCATTCGTGTTCGACACGCGGAACTTGGGCCCTTCGTGGTGTGTTAGCCAACCTGAGCAATCGAGTGCGCATCTTGTTTCTCTAGGGAAAATAAGACTGTCAAGTCTATCTTTAGTATTTTTATTTGATTTGGAGTGATACTATTCATAAATCCTTTTTTACTAAGCATACACTCTTTTATTATTATTTTTGAAACTTCTCTTAGATGCATCTTGTCGTAGATTTCTTTTTCTGTTACAAATATTTGTCGTGATCGATGATTTAGAGCTCCATTTTTTTCGATTTTTGTGAGATTTATATTTAAACTGAGATAGAGATTGAGAATAATAGAAAAAGAAGTCTGAAAAGATCGAGAGGGATCGATAAAAAGATTTTAAAAACTATTCATGAAAGCTTTAAAAAAGAAGAGTTGAAGAAAACAAGATTCAAACGATTAAAAGAGATAACGACATTAAAAAAGATTGTCATAGAAGAAGATTGAGAAAAGTTGTTAGAAAGAAAGTATAAACCACATATGGATCATCGAGATGAGAAAAAATCAGTGAACAAGAAGGTGAAACCAGTGAGAAAAAGAAGAGAGAGAATCTACCACAAAGGTAATTTGTGTTTTTTTTATAAAAAAATATGTATATTTAGTAAAATGAGTGTATGAATAACAATTATAATTTAGGAATTGTTAAGTTTATGGATTACTATGGGGCCCGGAGGAAAAGAGAATTTAGTTTCTTTTAACTAATTCTTTTTCATAACTCGAATCACTTTAACAATGATAGTTTGAATCAAGAGTCATCAAGTTCTTAAGGTTTTCGACTTCCAGATTGGATAATTTCAGTGCCCCAAGCCAAAAAAAAAAAATTATAAGGCATGAATTGAATCTGTGTGGCTCATCGTGAGGCCATTAAGGTGCCCACTTTAGGCCTCCAAATTTCAATTAAAGTCGTTATAGTATTGATTTTGTAAGGCCCTTATTGTTTAGACACTTATATAATGTTTTGAGGCCTAAATTTTCATGCCAAACTTGAAGTATCAATTTCCATAGGCCTCAAAATTTCACTCTTATAATGTTAGGTCGAAATTCAAAAATTTGGCTATTGGCCTCCAAGATTTTGATACGAAAAGTACGAATCGGGCTTTGAAGAAGAAGGAATCCTCAACGTGAGGATGAGGATTTATTCAATCATCATATGGTTTGAGCTCCTACACTATAGTGTCTTAATCTCAATTTATGTTATTGTATCCAAAGGTTTAAGAAATTATGATTTCTCTATTGAGTCGGGTTATTTTGGGGCAAGACGATCATTTATGATAAGAAAATGAGCTTGAAGAGAATGATTTGGAGTTCTTGTAATTTGTGTTGAGCGACCGTAAATTGGGGTAAACTATTCATGGGTTTTTAGTTGTCATTGTGTTCTACATTACCTTGTATAACCATTTAAATTTTAAAAAAACAAGATGATGTTTTACTTTTTTTATTTTTTAGATTTTTGTTAATATTCATCTAATTTCGTGCAATTGATCGCAAATGCTCAAAAATCGAACCACCTTATTATATTGATCATGGGGACGAATGCATTTGCTTATCCCATTTAGATATGGCAGGTTCAGAACCGGCTCAATGGTTCGAATCAGAACCAAACTGGTTGTAGAACCACCCAAACCAATCATGTAACCAGACCTTGGGACTCCTCTGTTCGGTTATGGTTTGTGATTTTCAAAAACCAATCTGGAACCGATGGTTTTAAACTGTTTGTTAATAAAACATATACATTTATATATATAATGATACATGTTGAGGCTTGACTCAATCATCACGCCCTAACCATTAGAAGAGCTGACAGAGCTCGCAACATTACTGGCACCTAGTCCTCGGGCCGGATCAGCCTTAGCGGATTTTAGAAGTGTACAACAAAATAAGTAGTTCAGACGGCCTCCGATGGGGAATGTGAGTTGGTCTCCTTCCCCGGATGTTAAGTGCTTAGAATGGGACTTGCATCCGTTTAACTCACACAACACAACAGGGCAAATGTTTAAAAGTAAAGGCAATAAAGACCCGTTCAATGTAAAGCCAAATAACAATAGCTTTATTGAAAGCTGAAATGAGTGCACAGTCCCAGCGCGTTACACAAGTATGTTAGGGGCTCTTCCCTCAAAAAATGTTTTTGTATAAGAGGGTGTTAGGTCATGTGTTAGTGGTTGAAAGGTGACACAATAGTAAAATAAGCCATGTGAGAGTTTGACCCCTAGGAGAGTTTTTTTTTAACTATTTTTTAATCTATTTTAGGACAATTCCAAAACCTCTGAGACGGTTTGGTTCCAATTCTAGGTTCCAAGTAACCCAAAATAGGACATGTCAACACACTCCCAGTTTCGATGATTGAGATGGATAAATGATGAAATAATGGTAAAAAATGAATGATGAATATATTCTCCAGAGATCACAAGGCATGTTCGCCCGACTTTTAGAAACAAGTGGAACCCCAGATGAGCAATCCGGATTATCGCCGGAAGGAGGAATGAATGCATGTTTCTTTCCATTTTCTTTTCTCGCTTTAGCTAAAGGAAAGTCGCACCGTATCAAAATCCCAACTTTCATGTGCTTTTTTCCGGTGAGAATCGCACTCCGGCGCGATTCTGATTCAAAGCTAGGCCAAATCAAAATGTGTTCTTAGCATCATGATTGGAAAGACCCTCGATATGGTTCTTGTTGTTGGAGTCCACATGTGATTATCATTGGGGGTTTGTACATTAGAGACGTACACGCCACAGCAAGTGCATGAAACGGGCTCGCCACTTCAACTGTACGTCGGATAATCGACTCTTACAGTCACACAAAAGGTTTTAGTTGTTGGCCACCACTCTCTTCCTCTCTCTCTCTCTCCCTCCCTCCCTCCCTCTTAAAGATGAGTGGAGATGCCTAGTCGGATTCTCACTAATGCTTCCCTTCTTTGATTAATTATTGCGTGATCGTACTGTTGCTATTATCTCCCTTTCCTTCCACTTTTGACTTTAGGGTTAACTTTTGTTGGACTTAGATGCACCTTGTCGTCTCATTAGATGGAGAGAGAGAGAGAGAGAGAGAGGAGCTTTATGGTTGGTTGAATACATGCTCGATTCGGAACCGGCGGTTCGAACCACATCACCTTCAAAACCGGTAATAACAGGAACCGATAGAACCAACCTCAAAACCGGCAGTGTCGAGCCGTTTTCAAGCATAGTTTAAATATTTTTTTGAAAATCCATTATCACAAGTGGATTAGTAGTACTGTGGTTGGTGGGGAGTTCAACTCTTGGATGACCCATAGCTCTTGTTTTAAAAAAAGGGAGTCTATTTGGAAGAATGAAAGGAATATATAGCACAGCAATAAAATTCAACTAGGCTTAGTGTTGCCCGGATGTACCCCGTATATGTTCATCCATATTTCTTTATAATTGATAGAAAGGAGGAATAGTACAACAACAATATCCAACTAGACTTAAGTGTTTCCTGATGCGCAGCACGTTTGTTATTTATAGAGACCGTCCTCAAATTAATGGATTTTATTTGGGATCACCATTGCATGACCAGTCTAAGCCTCGATAAAAGAGGAAGATTGCATTATGTAGTTGACAACGAGCATGAAACTTTGTAGACATGCATTATATTCCATTTGAACTCCGAAGTTAAGCATTCTTAAGCCGAGTTAGCAAGCAGTGAGCAGAGTGTTCAAGTTAAAGTTAATCAACAATTATGCCAAGAATTTATTTTTTTATATACTTTTCTTATCAAATTTCAAAATTCTTCTATAATTTTTCAGGATTAGCAGTAAGGCATACCCTTTTTTATTACTGTTCTAGTTCCTGTTCAACAAAGTGGGTATAGAAGGAATTCAAGGGGAAATGGTGAAGTGAGAGCCAGAGGACCGAGAGTGATAGCTGAAGGTCAGGGCACTCTAGTGCCGTTGCTGCTGGTGGGGAGTTTGATTCTCAGAGGGTGCATGTGTATGTTAGGCTTCGGCCTCCTCTTGTAAACAAAACAAAAAAAAAGTGAGAGCCAGAGTTGCCGAATATTCGCAGGCCTGTAAGCATACAGCCAGTATAGGCCATGAAGAGAGGTTCTACACTTTCAATCTTCCATGCTTCAGGTTTCAACCCCTTGATAAGTGATTTCATCAGTAAATACACACAAAGAGAGGGATGGGGAGGTCCATGGATAACGGACCTCTTTCTTATAGGAGTTTACATCGGTCGGTTCAGTTCAATAACCACACCGAACTGAATTCAGTCCAGTTATTCGGTTTGCTTCTAGGTCTGAATTCTAAATAGAGTACATATAGGTATATATGCATATACATATATATATATATAACAGAACCGATAAACCAATTTTTTATGAAATTAAAAACCGAACTGATTTATAGTAGAACCGAACCAAAATAGACATTTTGGTTCTGTTATTCGGATATAACTGAATGATGCTCACCCGATATATGTATGTTGGAAGGAGCTTGATGATCTACACAGGCTTCATTTCAAAGAAAAAAAGAAGAGATAAAAAGGTTGGTTAGGCACATTGCCTCAAAAAGCAGGTAGTGGATCATACGTATGATTCCTCTGCAGGAATACTGGGTGAGTTGGTGTGATTCTGATAAAAAGCCAAGTGTTATAAATATCTACTGCACCATCAACAAGCTTTGTGAATGTCTACATACAATGCACAGAACTTGCATAAATAACACTCAAACGCATCACTGTTAGTTTGCATAATCTTTTGAAGAGAGAGAGAGATGGAGTGGAAGAAGTGTTATTTGGATTTGATTCTGGTGCCGATGGGGCTTTTGCTGATTTTTGTTTATCATTGCTGGCTGTGGCATAAGGTCAGGACCCAACCGATGAAAACCATCATAGGAATCAATGCAGTGGGCAGAAGGCTTTGGGTGGCAGCCATTATGAAGGTATAATCTGACTTATCTTCCAAATTCATTATGTTTATCGCCATATCCTGAATTATCTAAGATTATCCCTTCTGGGCGATATTTATAACTCCTAGGTATCTCTTGGAATCTCAAAAAATCCATGTTCTTGTGATTTTAGGCCATGTTCTTGTGATTTAATACGTCTATTAAGCCTATATTAGATAATTGTCAAGTCGAATAGTAATAACTAGACACACCTGGGTCTGCTAAACTTAACAAACTACTAATTTGACTTGTCTTGGGCTCCTCCTGAGCTTGTTTCAGCTTGGTTTGGAGCCTACAAAGCCAGTTATTATTGGTTTATACAAGTTGGCTTCATGAGCTATAAACAAGTCAGGCTCATGAGCTTGACTTATTGCACACAGGCTCGCGCAATTGTGTATTTTTAATACTTACATAGAAATATATTTTTGAAAAGCATGTTAATCCTAAATGGAAGGATGTACATATGTTAATGCCAAAAATTGTACGCCCCACACTCCATCAAACGACGAGATCTTCGTGCCATTTGAAGGTGTCTGATTTCAAGGACATCTTTACTTGGTTATGAAGTGTTCTATTTCTACATTGAGGATTGCATATTGAAAACTAATTTCTAACTTTAATGAGCAAGATATCCATTTATAATTAAAGCTATACAAAATTTTAAGCCGTTTAAGTTTAGGGAGCAAAGCCTCTTCGTGATTCATCGAGCTCGGAAATTGTCTTAAATACACAAGCAAGGCAAGCCATGAACCTAAGAAACAACCTAATGAATGAGCCATGAACAGCCTGGCTTTGCCCGTTCGACTCGTTTTATAGGCCTAGCCAAACCACCACTTTCAACTAATGCACATAACTTTGTTAATGACAAGAATCCATAAGGTCTTCTCATATATGATCAATGTAGAGATTCTTCTGTTTTCTGTAACTCAGATCTTCAAGCCTCTCTCTCTCTCTCTCTCTAAACTTCTTGTTTTCAGCACGAAACTTTAACCAGTTATCACATGTTTTTTTATGACTAAAACGAATCAAGCGTGAACCAACTAGCTCGTAGCAGAGATCACATGTTTCAACCAGCAATAAGAGTTACTGTTTCCTGTAATTCTTACTGCTGATCTTGGGGTACTGAAAGTGGAAATGGTTCATAAAAAATGAATCATGTACATAAGGTTTTCTCTTTCCAAATTTAATAGAACTTACGCATAAGGCATCCTAAAAGGTATTCCAAGTCAGTCGACTTCTAGAGTACTATTATACACTTGCAGACAGAAAGTGAGTTAACTCAGTTGACTCCACTGCGCCATTTAAGCTCAACTGATCCCTTGTTCTGCAAGCAGGACAATGATAAGAAAAACATTGTAGCAGTTCAAACTCTCCGAAACACGATCATGGGCTCGACGCTGATGGCGACGACAACAATCCTACTCTGCTCGGGGCTGGGTGCAGTAATAAGCAGCACATACAGTGTTAAGAAGCCGATCAATGATGCGGTCTTCGGTGGCCATGGCGAGTTCATGGTGGCACTCAAGTATGTGTCTATGCTGCTCATCTTGCTCTTTGCTTTCCTCTGCTACTCACTGTCCATAAGGTTTATCAATCAAGTGAATTTCCTCATAAATAGCCCACAGTGTGAGGCTTCAATGGTGAGCCCAGAGTATATAAGTGATCTCTTGGAGAAAGGAACCATACTGAACACAGTGGGAAATAGACTTTTTTATGGAGCTTTGCCTCTCTTGCTGTGGATTTTTGGGCCAGTTTTGGTTTTTATCTGCTGCATGACTGTGGTGCCGGTTCTTTACACTCTCGATATCGTCGAAAATAGAGGAAACAAAGAGGGGGATCGGCTGGTCGACGATGGGAATGAAGGAAAGAGCAGATACGTTAGTGTTTAGTGCTTAAGGATTATATGTATTGATGGCACAATGACTAGAGAAATGCTACCTCTTAGGTGCTTTGGCTTTTTAATGTGTAGCCTGGTGTGCTCATTGGACTCATTTTAGAAAGAAAATTATTCCCAGGAATAAGTGCCAATTCATATCAACTAGGGTCTCTCTCTCTCTCTCTCTCTCTCTCTCTCTCTCTCTCTCTCTCTCTCTCTCTCTCTCTCTCTCTCTCTCTCTCTCTCTCTCTCTCTCTCTCACACACACACACACACACACACACAGTTGATTATTCCCAATTACCCAAGAATTAAGTGAGTTGATAAAAAGATGATTTCAAGCTGTAAAAAGTTCAGTGATTCATCATTCATATTGTGATTCTTCGCACCCACTTTGCTGTGATTTCTGGTTAGTCACACGCCTTCCTTTTGATCAATTTTCACAGCCTCAATGCTTCACAATTGCATTAAAAGATCAATCGTGCCATCACCTCTGTTTCATGAGAACACCAAGTGTATCATAGTTTATGCAGCCCCAGATTCTTCATCCTTGTGGTGACTCTCCACGACTGTATTATAGTTTATGGACTTTTGATTCTTCATCCTACCTGTAGTTTTCCACACCCACAACCGCAATGTGTCGTTTCTGTACCTATCAAAATGCCAAGCAGGTCGTGTTCATTCAGACCTGCCATGTACACGAACATGAAAAGGACACGACTTGTACATGGTCCCAATGCACGAATTGCCACAACTAGTTATAGGTATTGCCCCTTTGATGAACTATATCACATCCTTAAAGCTTCACTATGATTCTTCATTCTTCTTTGTGAAAGTTGGTTCCTGCACAATAGAGGATGCACAGTGGACTCACCGTGGCCGCTGAGGGGTCGACTCTTGCACGGTAGGTCAGGAGTTCAATACCAAGTGTGCTTCTGAGTCTCCAAAGTATTTGTGTGTAACACATTGAGACAACAGGGGAAAAAAAACATGAACAAGATCAGAGAAGTTCGTGTTTGTGCCCACCCGAGATGAGAAGCCAAAGTATGACCTGCTTTTGACCCTAAAACAGAATGATATGACACAAAGACGATCTGAAACACGATGATCACAGTCTTTTGACATGACATAGCAAACCTGAAAATAGAACAAGAAACCTGAACAATTTGTATACTGAGAACCAGAGGATCGATTCGGTTCTCTCTTTTCCGGCAACTCACCTTTTTATGTAGCCAGAGATGACCAGTTTGGAACCGGCCAGGTGGTTGCAAAGGAAACTGAACTGGGTCAAGAACAGAGCGGAATTAAAACCAGTCAAATCGGATCTGAAACGAACACCTATTAATATTATTATGGTTTCACTCTTTATCAAACTGAAACCAGAACTGGTGGCTTCAAATTGTCTGTTTAATATTCTTTAAATCTTTAAATTTTGAAATTTCAATGTTTTTTTTCGATCGGGTAGGGATTCAATTAGAACTGCCTTGACCCCTGTTTGAATCTGATTCCTCGTTTCATGAAAACCGGAACCGACCGTATCCACTTGTAGACAATAGGACGGGTCAGGATTAGGTGTTCACCCGAACCTCAATTCTGTGCGCTACATGAATTTGTTATGTATGTGTGTGGGTCTCATAAGTAAGCTTGAATGGAAACGTAAACCTACCATTGAAACTAGGGATGGGAGGGGTACCAAATCGAGTCAATGTATCGGGCCTCATCTGGTTCAAGTCAATAGATCTACACCCTCTCCAATTGGGTTTGGGTGCAGGTCAAGCAACATGCACACATACATAGATGTGTGTGTGAGTACAAGTATATTTATTATGTAGTGTAAATTAAATGTATATACTTAGTTGTTGTTGTTGATATATGCATATTATATATATACACACATATTTAATTAAAACTACATATCAAATATACTTATATTCGTAAACACACACACATATAGATAAGAGCTATACCTAGGTAAGCAATAGTATTAAATCAGAATTGTCCCAACCTTACCATAAAAAACAACAGTTGAAATTAATAAATTGAAAGTAAAACATGATAAAAAAGAACATTTTTACTCTTAAGGTGGCAAAGTACAATCTATATAAGCTTATAGAATATGTGCACAAGCATCTAATGAATTACAACCTATAAAAAAGGTACATGTGAACCTTTATCAATATTTTAGTCATTTAAATCATCACATGTGATTCACCATAATTGCTTGTGCACATATTCGGATATTCCACAAGCTAGAGAGAGAGAGATTAGTACATGCTTAAACATTCTCAATGATCTCACCGGTTGAGATCTTTAATGTAAAAAGCAATTTGTACTTATTATTGCACCATATTTTTTTTTGTTTTTGAGATTTGAATTTAGATGACCGATTGAGCTATTGAGATCCTTCAATATGTTCAAGTACAGTTTGATGTGCACAAACTATGCTCTTTCTTTCCCAACTTTATGCATTTATTGCACTCGCAAATATTACAACATATTTTTCCTCTGAGATTTGAATTTCAACCACATTTTTGAGAGCATGTTTAAGTATAGATTGATGTGTGCATGAACTATGTACTTTCTCTCTTTATCGGTTGTATTTATTGCACCGGTACAACATACAAGATTTGAATTTCAATCAATCCAATGATGAAAATCTTTGAGTATATTTAAGTACACATTGATGTGTATGTACCATGCTCTTTCTCTTTCTTTATATATATATATATATAAGATGCTATTATATGCTAACACCCTAGCACCCTTAGGTGTTATTAATCTAAACAAATCTTATCTATCTTTGATGATAAATAATTGAGATTTGAATCAATAAAGTAAAAAGTATGTATTTACTTTTTGTAGGTACACTTTATTCACGAGTACTTTTACTTTTTAAATTTCAAATCTCAACTATTCATCAACTACATGGTTGAGATTTGTTTGCATTTAGTAGCCTTTAAGAGTGCTAGCATATACTAGTGTCTCATATACATATATATATATATATATATATATATATATATATATATATATATATATATATATATATATATATATATATATATATCTAAAGGGCTTGATTATTTGTCATTGTTGTTTCAAACAAACGCTCTCTTAGTGTCATAAATAAGGAAAATAAAAAGCACGCCCTTTAGAGTTATGTTCATGGGTTTGATCAATTTGCATAGTTATCAAGGATTGAAAGATGATTCTGTGGCAATTTGCATCTCGCAATTCCTTATCAACCGCTTCATCACGATTAAAAAGTTGAGCAAGTTGGCTCTATCTCTACACATGATTCCTGTGCTGAGCTTCAAACTTGAGTCGACTTATGATCCCTTTATGTGCCTAGTCAAACCCAAGCTACAACTTGGGTTCAAGATTGTGGTTTATTAACCATTAATTTCAGTTATAGTATATGCAAGCATCATGAGAAACCTGTGAACCCTCTTAGTCATTGGAAAACCTTGTTTTCACCCCAAAACGGCAGGAGTTCAATTCCGAGTTTATATCCCTAAGGCCTGCCTAACCCCAGTTCTCTCTCTCTCTCTCTCTCTCTCTCTCTCTCTCTCTCTCTCTCTCTCTCTCTCTATATATATATATATATATATATATATATATATATAAATCTTGTCCACCAACATTCCCTCTGCTCACTCATGTCCGGTTGTTATTTTGGAGCATGAGTGTAATAATATTATGTATACTACCGAAAATCAATGAAAGAACACGAGTAGGTAGGATATTATTTTTACACACAGATACAATTATGTCTAAGTGTTCGAAAAAAGAATAAACGACACCATTACGTCTAAGTGCAATCCAGTTATTTTATGTTACTTGGATGAACACTCATTTTTTGGATCATTTTCGTATTAGGTGTCATTTTACGAGAAATCACATGTTTCCGGGCATGATTGTGTACCTTGATTTCGTGTTTGAGTGAAAAGCAGCTCAACCTTAATAAGTCCCAATTTTCTTCTCTTGCTTTGGGTGGACACGCACACAGGCTTTTCAGGTCATGTTTGTGTATCTTGTATTTCAGGTCCTTTTTTTCTCTTCTTGTCTGCCTACTTGAGACACAAAGCGACACGAAATACAAAAATTGAATACTTACCTATGTCACTGTTTTCATAAGAGAGTTGCAGTGAAGGCAAAACGCCACCAGATGATCACCCGGAGATCTTCAATGAATTAATTTTCTTTTTTTAAGATTCAACGAAATGCTATTAAAATTTAAAAAGTTCTTTATTATCTAAACACTACAAATGGTATTCACAAACTGGTAAAGGCAGCTCGATCCTAGGAAGGTCAGTTTTAATATATACCTTTCTACGTTTTCTAATTGTGTTGATTGGTTTCTTGCGCAAGTCTAGACTACATATAAAGAATGAAATTGCCAAATAACAACCCACAATTCTTATACAACTATTGCTCTTAATAGCTATTTGATATTAGAGAGAGAAAGAGAAAAAAACTAAGAGTTGCTAGATTGCTTTTCATTTTCTACTAAATATCGTTTGTGTGATTGCATGAATGACGAAGAACAAGTCATCAATCAACATCGACATGAGTATTGATGTCAATTAATGCATATGAATACATTAAATATAATGCAGTATAGAGTCTTGATCACCACCGTCTCATTGATGATCAAGCAATGCCCCAACATGAGAATTTGTCCCGCTCTTTGTCTTTCTCTCTCTATATATATTATGCATATACATATGTATTGTGTGCAATTTGTTTTATTCAGTATTTTGTGGCCAATAATTGTCATTTTTGTATTTCAAAGCAAGTAGTTTTAAATCTTGATGTTTACTTTTATTTTTCTCTTACCGAGTGGATTGATGATGCTATAATGAAATATAATTGTCATTCAAGTCCATCTGTAGGCCTGGTATGAATAGTTATTCAAGTACTTGGTAAGGTTCTCATCCTGTCCTAAGTCATTTGACACGATTCTACCCTCTCTTGTACCTGATATACGGCTTTCGATCATATTGAACCAGTGAACTGGTTGGTTGGTTCTCGTGATACATTATTGTATAATGTATTATTGTTTGAAGCCTTCACGTAGCAATTTGATATGCTAGGCGTGCTCCATTATTGCATTGCGCGTGTTCACTTGGAGTTTTGGATAAATGGTTGGAGGGTTGACTTAGATATTCAAAATTAATCATCACTTACTGCACCAGCACACACAAATTTGCTATATATATATATATATATATATATATATATATATATATATATATATATATATATTACATATGTGTGTGTGTGTTAGCTATCACACTTAGGGGCGGCGTCCGATATTAAGTTGGTGACATAAACTTGAGTACTAAGTTGATATGTCTATCCATATATATGTTTTTGTGTTTATGTTGGGTTTAGAAAACCTAATTTTTTTTATCTTTTGGTGATGTAGTTGGTTGTACCTTTCCTGTGTTTACCTTTTTGAGGAGAAACATCAACGTGATTATGTCAAGGTGTTGTATTGTCATGGTACATCAGGTAGTAGTAAACGCATAATGAGGGTTGACTTGCATATTCAAAATTAATCGTCACTTACTGCACCAGCACACACAAATTTGCTATATATATATATATATATATATATATATATATATATATATATATATATATACATATGTGTGTGTGTTAGCTATCACACTTCAGAGGCGAAGTCCGATATTAAGTTGGTGACATAAACTAGAGTACTAAGTTGATATGTGTATCCATATATACTTTTGTGTTTATGTTGGGTTTAGAAAACCTAAAAATTTTATGGCATAAAAATATGGATAGTACAATTGACATGATCAATTACACAGATTTGAATTAAAAGTATCATTTTACTTTTGTATTTTACATTTAAAGCATAATATAGATCACATGATTTTTTGTTTTATCACCACAATCATCAAAGATCGAACTGTGAAAATATTTATGTAAAGTGATGCATCAAAAGATATTATATATATATGGGGGGGAGGTATATATAGGAGAACTTCATATATGTTAGCACAATTAGGTACAAGCATATCTAAATAAATCTTGATAATCTATCTTAGAAAATGGATGATTAAGATTTGACTTCAATAAAGCAAAAAATGTGTACATATAAATGAAGCACGCCTGCAAAAGATACATACATATATATATATATATATATATATATATATATATATATATATATATATATATATATATATATATATATATATATATATATATATATATGTTTTGCTTTTGAATTTATATTTCAACCACTCATCTCTCAAAATAGATGGTTAAGTTTTATTTAGAAATATTAAGACGTAAGTGTTCTAGCATATATCAGTAAATGATAATACATAAAAATATATTTATTTATATTGTGTGTATACAATTCCGGGTGGGGCTCGGGATGACCACGAGCTTTTCTTCAAGTTGCTTCAGGTGGATCCAGACCTGACTCTGGTGCATGAGTCCCTAACCGGATACAGATTCTCAGGTGGGCCCTGATCAAGTTGTCGGGTCCAGTCCAAAATTGCCACTCCCCACTACAAAAGATAGGGAAAAGCATAAAGATGAGCGCCATTAATTAGGTGCTCTCTCTCTCTCTCTCTCTCTCAATAAGTAAATAAACAAATAATGTTAGCGTAAAGTACTTTGCATGAAAAAACGAGTGCCTAACAAATTAATGCATTGTTGAATCCAAGTGTCTTAACAATACCTCGAGGGGAAGTGTTGATTAAGATGCACAACCGAAAGTATGAAGCATTATATAATCAGTTACATAAGTAAATTGGAAAGCTAAAATCCATTTGTTCAATCTCCTAGAGAATGCTTGGTATGATACCTTATAAAATGCATATATAACTGATTGCAGCGCACTGTTTTGATACTTTAATTTACCCCAAATGTTAATGAGAGGTTTTACCAGGCCTGAGGCCTCTAAGCTAACTCAGTTCAGACGGATGAGAGCAGCTAGTACATGCAGGCCACAACTCAACAAGCACGCCATTTGTTCTTATTAAGTTATTGAAAATCCATTAGCTAATGACAATATATGTTGAATTGCCGCATACTATAATTTTGAACTCTTTTGACATGAAATACTTGTTTATGATATATATATATATATATATATATATATATATAATATATATATATATATATATATATATATATATATACGTGTGTGTACATGTGTATATATATAGAGAGAGAGAGAAAAAGAGGTAGTGGTAAATGCTCAAATCTATTCAAATATATGCATAATTTGATTAGCATATTCAATAGTAGAAATTTAAATTAAAAGTACTATTATATTTTTATATTTAATATTTAATATTCATTAAATATTTTTTGTTTTATCACCTTAATCATCCATCTCAAAGATCGAACTGTTGAAATGCTAAAGTAGATTTGAGAATAGACAAAGTTTGAGCATTTACCACTTCTTTCTCTCTCTTTTATATATAGAAGAAGTGGTAAATACTCAAATCTTATTCACACTCAAATCTATTCAAACATCTCTATAATTTAAAAACATGATTATTTATAGAGAATTGAATCAAAAGTATATTTTTGTGTTTTTTTGCTTTATCACCTTAACTATTTATCTCAAAGACCAAACAGTTGAAATGCTTAAATAAATTTGAGCATTGATCGAATTTGAATGCCTCTATTATCTTAAAGACCGAACAGTTGAAAGCCTTCTAAAAAAAGGCTTGCTTTCGTAAAACAACCCGATAGTTCGTTTTTACAACATTGACAGGCTTCTTGAAACGTGTCAACATTCTTAGCAGAAACGAGCTAGTGAGTTGTTTTACAAAGGCAAACCTTTTTAGAAGCAAGAGAAAGCATGTGAGTTGAGTCCTTATTTCCAAAGCACCTTTTTGAGGCTCCAAGAAACTACTCCTCTGCCATACATGGTGGCTCACATCACGTGCACCGGCCATGCAATAGCTTTCTCATTGAGTACGTTGTTTGAATTCTTTTAGATGAATCAAAGGCAGCTAATGATCCATGTCGCTAACCTTTTTGTCCCGAGAGAAAGGGTTGGTTTTGGTTTTAGTTTCGATGATAATGCCATAGAATCAATCGGAAATGATGCGAACCGGCCGGGTTCACACCTTACTCAAACCCGCCCAAGAAGCAATAGCTCACCTGGCTAGGGATTTTAACTCTCAAGTTGAAGGTCACGAGTTCAATACCTGGGATGTGCGTCTGGCTTCAACTGCCCAATTATGGAAAAGAGAACTTATTAGTCCTCAGTTATTTCTTCTTCAGCCTCCCCAGGCAGTACACTACACAAGAGTTACCATCCACCGATGCAAATCTTTCCTTTTCAAACGTGATAGCAAATAAGGTCACCAATAATTGCATTAAATATGTAGATGCCTATTGGGTCCAGTCAATCAAATCTGATGGAGATTGAATATAAACCGTTCATTTCATTCCAACTGAGGGTATTGTTACCAGTGACCACCAGGCGGTCGCTCTTTTTGGCGTCCCATGGTCTTCAATCTTGTTCGTATGAAGTTGTGAGCCTTTGTGGCCATCTTTTCATATTTCCCAGGCTTCCTTGATCATGGAAGGATTTCATCATTACGTTATGAGTTTTCTCTCATGGTCTTACAGATGCATGGTGTATTATTTCCACAGAAGGATCTGTGAGTGCTTCAAATGGGCTTGCAAGCTAATCATGCGTTACATGCATCCCTCTTCTTTGGTGCTTCTCTATTACATGGCTTTCTCCATACTTGGATTCGTTGTCCTAGCGCTTTTAGAAAATGTGAAACCCAGTATATACAACAGGTTGAGCAATTTCAATTTATTCTTCATGTCAGCATCGGCAACAACAGCGTCGAGCTTGGCTTCTGTGAACATGGAAGATATGTCCAATTCTCAGTTTGTGGTGCTCATCTTCCTCATGTTTGTAGGAGGTGAGATCTTCCTATCTGCTATAACCTTGCTGTTTAACTCTCTCAACCTTAATGGTGTTGAATTGAGGCCAGAGGACTGTAATTCCATGGCCGATCTCGAGTTGGCGATCCAATCCGGCCAATCAGAAGCTGCCGGTGCTGAAAATGGCAGTATCAACAATGCCATGATCTGCAATCGGCGAACTGGCTCAGAATCAAATGTACTTAATGCTGTAGACTTGCAACTCAGATCCATGAAGTGTTTGGGAAATGTTGCTTTAGGATTCTGTATGTTGGTTAACATCCTTGGATCACTGATGGTGTTTGCTTATCTGAAAATGATCACCAGTGCTAGATTAATACTGAAAAGCAAAGGCCTTAACATGGTGACTTTCGCTGTTTTCACCACGGTTTCGTCGTTCGTGAACTGTGGATTCCTACCAAACAATGAAAATATGGTAGTCTTCAGGGGTGATTCTGGCATGCTATGGATGGTGATCGTACAGATTCTTGTTGGTAACACTTTGTTTCCTCCTTGCTTAACTCTCATATTGTGGATTCTCATGAAATATTTTCCAAGGAAAGAATACGAATATCTCTGGAAAAGAGGCCAAGAATTGGGTTACACTCATCTTTTTCCATGGAAAATTTCTGTTTATCTCACAACGTCTGTTGTGGAGTTCACAATGCTGCAACTCATTATGTTTGGTTTCTTGGAGTGGGATTCGTCGGCAGCTGGCTTGAATTTCTATCAGAAATTGGTCGCAGGATTCTTTCAATCTGTTAATGCAAGGCATGCAGGGGAAATGGCCTTTGATCTGTCAGCCTTCTCTCAGGCTTTGTTGGTGATCTACATAGTCATGATGTGAGTGAATGGTTCTTCCTCTTCTTGATCACTGAATCTTTATTTTTGGAATATTGTGTTTCAACAGTACCTTACGTTCTACTGAAATTACGCACTTTTGTGTAATTCAACTGTTATTCTCTTTTTTTTTACGGTAGCAATTTAACTGTTATTCTCAATAATATTCATTGTAGGCTATCTTTTCCATTGTTTTATGCAAAACGTCGGTTAGACAGATCCCTACCAAATGCACCCCCCGGGTATCGAACTCCTTACCATTCATCAGATAGCTGACATCCTAGCTTCTTCAGTGTGCTCCTTCTAAATCTTGTTTTCCAAATGTTGTGGGCACAATGATTTCTTAATGCACCACAGATCGATTTTTAAGTAAACAAATGGCAACCCTTCACTTTGTTTGGTCAATCTTCAATTTAAACAATAAACTTTAACATGTTTTTCTGAGTTTCTCTAATTTAGTGTTGTCTTCCTGAAGAAACTACATAGTTTTCATCAGAGATGCGTTTGATTTGGACAACTTAACGAAAAAGAAACGTTTCTGATTCATCAACCCTAGGCGACATGCTTCATCCTTAAGAGTATATAGATACACGTGCTTACACACATACATATATATATATATATATATATATACATGCATATATATATACACGCAGGCACCTATGACACACACACACACACACACACACACACACACACATATATATATATATATATATATATATATATATATAGAGAGAGAGAGAGAGAGAGAGAGAGCAATAGATAGATAATACATACATATTTACTTACGTACATATGTACATACGAATATACAGGGACTAGGTACAAGAAAGCATAAGAAGTTGATTGACTCATAATTCAAGGGCACGTGCCTCGTTTTTTCTAATTGCTTTTGTCGGTTTGGAGGGATTCACAATGAATTCAACTCCATCGGATAAGGTACCTGGAACCATACCCAAATACTAATTGGATCTAGATTTGCAATCCTGATTTTCCTATTCAGATAGCAAGTGGATCTAGAATAAGATTCCTACTTTGTTTATTTAGTAGACTCACTTGGTTGGATTTGGTCATTCGTATCCATATCCCTGCTTTATCATGTTGATGTCTAATTGACTGGATTCGGTAAAGCTAAATGCAATCCGAATCGGATAAAGTTGCATTCTAGTTTGCAGATTTGTTTTTCTATAAGCAGAAGTGGGTACAGATATTAATGCAAATAAAAATGAAACAATAATTGAATATTTAAATAAATAAATAAGTGTGTTCTCCCTACATATGTCATCTCTCTCTTTTCCCTGGCCATAAATTATTGAAAATACATATGTAGCACGACAGCTTTAGCTCAAAGGCAGGGTGCTCTAGCGCTGTTGCTGCTGGTGGGGAGTTCAACTCCCAAAGGGTGCATGTGTGGGTGGGTGTGTTAGGCTTCAGCCTCCTCTCGTAACAAAAAAAAACAATGTAGAAGAAAAGGAAGGAAATCAACTTCCTAGGTATATCCTCTCCTTATTTTATGATTGTCTTGGTTCAATCATCATAAATAAATTCAACACCGCCGAAATCATTTCTTTTCTTGCACCATGTAGGGTCGGATATCATTAATTACGTTCTTTTTTTTCTTAAAATGGGAGACCAAAGCTAGATATGCACACCCTGGTGTAGAACTCATGGCCTTCCACTTGTGAGTCGACCACCTAGTCAGGTTTGAGATTGGTTGTGAAAGGATAAGATCATAACATAGATCGAGCCGTATCTCGCACTTGGCTCGGTTAATGGATTCTAATTGAACATTGTATTTCATCTTTTAATCATATTATTATAACAACAAATCATTATGTCATGTATTATCATTTTCTTCCAATAGTTTTGAGGCCTTACTGTACGTACATATTAGATGACACATTTTTATTGTGATTGACAACGCAAAATAAAGGGAAGATACTTGATGAAAATGTGCAGGTACCTTCCTCCTTATACATTCATGGTACCGCTAAAAACGGCCGATATGATAAAGGACAATAATGGCAGCAAGAAGAGGCAAAGCAGAGCGAGGGACTATCTCCTCCTCCCCCAGGTTGCTTATCTGATACTGTTTGTTGTATTAGTTTGCCTCACAGAACGAAGACACCTTCAGGAAGACCCCCTTAATTTTAATGTCATGAACATAGTATTTGAACTCACAAGGTAAGGAACTGTTTCTTCTCCTCATCTACCTTAGTGTAATCAATATGTCACAAACATGTGCATGTGTGTGGTTGGCAATTTTCGGACACAACACGATCACCCGTCACAAACACGACCAAGAAAGTTCACATTCATGTCCATTCAAACTGACACGAATGAAACTTCTTGTGTTTGGGTTGACCTGTTTTTTACACGAACATGAAATGCTATATTACAAACATGACCTGAAACACACACATATGCATGCATACACACCCACACACACTAGCTTTTTTCTGTTAGTCCCCTTTGAGATAGGACATGACTTGTTTATCAGTATATCTGCAAAAGATTTGGCTGGATTGAAGATGAAGACGAGCCTTTTGCCCTCATTACTATGTTCCTTTTGGAATAAACCAGCTAAGTAAGTAGGAAAGGCATGAACCGCCCCATCTACAATGCAGTGAATGGTTGTGCCTTGTTTGTTTCTAGGAACTCACATTGTCCTCAGACAATTGCTTCTCCTTCATGTGTGTGTGTTGGGGGTGATGTGGGTGCCTGTCTGTGTGTTTGTATTTATTCGTTTATATATGTATATATATATATATATATATATATATATATATATATATATATATATATATATATATAAAGAAGTAGGTAAATCAGGAAAAGGTAGTTCACGCAAGAGTCTTAAGCATAGTCATACGTCTCTGCGACATTTTTAATTTCTCAGATCCTTTTCAGTTGTGTAGTATGAAAAAAATCTCGTGACTAATTGAAAGTATAAGGTTTCTCTTAGGAAAATCTTACTGGAAATCGTGAAAGATTCAGTTATTCTTAATGTTTTTTTAAGTATATATATCCTAGGAACATGTAGGACATGCGGTGCGCATAGTGCGCAGACATGCAGCGGGACCTATCCACCTACCATTATGGGTAGCATTGTACATTGCGCAACATCCTATACCCCAAATGTTGTAAGCTTATTTAGGCATTTCCTTTCGAGGTGGTTTTCTTATAAGATCGTAAGACAAAGTGTGTTAAGCTATGTTATCTCTTTATATATATATATATAGAGAGAGAGAGAGACCACATTTATTGCATTGTGCATGAGTGGTGTACCAATGCATCAAATGGACATCATGGGTAAAATGAAAAGCAAAAAGTATAAATGTATTTTTTTATTTTAGAATTAAAATTATTTTTCTATTCAAAAGTAATTTGGGTACATTGGTGCACCACTCACACATGGTCTACTAATTTTGGATTTCATATATATATAATTGAATCCTGATCATTTAGTCGTGTTCAACCATTCTGTTATAACATTCTACTGTCTTTTCTTGAAAATCTTTAAAAAAATTGAATTACGCTCGTATCACCAAAAAGCAATGATGAGTAGACATGTCACGAGTGAGGATGATCTGATTTTCTTTATATATATTACAGATTTTCTTAGACACTTAATGATATTCCACGATGGAAATGACGAGAATGGTAATTGTCGGTGTTAACTGGTTCAAATGTCCAATCTAAGATTTCTTTGATTGCTTAGAACTCAAAACCTCAATTGCTTGCATTGTTCAGATAGTAAAGGTATATTTGTCATAGACAAAGTATTAATTGATTTACCGTTTAAGCATTTAAATGAACACCATATTTTAATACTTGCATATTCGGATCCACATTTTTTGAGCATGAGATTAATGGCAGTTTCTGATGCACAGCGCCTACGGCAACGTTGGGCTAACGATGGGCTACAGCTGCAGCCGACTGCAGAAGATTACCAACCGGCAGTGCCACGACTCTTGGGTCAGCTTCTCTGGAAAATGGAGTTGGAAAGGCAAAGTTCTCATCCTCATTGTCATGTTCATGGGAAGGCTCAAGAAATTTACACCAGGAGGCAAAGCTTGGGTTACTGTGCTGTAATCCCATCTCTATTAACAAGTATTACATCATATATTATTTTCCAAAAAAATTACATTTATGTTCTTAATTTCTCCCAATCTTTGGGCGGGAGACGCACGCCCTGAGCTATTGCTCTTTGTTCATCCTCCTCTTCTTTTATTACTGTGGCCTTGTACTGAAGCAGGCCTTAATGTCCCTTCCTAATGTTAACTTGCAAATCAATACTTAGGTATCATCTGCTATTGTTATGAATATGTAATATATGACAGTTTTAATACAAGCAGAACAGAATCCACGTATTATTCTCTTTTTCCACTTAAAAATAAACATTTAAATGCTATTCCCATCAGTATACAAGAAGTTTACGTTGTATTAAGAACTCTGATTCACATAATATTGCAACAAAGATGATTTAAACGATGCAGGAGAGATTCCAAATGCAAAATTCCACCGCCTTCATCAAAAGTAATTGTTGCAGGATAAGCCGCTCCCCAAGAAAAATTTATTGATAATCACCCAATTGGTTGGATAATAAGTAGAACGATCTACTTCACAAAGAAGGCCGTTAGTTCCAAGTCAGGGATGGGCAGTTGCACCAGCGAACAGAATAGAGGAAGCAAGGTTTGAAAACACATATCATGGACTTGGAACTAACGGCCTTCTTTGTGGACTATTAGTTTCCGGTATTTGAGGGGACTCAAGTAGGGGTGTAACCAAGTAGATCTATATCATGAACAGAATCCGGTAACCAAGCTGAACCAAACCCGAGTATAAGATTCACTTGGAAAATTATAGGAATGTAACAATTCAAAGCAACGTAATACCGGAAACAAGGGAAAGCACATATCATGGACTATCTCGTACAGACATTCGAGATGACCTACAAGAAAATTATCAGGAAATCAATCTATTATTCGTCTGCAAACTTGATTTTCTTTGGAATGGGCTGAAAATTTCCTGCCTGTAAAATACCATGATTCAATAAGAACATAGCCATTATAAAGGACTAAACCAGAAGCAAGTTATGAAGGATTTACTCATAATATCTGGATATTCATAGTCAATGCCAGCAGCTTATCTTTTTTTTTCGTTTCAGATCTCTCTTCGAAATACCTTCCAACATTTTCTTGTGTTCCTCAATAATCTTATCCTGATATACAACAAAAACAAGTATCGATCTACAGCTGACTATCTGAATAATAAACAATAATAAGTACGGCACTTCCGTTCATTTGAGAAAGAAAGCCCTCGAGCTAGGATTGCAACTTAATCCGAAAGTGGGAACTTATATGCTAAACCAAACCTTGCTACGCCACTTCCTCTCAATTTTTCTCCCTTTTGATGGATCATAATTGCGGTTTCCTTGTCTCCAGACCTGGAAAGAAAAGATTGATGAAAAAACCAGAAATCAGAGAAGGGCTGATGGATGTGCTTTTCACTGAAGGAACACATTTAATGAACCAGGATATCTCACATAAAATCTACCTCTCCCCCTCCCAAACACATACATTCATGCATGCCAACCATTCGAAACACGGAAAGTCACCACAACCACTCAGCAGTGCTGGTGCCAAAAGAAAACGCTTAATAAGAAAAAACAGGCAATCGAGAAGCTCAATCACCAAGGATGATAACATAGATTGTCAGATGCACCTTCTCCCGCGGAACAAGATGAACTTGTAGCATGTGCTCAAATAACAAATAGTTGTGCATACAATCTGCAACTATTTTAGCAACCTGTAAAAATACAAAACAAATTCACCACTTATCACTGAAACATGGGAGAACACACGAATAAAGGTCACAGGAAGCTACCGTACCCCAGGAGATTCGAACTCGATGAACCCATAGTGTTTAGACTTTCCTGTCTGTGGAACAACAAACCCAAGTCAGAGAAGAGCCAAAACAAAGCTTAAATTACTTAAAGATTGAAGCACAGTTCTACGTCAAAATATATAGATGCACTGTACCCATTCTTATGGAACTATTCCCAATCTGTGGAGATTTCCAATTATTGGGCCTCTTTGTCTTTTCGATGACAAGGAACCTTTGTTAAAGATAAGATGACTTAAAGCCTAAATCAAACAGTCTGCATTTTATCTATTACATTGTAATTGGACACTTTTAGCAGTGAGGAGACATGCATGTGTATCTCATAATGTGCAGCAAGATACCATTGAAACTAAAGGATTTAAATTACACTTAGTTCACCGACCATCACTCAATCTTAATGCAGAATCTCTTCTTTAAGCTTTCATGAGAAAAATACATGTTTTCTGTCCCCAATCATACATATGATTTCAATACATGCAACAAGGTATTAACCCGAAGTATCAACAGCACAAGAACAAGCCCTGAGAAGCAGAACACACGATTATGCTAGATTTGCAAGAGAAGGAACTGAAAGTCTCGTTGCTAACTCACTCACACACACGCACATGCACATACATTCCAATTGAAGGGCAAGCTGTTTTGATGAATAACGATCCAGCTCCCTCAACCATGGATATTATATAGGTGACTTGGAATCATGTCCTATAACCCAACATAAACATTGTTGTTTAGTTAGAAGTTACAATACATTCACAGTTTCACTGATTGTCCACAATTGTACTAATAGGATTTTACCTGATATTGCTTCAAGAACTTGAGAAGATTGTACATTTACCAGCAAAACAAACTAAAGATACTCAGCATCTGACCTTGATAAACTAACTACACATCTGACTCATGAGCTCATGTTTTACTATCAAATATATCTTTGACAATTTTTCATGGTTCTTGCTCTATTGCCAGTAAAGCCAAGTCCTATAAACTAATAGAGGAAGAACTTGGCCCGAGTGTAGTGTCAACAGTTCTCAACCATATAGTAAATCTGTTAAGGATGATATTCACAAGTTAAAATAAATCTACAGCCATGATCAGCATCTTATTTAAGCGTCTCATATAATGTTACCACCTTAGGGTGACAGTATCTAGTGACGTGGTATCATATTCTTCTTACTGCACTCAGATCTCTTTTGTAGTGAGATGGCCCTCAAAATCCCTCATGAGATCATCTGGTATGAAAGATATTCCCTCTTTACCTTATAAATCATGCAGCACTGCTCCAAGAGAATTTAACTTCATCATATGAACCAACTGAGAATCCCACAGTGACCTCTAAATTCTTGTTTGCTGAGAAGATCTTAGTTTACTGTGTAGCTCTATAATTACAATTTTACAAGTATAGAAGCGAACTCCATATTCAACTAAGGGACTCGTATGTATTAACGAATAGACCCATAACCATTTCTCATCAAAATCAAGGAACCAACACTAAACCGAATTATATGTTGAACTGAACCGAATGATTTGGTTCCCCCACCTCTTCATTACTGCATTCAAACATGTCTTCAGCCAACCAATTTTCTCAAAGATTCTTCTTGTTCAGACTCGCAACCAAACCTGATAATTCTAGTCTCATGTCTGAAGCTTGCCTCTTGTCAGTAATGTCTCAAAGCACCGAAGCATTGGAGTATGTTCAGCTTGTATACAAACACCCTTTAAAGAAAAATGAAAAACTTCAACAGATATCCATGTGCTGCTAATGACTGAAAGGAACCGAGCCAAATCAAACCAAACAACAACAACAACTAAGCCTTTTCCCATACTAGACGGGGTCGGCTACATGGATTCTTTATTTCCACGGCGCCCTATCATGTGTCATGTTATCAGTTAACTCACAATAAGCTAGATCATTCTTTATTGTTTCTTCAAATCAAAGCAAACAACAATTTTCATAAAATTACTAAACCAATCCTGTCTTAACTGAACCAAATTGTGCTCACCCCTAAGTGGAAAGGTTCATGCAACATTAGTTATACGTTAAACATATTTATTGTATATAAAGTTTTATAAGACCCTAGGGCTCCTTTAGCCTAGTTACTAGTGAGCTTGAGTTCAACTAGCTCCTCGTCAAGCTCGATGCAGCTCAACAAAGTCGAGCCAAGTTCTGGTTATCATCGAGTCGATCTCCAGTAGTATTGGCTCACCTGCGCCCCTGCATGTGGAATTTGGATCTTTGACATTGGAGAGGGGATAACATGTGACGGATTCGGATCCAAATATATTCGAATCATGTGGGCCGCCCCGTATAACGGGAGGGACCAGGCCAACCTGGCCTGCATCACGGACTAAGATACGAACTCGAGACCATGCCCGAGGATTCAAAGGGAAGCAGCGAAAGTCCGCCTTCGCCAACCCAGGCAACCACCCTCCTCGAAGAATTCGAACCTTCTCCTCTCTTCGTCTTCCTCTTCTACGTCGCGCGCGCGCGACAAAGACAAGGATCTCTCCCTCTCTCTCTCTCTCCGGGAGCCGTCCGATCGGCCGGATCGGATCGCAGAGGAGAGGGAAATGGCGTTGTCAGGGATGCGAGGGCTTTCCGTCTTCATCAGCGATGTTAGAAACTGTCAGAACAGGGAGCAAGAGCGGCAGAGGATCGATAAGGAGCTCGGCAATATCCGTACGCGTTTCAAGAATGAGAAGGTTAGTAATTCCTGTTTATCCCTCTTCGATTTATTGGTTCTGTTCCTTGTTCTCTTTCGCGGTTTTACGAGGGCGACTTCCGTGTTTATGTCTGGTCCATGGCGATCTAGATCCGGTTTGGCAGTCGCTCGATCGAAGTGATTGCGTTGAGAATGGGCTTCCCTGGTCTATAAAACGTTTCCCTCTGGATCTCGTTTGGTTTGGGTCCTTTAATCGACCTGATCGTGAACAAGGTTGTAAAGATTGGGGATGTAGTAGTTTTGGCTGGCAGAAAATTCCAGTTTAGTGGAGATACTGTCTCTGGAAGCGTAAGAGAGACTGTCTGTGTTGTGGTTGGTTTGATCTTACTTGCCAATGGAAGAAAAATTCATGTTGTCTTATGTTGCGGATCAACTAGGCAGCTTTCTTGGAGCGAAAAATAGGGTTTCTTCTAGCTAAGTGAAAAAATGTGGTTAAATTCCGAGATTACCAGGCGTCTGTTTTTTGGTTCTTGTCGTTGGAAGGCCTGCCTTTGTGATCCCTCATGTTAGCACTAGTTAATAGGGCTACCATAAATAGTGAAAGATTGTAGGAAGAAATTTCCCTCCGATTAGTTGTTGCCTTCTTGATTCAGTGCAAGTGAGTAATTGATGTCTTTGCCTACTGCGAGGACTGGTGAAAGGAAAGGTATCCAATCGATTTTGTGCTTCAACTTGATGGCTAAGATGGAGTTTGGAGGAGCAAGCCATTCAAAATGGATGAATCGGATATTGCAAGAGAGACAAAATTATGGAAGACTGCAATGTATTCTGTTTATCTAGGTAGGTGGGTGTATCAAAATGGATCTTTAAGGTTTCCTCTGCTCTCCGTGTTATCTTTTATAGATCAGTGTGTGTGTTTAGGCGCACCATTAACTAAGGTTGAAATTCTTCTGCTTGCAGTATGATGCTGCCGAGACATTATTTAAGCCTCGGGTTGAAGGCATTCAAATGTTCTCGCAACTTTAGATAACGTTTAGCAAACACTAACCATAAAAGGAAGAATTTTAAGGTACGGTGCAAATGTGTTGGTGCTCTCATGCATGGGGCAATTAGGAGACTCTGGGTAATAATTGTATTCAACTGAAAAGATAAGGAAGCCATATGAGCCTTTCATATGCAAATCACATGCATTCTGAACTTCTCTCTACTTCATGCTAAAAATATAATCACTAATTTATGCCATCCTACCGGTAAGCAATTTTCTAATGGTTTTATGTGCTCTTAATATAATAAACAATTTATCAGAAGATGAAAGAAAATAGTTTTTTAAACATAAAATGGTGATGCCCTTTCCTTGTTTGAGCTATGATACGAATTATCCACCTTCAGTTGTTCCACTTCACTAAGATAATTGTTTCCATGTTTGCGGCTTTCACAAGTTTTAGTTTCAGAAGAATGCCGGCATATAACCTTTTAATGTTACAATTCTGGTTAGATGATGATTTATGTCCTTTTAAGCAACATTTTAATTGCCTTCCTTTCTTCAGGAATAAACTTTTGCAGGGAAGCTTCAGAAGACACATGGAAGGCTTTAGTAGCCACAGGCCCATAGTTTGGCCAGTTTAATTCAGTTTCAGTTTATCATGTCTTTGACCTTGATGATATCTTTATTTTCCTTTCTCCTTCCTGCCACTCTGCAAGGGAAAATTGTAGAAGAGTTTCAAACCAAACTATTTTACATGAAAAGCTAGTTTTAAATATTAAAAAATTATAAAGTACCTGAAAGGTCTTTGGTCGAGAATGTGCTATTGGGGAGGAATGCAGCCAGTTTACCTGGTAGCCAACTGAATATTATTGTATGACAGTTTGAAGTACAGCTAAACAACTAAGAATGACGTTGGATTTTTGGGTGTGCATGCGCATGCGTGTGTTAGTCCCCATTCATTATTCCCACATCAATCATATACTTTGCTTATAAAATATACCCAAACCGTGATAATGGTCATATGACTCATATCAGCTATGACACCCTACATTGACTTAAAAGCCATGGGCATTCAAATGGTTTTAAACATGCTTTGATTGTAAATTTGTAAAAGGATGTGATAAAAAAGTTATGTTATCAAAACATGGCACCTTTCTTTTGACAAAAATAGATACGTGAAGTATGTTTATGTTGATTTATATTCATAAGAACTGTTGCATATATGTTACACACTTAAGATTAATTGTATTCCTTTTTTATTTTATTTTCCCATGGTACCATTAAGTTATTAACTTATTTTAGACCCAGATATACCCTGTTTACATTTCTTAGTTGTTTGATGCCTTGGGTCCTGCCTAGCACTTCTGTCACGAAGTTAGAAGAATAGTAAAATATTCTAAACAAAAGGCAAAATATCACACTTACAGTATTTTGGATGAAATTGAAAATTTGATACTTAATATGATGCGGCTCTTTTTTGAAGCAAATCTAATATGCAACGAGCTTCCCGGCTTTAGTTTTATGTAAGTTGTATACACACATCTATAAATCTTCTAATAGCAGTAAAGATGTTTTCTAACATTTTTTCTGTCTTGTCTTTAGGGTTTGACACCTTATGAGAAGAAGAAGTATGTATGGAAAATGTTGTACATCTACATGCTTGGATATGATGTAGATTTTGGTCATATGGAGGCTGTTTCTTTAATATCTGCTCCAAAATATCCAGAAAAGCAGGTAAGTTGGTTCATCATTATTTCCAAAGTTTTCTTTATCGTTGTAATCTACAAGTTCATTCTCACTTAAGGCCCTTACCGCTCGGGTCATATTCTATTTGAAGTTCATTGAATGCACTATTTCTAGTTTTTTCCTAGAAATTTCATAAATCATATCTGGCATATATCATGATGATTTGAACGTCTGAAGATTGTTACTTTTCTGCATATCACCTGACTGTGCATCTATCTTGTAAGCAAACGGATGAGTAAAAGACTATACAATTCTCCCATGATTGGAAACATGTTAGTCCTATTATATCAGACCCTGCAACCTTATTTCAGTACCGTATGTATGAACTCGATAAATTTCTTACAATTGCTCTACCTTGGCCATTCATTTATTGTATTTGGCACCTTCTTATACTGATTGTTTATCTGCAATACTTGGGATGAAGCATTTATGTGCATTAATTCAAGCAACCAAATTCTTTATGGTCTAACTTCTGTATGAACAATTTCAGGTGGGCTATATTGTCACGTCATGCTTGCTTAATGAAAACCATGATTTTTTGAGATTGGCTATAAACACAGTTCGTAATGACATAATCGGGCGCAATGAGACTTTTCAGTGCTTGGCCTTGACCATGGTATGCAATTTATTTTCTTTGGCTTGTCACATTCCTTTGAGCACCATATCTCGTTAATTTATTTCTTGTATTTCCTCTCATCTGGGTTTTGGCTTTGTGCCTTTTCTATTGATTACCTACCTGTATCATGCACAGATTTGTGCTCTTGAGAAGTTTTCTCCATTTAGATGCTCTGTTCAAGTTTTGTTTTCAGTGTATCTCATATGCTTAATTGATTTTTTTGTATTTGTCTATGCCTTGAAGTGAGATTGTTGCATCCTATGTTATCAATAGCGGTTAGTGGGTTGTTAGCGGTCGAGATTGATATAGTAGTTGCGGGATATAGCAGATTTATTGGTACACTTTTATTTACGATAAAAAAATTATATATATAATAGGTTCTCTAATTTCTAAGAAATATCAAGAAATACAACCACTTTTTTCATAAATATGAATCAAATTGAATAAACAAATTCTACTTCTAACTTCTAAGGAAACACAGAGACATAAGGATGATACAACTGAAGTTAGAATTGAGTACTTTCCGGCGACACAAAGACAATTAGTATAAGTGACATAAAAATTGGATATCTTAGAAATAAAGGACTTCAATTCCGAGATCTCCTATTCAACATGTAAAGTAAATGCCATAGCTCATGAATCAAGCGCACTAACCCTGAACAACAGAATGCAAGCACACATGCATGAGAAAAAGAAAGCTTAAGAATACCTCTTGTCAATGCAACATGAAGGGGTATTGTATTGTGAGCATCCCTAATGTTTACATCAGCTCCAACGTCCAGAATTATCTATTAAAATAAGGATTCCATCACGAAAAAAAGAAAGCTTAAGATTGCATCATACCCATTCCAGCCCATAATTCAAAGTGTTCTCTAGCGTGAAGACAGAGCATAATGTTAACAACACAATATTCTATGTCACTTCCATATTAAGAGGAATCAGATCCCAGTACGAAAAGTATTTATAGGAAAAGATAGTTCTGTCGAACAACTTGAAAGATTCACCAAGTAACCACTGACCTATAAGTAGTAGCATGCCATATGCGAATTGTTCATCCTCAGAACCTGTGATTATTATGGGAAGCTCACGATGAAAACAAACAGGTGAGACATTGTGTGTAGTCAAGTGGGTTCAAGATGAAAACAACCACCACAGAAAATCATGTTTACATGGTTCAGTGGGTTCAATATGTAGTTAAGATTTAGCAAGTTCTTTTTTCTTAAAACAAGAAAAATTAGCAACTCAGGATCACGCCTTGGTTGTATGGTCATCATACCCTGTAATTAAATAAGGTTTATCTCCTCCGGTTAAATAATCAACATAGTTAACCCCCTTCAAGTGAGCATCCAAAGTGAAATTTGGATCTGGTGAACCAAGATTCCATATCTGCAACTGCAAGTAGTTTTAGGTTTTAAAGGATAATAGTATGAAGAAAAATAAGTATCTGAAACAACATTTTGCAACACCACAGAATCTGCATACCTTGATTGTGTGATCCACTGAGGCACTAGTGAAAGTGTTAGTATCTTTTGGATTAAAGGTTACTTGCATGATATAATGGGAGTGTCCCTCAAATATCTGTGTGCATATCCAACCTTTTTCCCAGTCCCAAAGCTTGATAAGCATGTCATCTGACGATGACAACGCATATGGCAATGTCGGATGCACATCTACACACCTAATGTAATCAGTATGTGCTTCAAGAACTTTCACTTTGTCCATGGTATTATAGTTATAAACACGAATAATCATATCATCAGCCCCATCCACTATCCATTGTTTGTGGGCTATAAACTTGGCAGATCACACTAAAGCCAAGATAAAAGAGATTTCTTCATTATCATCCTTGAGGAAAACTGGTAAAAAGGAAAAGGTGTAAAAAAGAGAAAAGGGTACCAGGAAGTTGAGTAACCTCAAAGGACTTCACCATGGTCTGCATTAACATTATGAAAATTATGGATTAGTTAAAACATGAATGGAAGTAATTCATAAGAAACAAAAGAAAATGGCTGAAATTTCATGGTTCATGAATATCAAAATAAATCTAAACACTACAAAGCAGAGTTGGCAACTCTGGGATCGACCTGAAAATGCGAATTGAATTCGACATGGAATGTCATTGCACAGATTCTGGTATGTGAAGTTCACATACTGCACAAAGATGCTTACACGTTACAACAATATCCAGCTGCCAAATACAAAATAATAAAATGAAAGAAACAACAATTAATCAAGTCAAGTCAAGGAGAGATACATTGAAAAAATCAAAATTAACCTGTGTGAGTGAAAGGTCTGAGCGAACATGATGAATAAGCTTGGCCAGGAGGCTATAAGCCAATGGCCTCAACGTCTTCAAATATTTGCAACGTGCAGGAGTGGCTGCTGCTTAATAAAACACTAAACCAAGAGTTCTTGTGCAATGAGAGGTTACTCAACAATAAGCTAAGTTGCAGCTCCTATATGCCACACTGCCAGGTTGAGGAAAGACCCTCACCACACTGCCAGGTAAGCTACCAACCCCACTACCACTAATACAACCCATCGGGTGCTTTTATCTGCCAAAAATACATACCTATAATAGAACACAAGGAAAGCGATAGGTTCACGTAGCCATCGGGAGTAGTTCAATTAGGATAGGATCAGAGTGGAGCCGCTCCATGCCACACTGCCAGGATGACAGCGAGAAAGGGAGAGAGTGTGTGGCGGAGGAAGGCAGAGACAGAGAGAAGAGAGAATAGGCGACGGAGGTGGAGAAAGAGAGAGATAGGGAGAGAGAAGAGAGAAAGGGAGAGAGCTTACCTGCAGTGGACGACAACGGAGGTGGTGGTGCCCGTCGACGTGCGTGCCAGTGGTGACGGAGAGAGCAGAGGTGGGAGAGAGAGTTTGTGTTTTATTTAATTTGGTTCAGGTCAATCCAATGGATATTGACCCAAAACCTTTTGTACACTATTAATGATATAGCGAACCACTATAGTGATCCGCTATAGTGCTGTTAGCGGCGCTAACTTCACCCAACAAGGTCGCCTGTTATCTACTGCGCGCTATAGCGGTCCAAGATCCGCTAAACGCTATAGCGCGCTATTGATAACATAGGTTGCACCCTATGTTGCATGTAAACATTCTGCGAACAATATTTCCCATTTTGAAACGAAACTGAAATGGGAGATGAAGCCTAAACATTTTGGTGGTGTTTTGGCTTAGTTAATGTTTTATAAAATTGAATTCTGAACACTTGCATGACATCCACACAGCTTTGTTGGTTGGTATTTTTGGTTAGCTGTGATGTTCAACCGTTGATGATGCAGCATTTCATGTATTTCCTTTTCACCATTTGATTTCTTTTTTTTTCCACACATAAACATACGCATGCATGTGCACACACATAAATACATGCACATATATATATATATTAATACATCCACCTTTTTACACATATATATGTATCTATCTATCTATCTATCTATCTATCTATCTATCTATCTATCTATCTATCTATCTATCTATCTATCTATATATATATATATATATGCCTTTTGCCCGTTTACTAATTTTTTGAGACTTCATGTTTCCCTTTCCCGTTTCTATTTCCATTTCCGTTTCTGTGCATCAAGGCTGCACCACTTTGATTGCTCTTTTCTTGTTTTATGAATTGATTCTCAAAAATGGCCAAACATCTATGGATTTTTGTTATATTGGCTACTAAAAGTAATGCAGAACTAGAAAGCTTTTTGTTTTGGAGTTAACCAGTTGTTGCATTCATCTGCTTTGGTATTTTTCACTGTAGGAAGGACTCCATTCAAATCACCACACACTTGTTCTATGTCTTCCTTCATTGATCGCTATTTAATCATTGCTCTTTCTGTATTTATATATATAAATACATGTCTGTGTGTGTTTGTCAAAAAGGGGAACTATGCTATCATGGTGACTAAACCTTCTTCCTTTTTACTACTAGTTTCAGAGAAACTTTTTATGAACTGTAAGCTGATCCCAATTTGAAATCCTAAGTTGTAGATGGCATTTTGTCACATTTGGTGATAATGAATGGCATCTATACATAGTGGACATGGGAAGTCAATGCTTTGGATTTGGATTTGCACACATGAAAATGCCAAACTTGAATCTTTTGTTATAATATTCTTATAACTGATAGTTGGTAAACCTGAAAGGTTGTCTCTTGTACTTGGTGAAGCTTGATAATGGTCATGAAAACAAACTCTAGGCCCTTAAAACACATGCAGTGTGCAATTTTATCAGTGTTGGATGCTAATGTATTAGGGCTTTTTCTGAAAGAAAAGGGAAGAACAAAGATGAAGGCCAAGAACCAAAACTTCTCGTTCTCTTATTTAAGTTTATACTACATTGGCGAGATCCTCTGTATTAGGTCACCCACACGGTAACCAAAATTAATTTACAAATGTCTGCACTTGTATTTTAAAACTATGTGCAAATCTTTACATGCACACTAGGGGTGTTCACGGTTTGGTTTGGTTTGCTTTGGTTCTAGCTTCAACCTCGGACCAAGCCGCTATTCGCGGTTCTTGGTAATTTTGAACCAAACCAAATTGTGGCATGGTCAGAACCAGAACCGTGACCACATAGCAGATATTGAAACTGATAAGAGCAAACTAACAAGGAAGTATGTCTTATTCGGTGCCCTTCACTGGTTTTTATAGTGCTCAAAACCATCTTTCATTCCATTTCCTGCTCGATACAGGACTAAAGTCATCCATCAATTCCATTAGGTTCGGTTCTCATGATTTGGTTCCAACACTAACATTGTGAACCAAACCACCAGTTAAATTTTCTTTTAGAACCAAACCAACCAAAACAAACCGTTCGGCATCTAGAATCGAACCAAAACCGTTGGTTTGGTTCAGTTTTAGGCTTTAGCGGTTTGGTTTGGTGCCAGCAGATCGTTGAACACCCCTGATGCACACAAAGTGAAGAATACCCACTATGCTCCTAGGCTTGATCTATGTATGTGCTTCACAACCATTGAGCTTGTGTGGGTGTTGGCATCTTGCACAATTACAAGATTATCATTATAAGCTTCATTTAATGTATATAACCTGCCTGGTGATATATTTAAGTGTAAAGCACTTGAATGATTGAATATGTATGTCATGTGAAAATTTGATGTTCATATGTAAGTGAGGTCAAAAAGCAAAAACTGTGAACTGCGACTTTTGAGAGGTTAAATTAAATGGATATCACACATAAGGAATCAGTACCTGATATCTTAATTTTATCGAACGCTTTTGGCCATTATCAGTCCTTGAGAAAACTATTTTCCTTTTGGCATCTTTTTCGCTAATGCAGATAATGCCCAGCATTGGCTATTTACCTCATGCCTTAAACCATTGCATTTTGCTTTTCTTTATGGATAATTTTTTTTGCTCAGTTCTAACTATAAGTTTTATTCTCAATCTTTTCCTGTGTGTGCTCCAACTTGACTGTACAGGTCGGAAACATTGGAGGACGAGAGTTTTCTGAGTCATTAGCACCAGATGTTCAAAAGTTGCTTGTAAGATATATGAACTTTAACTCTTTTTGTAAATTACAAGGTATGAATATAATGCCATTTTTTTCCAGATTTCTAGTAGCTGCAGACCACTTGTGAGGAAAAAAGCTGCATTATGCCTGCTTCGCTTGTATAGGAAGAATCCAGATGTTGTAAATGTGGATGGGTGGTAAGTGGGACCTTGCTCTATTGTGGCGCTATTTTTCCTTTTCTCCACAAATATGCGTCTATAGGTCCTTCAGTTTTCAGGTCAGACAGAATGGCTCAGCTTCTTGATGAACGTGATCTTGGTGTTTTGACATCTTCTATGAGCCTCCTTGTTGCGTTGGTTGCAAATAACCATGAGGCATATTGGAGCTGCTTGCCAAAATGCGTAAAGATTTTGGAGAGACTTGCTAGAAACCATGATATCCCACCTGAGTACACATACTATGGAATTCCATCTCCATGGCTGCAGGTTTGTTACCATACCTTTTGAGAATCATGTCTCATATTGCCTTTGTAAGGCTGAAAACACAATGTTTTGCTATCTTTCTTGTTATGGTTGAATTATGGGGTTGTTGAGACATGTTCGTCTCTCCCTTTTCTCTTTTGCTTCATAACTGAGATCTGCATTAGTTCAATGCTGATGTTTCTTATATTAGTTTTCATTTCTTGTTTAGCATTTTCTATAGTCTTATACTCTTATTCTTTTCTTTCTAACATGAGGTATCTTAGGAAGGTACAAGTCTCTTTTCATTATCTCTTAATGACACGGCATGAAATATAATGGATCTACAGCCACCAAAAGGACGAGTTGGTGTGCAATGAAGTATTAGGGCAAAAAGTTGGAGCGACATCAATAGAATATACAATTAGATACAACACTTAAGGTGGTTTTGGACACCTAGAGACAATCAAATAAATCTCAAATGCAAAGGTGTGAGAAGATGGATATTGAGTAAATAAGTGGTACATGATAGGGCTCTGTTGAAACAAAGAATCCATGTAGCCGACCCCGTCTAGTATGGGAAAAGGCTTAGGTGTTGTTGTTGTTGAAAGGTATTAAAAGGAAATCACAAAACATGATCTTGCTATTTTAGAGTTAAACATGAGCATGACCCAAGATAACTGCTAAGAAGCCACAATTCTGACCCGATACTGTGTTGGAAAAACTTTGTATGAAAAGGTTCAGTTCTTATTTGATTCAAGTTGTCCATCATCTCCTGGCTTCGAGCATATGTACTTGTTTGAGTTTATAACTATATCCTAATTGTTAAATTTGGCATATTGGGTCTAATTCAGTCACTGAGTTGCAACGCATAAGCAAAGAGTGTTGCATATGTGGTACCAAAATCCAACAGACATTTCTAGTCCAAATGGCTGGAGAGCAGAATGCTGATTTTTTAGGAAAACAATTCAATTACAGCCTTACCAGCGCCAATTTTGATCACTGAACATGCAACTATAAATCAACAGGGGATCTATATGCAGTTGTGAGATCGAAGATGCATTTGTAGAAGAAATTGCTGGAAGGTGCAACTTTATATTATTTGGATAGAGCCCCACTGACGGTTTTACTAAAACACTTTAGTAGTCTCATCATTTTCTATAGTGCCTCACTTCTGGAAGTATGACGTATGGCTTACTGGGCTATCATATTATAGAAAGAAACATGTAAAGGGCATTGGAAAATTGTGATCTCTGTCGCACAAATGGTCCAGTTAGCATGTATGTCTTCTGTCAGCATGGCGTGAAAATTTGTAAAACTCGTGTTATTTCAGTCATGATGAACAGGAAACTCTGTGTTCCTCATGTAGGATGCTTTTTCATGTTTTATGTCTTAAGGTGATGACTGATGAGTTTTTCAGTTCGCATCCAACCCTGTTTGATATCCTGTGCAATGGGAACAAAGAGTATTTCTAGAATTTACCAACTCTAGTCCAACTGTGATGTCCTCATGCTATTATTCACCTGGAAGAAACCAAAGTTTCATCCATTGAAGATTTTATCTAAACCAAAATACTCTAAATTCTTGCCTTGTCTCTGTGAATCAGACTCATGACAGTGTCTATATGCAGGTGAAGACAATGAGGGCTCTTCAGTATTTCCCCACCATTGAAGATCCAAATACCAGGAGGTCTTTGTTTGAGGTTTGCCTTGTCTTCTTTGGATTTTATCTTATGTTCCTGTTTTATTCTTATGCAGAGCATGAAACTTTCCATTTGTTTCCCTGAAGGTTTTGCAACGCATTCTGATGGGAACAGATGTGGTGAAAAATGTAAACAAAAATAATGCTTCACACGCAGTTTTATTTGAGGCTCTTGCACTGGTGAGCTCTTTATTTTGGCTTTATGCTCTCAGTTTCAGTAAATGTCCTGACATTTCTTTCTAGGTATCTTATGCTCTTATTTTCCTGCTATTTATTGTCGTGAGAGTCCATGAATGGACATTTCATGTTAGTTTTCTGCAGCAAGTAAATCATTCATGTTCCATTTAAACATGACTTGTTTTGACAATAAGCATTAGTGCCTCCATGGTTTTCAGCTGCATTTTCTTTTAATGTTGAATATTTTCGTAAACTTGAATGAACTTGTCTTTGTCAAAGTCTAAAGACAATAGGATCATACTGGTAAAGTTTGGTTGGACTACTACATTCTTTGTAGAACCAAATTATTATGAATCTTCAGTACTTGGTTTAATTATTTTGCTTGTTCATTTTCTTCTTTTCCTTTCCCTTTTGGATTGGTCTTATGTTATGTTGGAACTTGACCTGTGTATTCTTGATAGAATTGGCATCTTTCTAGTCTTTAATTGATGAATAGCCATGTGATCCAACTGTTCTTTGATTTATTCCTTTTACCTAGTTGGCCTGTTTATGTATAGATGGTACATGCTTGATGGAGCGGATGGCATATTTTATGGAAAATGTGTTACTTGATTCTTTTCGTTTTGTGCTTTATACTATTTCCCATTTGTTTAATGATTTTCTTCCCATAGATTTCTGCCTCGTAAAGTGGCCAATTCTTTTACAGATTGGACAAAAAACCAAGTGTAACGTCTTTGGAATGCTAATGTTGATCATACCTTAGGTTATGCACCTTGATGCCGAAAAGGAGATGATGTCCCAGTCTGTTGCCTTGCTTGGGAAGTTCATTGCAGTTCGTGAACCAAATATTAGATACCTTGGTTTGGTAATTGCTCTTTAATTTTTTTACTCTGCAATATCGCAGTTGTTTTAGCTGACCCCATCTAGTATGGTTCTTTTGTTTGGGAAGCCTTGCTTGTGGAATTTCTGCTTCTTTTGTTTTTTGATCACCGAATTTTCTACTTACAATTTCCAGGAAAACATGGCAAGAATGTTGATGGTGACAGATGTACATGATAGCATAAAAAGGTACCAAGCCCAGATCATCACATCATTGAAGGATCCTGATATCAGGTAAGCTCTTGATGGGGGGCTTCCATTCTGGAACTGTGAAATAAGTTTTTCTCTTTCAGTCATACTAAATGCATGTATGCCTTTACTGAGTAAAAGTAAATGGTATTTATGTAGGAAACAAATTTTTACTACTTTAAAGGAGAAGAGAGACTAAAGATCCTGCTTTAGCTGGGAAATTATGTCTTCTGGTGCTAAGAATTCCCTGACATAATGGGGATGCTCATATTTAATTGTGGGAAACGTTTAGAATCTGATATCTTGGACATTGAGACAATTAGACCAGAACATTATTCTGAACTTGTATCAAAACTATCAGGCCAGAGTTCTTGAAACACTTCAGAGACCAGGGTAGCTCAATTGTTATTCTCATGCCTCCGTGATGTATCTTTTTTGTTAATGGATAATAGAATCCAGTCATCTTAAACAGAATCCAGTATCTTCTCTTCCCTCTTTGTACCACTTCTGGTTGACCTATTTGACATGGTAATAGTTGCTTTTATTTCATGTCTTATATCATGTATGTTGCATGTTTGCAATGGAATGTTTGGCACGTCCTCTTTGTAAAATCAAGAAACCAATTTCCAGGGTAATTACTTTCCTCAGAAATTGTGTTATGGCAATGTTGTAAATAGCATATAGGTGCTTAAGTAGATTCTATTCCTACTTTCGGATTTTCATGGATAAATCTTTTTCCATTGGGATGACACACATATGATTTTTTATTTCTTAAAATAACTATTGAAAAATAAAAACATATCGGAAAAAAATATCAAAGCATTCTTTTGACATGTATAATGTCTTGCATCATAGACACGCACAAAAGATAAGCACTATCTTAATAAAAAAAAGTTGAGAACATTAAAGTTTTAAGCTACTACAGATCGAGAGTCATAGATTCTCAAAATTTTCAACTTAAAAATAAGTGAAAAACAAAAAAGCTAACTATTTTCCTTATTGTATTATTCTTGCTCGTGGTGTTTCATGTTCTTCTCTCCTCGCTTGTATATCTTCTATTATTTGTAGCAATTGTGCCTTGACTTGTCGAGGTAGAATAGAGCAAGGACATAGCTCATTCTAGTTCCAGCTAGATGATGTCTTACACGGCTAACTTCACTATGCATGACAACTCCATAAAAAGTGCATTCATCACCATTATTTCTTTGTGTTGTTTCCAAACTTCCTTGGTTCTCAATTGAATGGGGATCAGGATTGTCTGTCATTGACTGATACAAGAAATTTGAGACCTTGAGTTTTGGAAGAGAGAGTAGGGGGCCTCTTGGAAAGAGAAAGCAGTAGGAATGCTGATGAAAATAGCCTTGGGGGGTTTAAAATTACCTCGGACCTTGAAAGTTGAGAACATGATATCAAAAAAATCTATGTTGTATCCGTAACACATTGTATCATATGTGACAGTTTGATACAGCTCGATAAGTACAGATACATGATAAAATTATATTGTATTTAATAACTTCAGTATCAGGTTCAAGATGAATGTGTACACCTCGTGCATGGAACTTATACTTCTAAATGATTTCTCCATGTAGTTATCATGGACATGTATATGCTCTTGGGAATCCTCAATCTCTACATTTATTGACATAGCTAGCTCCCTGTCTTAAAAATCTGCTTGCTGTCAATGCAAAATGACTTGATCTGGCATTCATGTTAACATGATTCAAGTAAATGCGGTTCAGACATTGCATCTACTAACTTCTTGCTCTAATTTTGCAGTATCAGAAGGCGGGCCCTTGATCTGCTGTATGGAATGTGTGATGTTACTAATGCCAAGGACATAGTTGAAGAGTTATTGCAGGTATGACCATGTGAGTGTTTCTCATTAGTAGGTTATGAGAACAGTGTTGTTTGTCATCTTCCTCATTACCATCTTATTATCGTTTTCCACCTCTCAGTACCTGAGCACAGCAGACTTTGCAATGCGTGAAGAATTGGCATTGAAAGCTGCGATTCTTGCTGAGAAATTTGCTCCTGATCTCTCATGGTAAATGTTTTTTTTTTCCTTTTCTTTCCCCTGTTCGCATCAATAGTTGTCAACTGTAACATAATCTGTCTTTCATGAAAAGTACAAGTCATTTTTGAGTATGATGTTCAATTTAGGTATCACTCTCTTTTTTAAACCACCTCAACTGCTTCTGTATCATCATATAGACGGGCATTGTTACGATTAATGTGTTCTAGATTCTAATATATGTTTTCCTTATCCTCATCTTTTCTGATTCTCTTTTTACTGGAAGGATGTTTGTGCAAGTTCTTTAGACTCAGTAAATAAATCATCAGTCCTGTGATATTCACGTTCAGGCATCTTAAGCTTTTATGGTGCTCCTTTTTTGACAGGTATGTTGATGTGATTCTTCAGTTGATTGACAAAGCAGGTGATTTCGTCAGTGATGACATATGGTATCGTGTGATACAGTTCGTGACAAATAATGATGACTTGCAGGTCTTTATTTTGTAATATTTATTTTGTGCTCTATAAACTTTTTGGTGGTTCATGCCATTAGCTTTTGCTGATGTTCCAATTTTGGCAGCCTTATGCAGCAGCAAAGGCCAGAGAATATCTTGATAAGCCTGCCTTGCATGAGACAATGGTCAAGGTGTGGACTGTAAGCACTTAGTGTTTTATATGTGGAAGATTATAAGATCACTGGTGTTACAAAATTCTTATTTATGAGAGTTAGTTGTGTTTTGCTGTTCCAGAAACACATTTCATGTATCTGTATCACTTGGCCACATCCTTTAAATGTTAAATTACAGCATGAAAAATAAAAAGAAAGTCGGTTGCTTGCTGATGATTCAAAAAGAGAATTTCTGCTAATGATCCAGTAGAGTAAAACCTCTACTTGCTAGTATATATTAGATTTCAGGACTGATGCATCCAATCTTTTGATGTTGTGCCATTTTTCTGAAGTTCTGGTTCCTCTTTTTCCTTTTCTTCCCCTCCTATTTATGTATCAGCAACCGATTTTTGTCCGGCAGTGCTAATCATAATAATAGTAACTCATGCCTCTTACTAATTTGGTCTTGACTTGATGGTCACAAAGTTCTACTCTGTGTCTTGACTCTCTTTTGTTAACTTGTGCCTTGTAAGTACAACAACATCTAAGTCTTTTCCCATACTCAATGGGATCAGCTACATAGATTTTTTATTTCCATAGAGCTCGATCATGTGCCATGCTAATCGTTAACTCAACATAAGTTAAATCATGTTTTATTGTTTTCTTCCGACACTTTTGTAGTCTTCTTCTTTCTCTTTTAACATCTTTACAATCTAGTTTCTCATACCTCCTTATGGGAGCTTCTTTTGGTCGTTTTTCTATGTGTCCAAACCATCTTAAACAATGTTTTCTAATTTTGTCAATCATTAGTATCACTCCGAATTTGTTTCTAATAACCTCGTTACATATACAGTCTTTCCTGATATGACCACTCAACCATCTCAACATCTTCATTTTTATCACGGATATCTTTTGTACATCCTCATTAGTATCACTGCACATGCCCATCACTCAGAACCATACAATATAGCGAGTGAAATTGTTGTTCTATAATATTTTCCTTTAGACTTCTTGTCACATAGAATACCTGATGCACTTCTTCATTTCAACTAATGTGCATTAATTCTATGCATAATATATTCATCGGTCTTTCGATCACTCTAAAAAATTGAACCTAGGTATTTAAAACTTTTCTTATGAGAGATGCAATATGAGTTGATCTTCATTTATATGTTGTTTAATCATACAGCCAGGAAATCTTAATCATACAAAGAGATACAACTTATTTTCTAATAAACGACGGACAAATTATTTTCTAAATGAGACACCAAACAATTGATCCAATAAATATTAAAAATAAACAAGTTGGAAACACACTTAGATTGACTCTAATCTTAATACCAAACAAAATCAAATTGGATCCAGACATAGGCTCAGGTTTGGATCCGTGACAAACAAGTATCTCATATCAAGCACAGAACTTGTTTGGATCTAGAACCGGATTCATGACCCAATTGCATATAAACACCCATCTCACTCTACTTAACACCGACATACTCGCCGCCTCATCTCTCTCCCTCTCTGCTAAACAGGGAGAGACCCACCGCTCGGGTCTAGATTCGTGACAAACAAGTATCTCATATCGAGCACAGAACTGGTTTGGATCTAGAACCAGATCCACGACCCAATTGCATATAAACACCCATCTCACTCTACTTAACACCGACATACTTGCCGCCTCATCTCTCTCCCTCTCTGCTAAATAAGGAGAGACCCACCTCTCTCCCACTGATCGTTTGCATGCCCAAAAGACCATCGGGTGCCTCACCGACCACCGCTGGCGTCGTCAATCACCATCGCCACCATCAACCACCGCTCGCATTCTCCCTCAGTTGCATTGGCGATCAAGATCCACCAAACAAAAGAGGAAGAATGACCCGTACGTCGTTGTCATCTTCTTCCCTTCTATGTACCCCATTTCCCAACAAACTGTCCTCGCCACCTTCACCACTTCAAAAATCCAACATCGCCATCCTTCACCATGAATCACCTTGCCACCATCGATGGTGGCATAGATACATCGTCTCGTACTTTCAGTAGATGTCAATGAGGAAAGATAGAAAGGGACGACAGAGAGCAACAACTTCAAGCCTTTAGCACGTTCCTCGTCATGACAATCAATCCCTTTCAGAGGCGATCAATACCTGACAACATCAACAGAAGCATCATGATTGCCTTCGCTCTGGTCACGTAGCCCAAGACGACCCATTCGAGCTCCATTTCTTCTTTTAAACCAAATTGAATTCCTAGGCGAAGAGCAAACTACAAGGCTCCCCAATTCTTCTCTTTCAGCATCCCCATTGACTGAGTACGGCGGTGGAAAATCGAGAATCATCGGTCGTGTTTGGTGAGATATCTCGTCGCCTCCACCAATGCCTCGGATGGTTGGACTAAGCACCATGTATCTCTGCCTCCGGCTCCTTCATCGGTTGCCCTTTCACCTCCAACGGCAACCAATCTACCCCCACCATTGATTTCACACAACCATTATCACCGACCACCACTGTGACCAAGGTGATTCGAGCTCACCCTCTATCACGACCATCAACCTACCAACAACCACCATCATCAACCACCACCAGCCGAATCACCGCCTTGTCGTGGTCGTGTCGTTGTTGCCGTTTAGGCTCTGATATCATGTTAGAAAACAAGTAAAATTTATGTATTCATTTCATTGAAGAATGAGATATCAGCCATACAGGGCTTGTCTCTCTTATTCATTGTATATAAGAGTGCTATATATAAAGAAAATAGAGGAGCAACAACAAGATCGAAGAGTCGTTGGGAGGGGTACTAGCCTTTGGACACCCTGAAGGCCCGGGTGGCCCTGGTGCCTGGTGGCTTCAACTGTCCCTTCTTAACAAGAACTACTTAGAAATTAATTACATTCATAGAACAGTAGATTTGGTTGAGAATATTTATTGTGCAAAATAATCCAGCTTATTATGCATATGACATTGATCAAAGTACTTAACAATTTCCTCCAATCACTGAAACCTCAATCTATTTTGTTTTCAGATCTCTTTTTGTGTCTTTCATACTTATCTGTTTTGGAACTTTGAGAAAAAAATATGTTTTGTTTTTGCAGGTTAGTGCTTATCTTCTTGGGGAGTATGGCCACCTCCTAGCTAGAAGACCTGGTTGTAGCCCGAAAGAGATTTTTTGCCTGATAAATGAAAAGCTTCCCACTGTGTCGTAAGATTAATATACACAATCTGTCTTGTACTTTTTGAATATTTTGCATTGAGTAGAAAGGGGCAGCCCTAGTGGATATATTGGCTGAAATGCCTAAATTCCCTGAACGACTGGTATTTTGCAATATTGATTCAAAGGCAACTTGTTTTTTGAAATTTGTTTGATCACTTGAGTAATCAATGGTATAACACTCATGAATTAATACTCTTCTTCAAATTCAGTCTGCATTGATAAAAAGGGCTGAAGATACTGAAGTTGATACTGCAGAACAAAGTGCCATAAAGTTGCGAGCCCAGCAGCAATCTCAAACATCAAATGCTTTGGTTGTAACAGATCAACGTCATGCTAATGGAACTCCGCCTGTTAGCCAACTTAGTCTTGTAAAGATGCCCAGCGTGAGCAGTAATGTAGTTAGTTCCTCCCTCCACTTACACCCCCTTTTTGTGTATTTTTTACAATATGATTTTGGGCAACATTAGATGTTTTACTGTATCATCCTTTTTAACCATCAAATGTTTCCTTCTATCACTTCTTAGTTTGACATTGACTTCGTTTTGGAACAGGATGATAATTCAGCAGATCAAAGATTATCCCAGGAAAATGGGACTTTGAGTAAAGTAGATTCTCTACCTCCCTCTGCAGATCTCCTTGGTGATCAGCCCTCTGCAGATCTCCTTGGTGATCTCTTGGGTCCGTGGCTATTGAAGGCCCTCCCAGTAGCAGTGTCCACCCTCAGCCGAGAGCACAAATTCGGGATTGGAAGGAACTGTAGTTGACGCCACAGCCATAGTACTTGCAGGAGAGCAGGCCAATGCTGTGCAGGTACTTACGTTGATTTAAGTACCAAAATAAGTTGTGAAGTCTTTTGCTTAACCCAATGTGTTAACTGAATGCTACTACAAATTCCATGTGAAGATTACCAGTCATCAGTGCCACATTTTTATATGTCTTATATTTTCTTTTACACATAATTAGGATTCATGATGAACCACATTGTTACACCAAAACTATTTCTTTACTCGAATAAATACAAGCTTATGATAGACTCCAATCACTCCATTCTCCATTGTTCTACACATATTGCTGAAAGATTTCATGCTTTGTGCGTGAAGGATAGTGGTGTTCTATATGAGGATCCTTATATTCAGGTTTTTTCTTTTTTTTCTCCAATGTTCCCTAGGTTTGTTTTTTTTTTTTTTTTGGGTTTTAATTTATACTTGCGGTTTACTTACAAAGATCTCTATTTGTGGTAATTCAAGTTAGGTTCAAGCTTAAGTTCTTAGCTTTTTTTTTTTAAATATATATATATATATATGCACAGATTGGCATTAAAGCAGAATGGAGAGCTCATCATGGGCATCTTGTTCTTTTCTTGGGGAACAAGAATACTTCTCCTCTTGTCTCTGTTCAAGCTATAATATTGCCTCCCACCCATTTGAAGATGGAGCTCTCACTAGTACCGAAACTATACCTCCCGGGCACAGGTAAGAAACCATTGTTACTGTTATCTATTGCTTTCAATTTTTTTAGTTTTGTTTACATTTCCTCTTGGTGGCATAGGTGCAATGCCCACTTGAAGTCATTAATCTCCGCCCAAGCAGAGATGTTGCTGTTCTTGACTTCTCCTACAAGTTTGGTAACAATACGGTACTTAAATTTAAACTTGTGTTTTATATTCCTAATTTGAAATATTCATTCTTTCCCTCTACTCTGTTCAACTCCTAATTTGGCCACTTTATATTACATTTACTTGCATAAACACGAATTATCTTGAGATATGTCTCAACAAGTCAAGCATGGGATCTAAAGCCTTTATCATGTTGGTTTTTCTTAAAAATTCAATTGATAGTGGGAAGTACTTCATCGAAGTGTTGATTTAGCTCAATTTTTATTTGTTAGAAAATGTGTTCTTTTTTTCTATCAGTTCCTCATTATTGAATAAATTGAAATATTGCAAACATGATCATAATAGTAAGAGAATTTCAATGGTAAGTTTCAAAGTTTGGGAAAATGGATCTTACGTGAAGTTAAATGGAGGATTTATTGCTATTTTTGACATGCAACAATCATGAACCCTTAATTAATGTATTTTCTTCTGTGTCGTGTAATAGGTCAATGCCAAACTTCGCCTTCCAGCTGTCCTAAACAAATTTCTTCAGCCTATATCTGTATCTGCTGAAGAGTTTTCCTCAATGGAGATCACTTCCTGACCACCTTTGAAGCTTCAAGAAGTGGTATGTATTCTGCATTATGTACATGGTGAAGTTTGTATATTTGCCAATTTGGTTATGGTTAGTTTGATGATGTTCAATTCACAGTTGCAAATATATATATTGCTTGGCTGGCTTGTTCTTCTGGTCATGTGGTCGTAGATTCATCTTTCTTGTTGGTTTTGCAGGTTAGAGGTGTTAGACCACTTCCACTGCTCGAAATGGCAAACTTATTCAATAGTTACCATTTCACAGTTTCCCAGGGCTTGTATGATATTGAAGTCCCTCTTTTACTTCCTCTTTTTTTGTTTTTTCCCCTGATATTCTTTAACATCTTTAACTTTTTTGTTTTTTCCCCCTGATATTCTTTTAACATCTTTTAATTTATTTTATATCTTGTTTCTCCTATCTATCTGCTTTAGGATCCCAATCCAAACAATCTTGTTGCGAGCACAACATTCTATTCAGAAAGTACAAGGGCAATGCTCTGTTTAGTAAGTATATACGTTGAACCACATATCTTACCTTGCAGTCCCTGCAAGGAGTATGGTCATGAATTCTTAAATAATCTGATATAAAAGAAGGGGAAATGGAGGCAGCATTTTTCATCTGCTTCAAGATCATAATGACAATTTTCTGTTAGTCCGTATTGGTTTTTCATAAACAACCTCCATATATGCAGGCAGGATGGTATAGGGGATATTTTTTTTTTCTCTCCTGGAGAAGCATTGGAAATTTGGGAATGCTTTTTATTAATTGATTGTCAATTCTAAACTCTCTGTTGCTAGTCATTGATAATTTAATTTAGATGATAACGTTAGTTGAAACTTGAGGGAGGTAGTTGTTTTAACATGTTACTTAAATGAATGCAGGTAAGAATTGAAACAGATCCAGCAGACAGAACCCAGCTGCGAATGACAGTTGCTTTATTATCCGAGTGGAATTGCTGTGGGCTTCTGATTCTTTGAGGCGTGATATTTCTTGTGATTGGAGAGTGTTGGGTGAGTAATTTCCTTTTGGTTCCACTTTGTTCTATGTAATTTAAGCCGGTGGTCTTGTAGCTTACTAGAGAAGTCTGTCTAATGGTTTACAGGGTTTTGAATCCTACAATTTTATTTAATAAAATCAAATCAAAATTTTCCGCTAGTGGGATAAGGCTTGCTTTTGGTAAATCATGAATCTGCTTCCGTTGCTTTATAATTTACCACGCGCCAAGTACTACTCAATCTCATCTACGATGTGCGGTTACTTTTTCTACAATGGATAGAATGTGTAATTTACAGGGAATGACGAGTAATCGGACAAGTGCCAATAGGTTTTGCATGTCTTGGTTCTTTCTGCTGCGTAAATAGTTTGAATCACAATTTACGGCCTTCTCTATAGACAGCCTTCTTATAATCTTGTCATATATATTGGCAACAAGGCTAACTGGTTTCATGATCAGGCATATCTGATATATAGATAATCAAACAGCAAATAGATGTAATAAATGAAAAGTTTGTTGGTTAATCGTGTGAGATGTTATTGATTTCTTATATGTAAACTGTTTCAAGAGGTATACATTTCGTCTGTCTGGCCGAGGATCTAAAGCATCCTAGGGGACATAACCCAATTTCAAGCTGTCCATCGGCATGAATTCTTCGGTATTTTGCCATCTTATCATATTAACGTTTACCTCTTATGAAAAACAAAATCATATTTTATTATCGCGTTTCCAGAATTTCGTGTAAGCATGCATACGCCCGAACCATATTATTGTCCATGGAAGCATTCAGGGCCACAGTATCACCCGTAACTTTTGAATCGCATAAATTTCCGTTCCCAGAATTTCATGTTTAATGAGATCTTCCATCCGCTAAGAAATACAACTCAACGTGAAATATCGGGCTATTGATGTGAACAAGAACGGCAGTTTTGTTCACTCATCACTGGCGTGCAAGTATACGATCAGGCAAATAATTAACCCTGAAATGGAATATCATAATTGCACGAAAGCGTCTACACAATCGAGATTTTGCTGCTCCATCGTTAAAAATGACCATCGTAAGCACATTAAATATAACTGTACAACCTCGTATGTACATTGATGCTCTCTGAAAGCAACCGGCCGGCAAAGCAGCAGCATTGGTATTTCTGCTGGCTGCAAGAGAAGTCTTCCGACCATTCAGATCTCCACTGATGGTTCAAATTATGAATGCCTACGCTCTTGCAGAGCGGGCAAGATCACTAGACATTACCTTGTCATAGCCGAGCAACACTGTCTCTGCATTCGGCTGGTAAAGGGACTAACGCGAGCAACATTCAAGCCTTGATCCGTGAATTAGTCGTGCCGTAATCAGCACATGAAGAGAGGCAGCAAGGCAAGCCCTCATGATGAATTCGCTCATTTGGTGTCTATGGTACTTACGTGATCATATGCCTACTTCTCTTTCTGTTCACGCACGAGTTCTTTATATGCCTCCCATTCTTCTTCCGCATTGATGGTGTTTGTTTTCTTTCTTGTTGGAAGACTTTGAGAGTGTCGAAGTTCATCAGACTTTACTTGCGACCGGCTTGATGAAGGACCTGAAAATGGTTACGGTTCAGAAAAATATGCAGGTGATAACTGATAGTGATACTATTCTCGCGAAGCAACAAAACAATGTTGAAACACGGGAAGTAGCAAGTTGGCAACCAAATTATTTGGAAATAACTGAAGTATATTGCATGAAAGTTACAATCAATTTACAAGGAATTAGTGAAAAGAAAGATGAGAAAATACAGATTTCAACCTGCATTTTAGTTTTCACAAAGCATTAGGTCCTACGTTTCAGCAGATTTTCCCTTTTAAACACAACGAAATTTTTACATGTAGCAGTCCGGTCAGATTTTGTGCTTAGCGTATGGCATGATGAATGGAAACCTACCGATACCATTGGTTGGATTTCCAGCACCACTACAAACTTGTGATGGTGAAGGAAAGCTTTTGGTATGAGCTGCCACTGAAGATGTATCAGGCTTTTTAGAAGAAATAAGCGCTGATGGCAGAAGGGCATCAACAGCATCTCGCTGCCTTTTCTTTGCTGCAATCAAGTTGCAGGCAGAATTCCCCGTGCAGGTTTGGCTCATATCCTTCTCACTGCTATGACAATGTCTGCCTCGAGCTGTATGTGAAGATGCAGATCTTTGGTCCGAGTTACTAACCTTAGATAACTGTGAATGACTTGAATGGGCAGCAGAATTAAACTGATGAGATGCATCCGCTGGATATATGACCTTCCTTGGGTAAATAACTTTTGTTTCTTCCTTTGTATCATTAATTTTAAAAATACTACCAGCAGAAGACTCAACTGAAGCTCTTATTTGATCACAAGACTCGGCAGTTCCTGGCGACTTGAAAGACTCAGTCCTAAGACTAATCTCAGAGGGTGCACTTACCTGGAAATTATCTCTTGTATAACTTTGATGCCGTTCCTTAGTCCGAAAAGTATGAGGAGAAGGTAAATCTGCTTTTCGTAGATAACAAGATTGGCCTTTATTACGGCTTTCCTCAACACGCCCACTTTTCTGGCTGGCATCTGTATGAGCAACACCCCTCTCTAACTCAGAAAACTTAGAATATGCATCACTATGCGAATAGCCAGCACGAGATGAAATATGCGACTTTCTTTGTGAGCCATCAACAGAAGATGAAACTAATGATATTCTTTGAGCTGCAGCTGCTGAACAACCAGGTCCAGGGAGAGCTAATACAGAACCTTCATTAGTACCATCTAAGTCATCAGGTGGATCTGCGCAAGAAGCACTTTTGCTAGAACTGTCATTTTGATGTGTATCTTTCACTAAATTCAGTGCCCTATCCTTGTTCAAGTAACTTCTGTTTTCTCTTTTTATCACCTTGTGCTCCCTGCTTCTCTCTGCTGGTGACGATTCTGCATGTTTTTGAACTTGTGCCCTGGCATCACACTGAGAACCATGACTTATGGATCGCCCATACTTAGAAGATCGAGATGAGTCGAGATTACTGATGTCCCTGGTTATGTTTTTCACATCTCTCCCTTCCTTTTTTCTTTTTTCAGTGGCATTCATCACTCCTGTACATTTTCTTTCTGTACCGTTTAATTTATCATCTTTGCCTAAATCCTTTTTTTCTGTCCGAGTTTTTTGGTTCAGTGAAAATGATGAACTTGATCGAAAAGTAGCCTCATATGGCCTTCGAACTGAAATAGTCAAGTTTCTTTCCGTTGCATTGTTGAGCATAGCAGCCCAGTGACTGTTAGTTTGTAAGGTGTTTGCATTGCCAAAAACCCACAAAGAAAGCCTTGCTCGTGTGAGAGCAACATTCATCCTTTTCACATCTGCTACAAAACCAATAGTGCTTGAACTCATGTCAGGCTCTTCACAGTTACGCTCAGATGCCCTCACTGTAGAAAGTATCAGAATATCCTTGAAAACCATCAACGGTGTTGAATTCAACATCAGCAAGAGCAACAGATCCAAATGTAGCCATGAATCTCATCCGCAACAGTGATACTTGTCTCCTGTAGGGAGATATAATACCAATTCTTCCAGTGACGAATTCTGAAGGGTATCTATCTCAAAATAACAAAGCAAATGAGTTTATATTACACATGAAAGAAAGGATGACAAAGACCGCAACCCCATGATTATCTTGAGAGGCATTACTGAGATGATTTATATTTGAAGCTGAAGATAATAAAACAAACCTTTTATTCAGAAACCTGAGTACCGCAACAATAGCATCTGCCTCAGCTTCATTTGATAGAGAGCCCACCAGAACTGTTCCCTCGATATTCAAGGCCATCAGTAACATCAAAGAAGACATATGGTCCAAGAAACATACTTTCATGAAATCGTGCAGATTTCGTAGCTGCATCATGGCCATTCAAAAGCTTCCCTTCATAGAAGTGCTTCGATGGAAACTGGCTTATTTCAGGGTGCATTCGATACTGAAACCAGCAGAATTACCATGTTAAACCAAAGAATTCCCATGAGGAAACATAGCAAGCTTCAGCAGAAACTGATACTCAACATCTTAAAATAAAGCACCAGAAGTTTTAGGCACTTTTTCGAAAAGATCAAACGGCAATGCCTCAGTTCGGTAACAGGCAGACATTAATCAACATAAGGAAGCCAGACAAGCATGTTCTTAGGCATTGGAGAAGATATTTTCAGTGAATTAACTGGTATCCGAATTAAGAGTGGAGTAAAAGTGTTTCTTCATTGCTTTCCAACTAAGCTTTTGTCAATCCGATCATATGATTAACCAACCAATATGTAATTGGCATTTAGATTCAGAAGTGACAAAGTTAGAATCAGAAACAAAAAGAAGAAGCAAAAGCTAATGAATTAACAAAATCATGTCAAGATTCTTTACCAAAAAGCATGAAAACTAAGAATGATAAATGCTCCTTTCGAGTAAAATATTCATAAACATAAGAAGCAGAATATGTTTCCTCAGGTTTCAATTACCTGGGTGCTAAGCATTACTATAGGCCACCTTGCACGTTGTAGACGTTCAAACATGCTGCACTCAAAAAGAAATTTGCTAGCAATGTTGGAAAGCACTGTTGCAGGGAGCTGCTTTGGATCCCCAACCTTAACGGGCAAACAATCAACTGTCAGCAAGCATACATGTTATTAGACTCCACAATAATGAAATTACCATTATGCATGTTGTTCCTTCTGATTTCAGAAGCTGCAAAGGAATCAAAGTTGCTGGCTCCAAAGCCTGTGAATACAAAAAAACACAAGAAAGTGAAAATTTATACCACTAAATTAGATAAGACTTGCAAAAACATGAAAGGAACGCATGCATACGTTGTGTGTGTGTGTGTATATATGTTAAGGGATGCATCAAGTGTAAAAGTGGTTCTTACATAAATATTGGTATTGACAATCACAGAGGTTAAATGCATTGTGGACATGCATATGAAAATTTCAGGAGAAAAGAACCATCCCAAGGAATCTTATGACCTAAAAAAGTATGTACGGTATAGCCAAATCATCACATGTAAATATAGGACAGTATGCATGTGCATTTAGATAGTTATAGGCAGTCTTTCCAATTTTCTCGGTCTGAACACAGTTGTGTGCACGTGTATGTATACACAAACACAACATGGTGTTTAGCATTGAAAAAAGTGGAAAGACTGCTTCCCTGAAATTGGTATCAGTCAATGCATCCAAATCTGTTAGATTTTACCTGCCACTCACTGTAGTTATCATAAGAAATATGAAGATAAGCTGATTTACGGACAGCTTCTTAATCTGAAGCATTTTTGTTAGTATCAGTACCAATCTTATTTAAATTTATAACTTCGTTATGCAAGTCAAAATCGTCACATTTTAAAGTTTTTCACTTCCCTTTACCATCTGAACTATTCTATGTTCTCATAGTATGATTGGGATTTAAATTTTATAGCCAAAACACACACACTTGTATACATGGATCCTGCCCATTTGTGACACTACATACTCACGCCCACCCACTGCTTTTTAGGGCCATGAGTGTAATAAGGTTGTCCTTTATATGTTTTCAAACACTTTCTAAATGACACCCATGCCCCAGAAAAGCATGTGTATGTAATGTCAGAGGTGAGCAGTGTGTATGTGTGTGTATATATACACACACACATATTGTCTATTTATATATGTATTTTCAAAAATAGTTTGTGTTTCACAGCTTAACTGATGACTCAATGTGGCAAGCATTGACTTAATTCAAATAGTTTTGACACACTCTCTCTATATATGTACGTATGTATGACTTTTAGGGGAAGAATTACATGAAGAAGTAACAAGGATACTTTTCATACTTGAGCTGCTTCATCAATCACAACTGCATCAAACAGAAAGTCATCTGAAGCCTTTCCAAATGGATTTGATGTATTCGATTCAGCACAAAACGTGTAAATATCTCCACCACATCCACTAAGAGTGGTCACCAGAATCTGGGCCTCCCTAATAATAGATTTCCGTAACCTGAGCTTCTGAAATCTGCTCTCTTCAGAACTTTTTCTTTCTCGAGACTGAGCAACGGAGAGGTCATGATATAGTGCTTTTTTCTCCGCATTAAGTTTCTGCAACATCATATCCATCGCTGTCTCTGACATCTCCTCTGTAATGTCAGCGTTAAGAACCATGTCTAATGGACCAGCCCTTCCCTCTGACTCCAAATTTACATCATGGAATTTCGCTCGCTTAGCTTCAAAATACTGGATACGTTCCACTAGCTTTTCCAATTTAGACTTAAGTATGGCAGAACCCAAGCTCAAATCCTTCCTTGCATCACCTTCATTAGTCTTTTCTTCTGCCAGAAGCTGCTCAACAAGTGTATCAATGAAAAATGGCATGGAATGGGGATGAACAGTTTCTGGGTTGCCTGTTCGCACCAAATATGGTCGATACATCGAACCATCACTTCCGTAAAGACCATCTTGAGAAATTCTTGAGACCAGCTCATCCACTGCAGCATTTGATTGAGCACATATAAGCACCCGCTTTCGTTTAAAACCTTTGGGAGACCCAGTAGCACTGATTTGTTCATCTTTAGCTATCTGTCTAACGAGTGCAGCATCCTGCCATGCCCTTGCTATAGCAGCAGATTGATTGCTTAGCCGCTTTGCATGGGATTCCCTTACGTCACAGCCATTTGGTGCTTTTTGTTGCTCCATCTTCCGTGGACCCAGGGCGAGTAACGCACTCACTATGGCAACAATTGTTCTCGTCTTCCCTGTTCCTGAAATGAAAAAGATTCATAAAATGTAAGTCATTCGGAAAAGGATTTGGCACCTATGTACATATACGTACGCTAGTATTACAAACAAGAATGCACAGGCAAATGCACAGATGCAGACATGTACACACCCAAGATTACCATTAAGGTAAAGAAATTTGCTACCTGCGTAGGTGTATTTACAAGAGTGTTACACAAAAGCAAGAGTGGGCAGCCACACCACACGCACACAGGCATGCACTGATCCCCATACTCATACATATATCCACACACATGCATGAATGCACACAAACACATGAACATGGAAGGACACGCATGCACACACACATGTGCATACAAAAGCCTCATAAGGTAAAACCTGGGGGTCCTTGGAGTTTGTACAAACACATGAACAGAATCCAATTGTTTCTGTAGGGTCGCTCCTTTCAATAGCAAGATCAACAGCTTGGAGTTGGCTCTCATTGAACAAAGATTTCAATTTCAGTTGCATTGGATGTGGAAGATTCCCCAAGTTTATGTTCTTAGGATCAGCACATCTTGCTTTCGAGATACATGGATTCAAGATAACTGGCAATAATGGAATGTCAATCAGTGAAGAAAGTGCTTGAAATTCTCGAATTTGAGAGGTGATACTCATGATTCGAGTTATACACCAGTTGCTTCTTTCTGTGAGAAGCCTTCTTGCTCTAGTTAAGCGTGTAGAACCACTTGGAAAATAGAACCTAATAACTAACACATTTGATCGGCTTTTGTTGTCCTTCTCTTGTCTCTCCACCTGTTCATGGATCAGGAATACATTAGTTACAGATACTTCTGCAGAAAATGATATATAGGTAAAGGGCATTACCTTCCCAACCACATGAAAGCTTTGGGAGACATTTCGAAAGGGAACCTTTGTCAACAAAACTAGGTCATTTTCATAGAAACCCCTAGAAGATGAGAACTCAGAGCTGCCAGGAACACATCGAATGAGATGAAAATCATCAATCCTTTCAACTGAGAGCACCCGAACAATACCTGAGTTTGCTTCATCTGATGAAAATGACTCCACATATGAACTTTTCAGCTGAGCTTTGAATTCTTCCAACACCAATGGACGAAAAATTCGCACATAATGGTCAGAAGAATGAAAGTATGGGGGAACCTCCTCCAATTTCAGTGTTGTTCCACTTTCAACTTCATTATCAGAAGTTAAGCCCACTGTTGAGAAGTAATCAACTTCTAAAATTGGCTTATACCAATCATCAAGTCTCACTGGCTTAAACCTTCTCATAGCCTTTTCTTGTTTACTGTAGTTACCAACATTACATTCGAAAGGTGAATCAAGATGAATAAGCCGTCTCTTAGGAACTACTATGGAAAACTTGGAGCGCATTGACTGTTGGTGACCCTCAGAGCTGAGATTAGCCGCAGCTGGTTCATCTTCAGCACTTACTAACTTTTGTACAATGGCTTCATCATTTTGTACCAAGGATGCCAGCACACATTTCTGAACAATATTATCCTGTGTAGGGTTATCTGGCAAAGCTTCTGATGCATGATCTTCTGCTGATGTGTCCTGATAGAAAGTTTTTTGATCCACTATTGTTTTGTCTGGAGGCTTTGCAAGATGGTGAACATGAGAAGCAGCGCAGGCATCTAATCTATTTTCTTCTTCACCAAGTTACCCAGAGTGGTAATTTTAGTCTCTTAATGCGAAAGAAGGCTTGCAAGGTTGATTTTCTTCTTGAAAACAGGCTCTTGTCAATGACTGTCTTTTGTCACATAGGCTAGCTCTTCTCTTCTTATGATTGGTTATGTCTTGCTGTTTGTTCCAAGATTCTATTTTCAGGTAGCTCTTCTCATTGTAGATCGTGGTTATAAGATGAATTCTTCATGCCCACCTTTTGAATGTTCACATATGTGGTAAGTGAACATGTTAGGAAGCTGTTGTGCTCGTACCTTTTTATCATTAGGGTTGTTATGACTCATTATTGTTCAGCCGTGCGGTTTGTCCTTTTGAATCTGTCCCACTTTAGGGCAGTTAAGTTCTGACTCAAGTCATGATTATGTATTCAAGAAATGTTTACCTAACTGATGGGAATATTTTGACATCTTTGCCATCGTGCTTACATCAGCCTTTATCATTTATGTCTTTGTTTGGACCTGCCATATATTCCATGTGGTGGTGCACTCTAAGACAAAGATAGGCACGAAACCTTAATACACTATGAGTGTCATTTTTGTTTGTTTGTGTTGGTAAGTATTGTATTAGGCCTTCTAAACTTGTACATGTCCACGAGTCCTTTTCTTCCCTTTCAAACTAAAACTGTATGCCTCATACTAAACTAACAAATATTATTTCTAAATCATCTATACTAAGAATGCAGTTAAACAATGCTACAGCAGAGTGTGTGTGCCTGGAAGAAAAAAGAATTTAAAGGGGCTTTCTCCAATAGAGAGACATTGTGGTCATTGCATTGCACATGTCTCCATTTGTTTGTTAATTTTAATTTACATGTATGTGTAATTAGATTTATGCTCGTGCATTTGAAGCTTATTTTGGTTAGGTATTTATGGATTAATGTGTTGTAGCTGAAATAAATGTATATCAAGAGGAGCAGGAAGATTTCATCTTCTATTGGAGAGCCCTGACAGGAAGTGAAGAATTTGCTGTTTGTTGATTCATTGTGTTACAAAACCTTTATGAGAAGAGCCACTGCCAAGTTTGTGGATCATTTTATAGCTCAACAAATTGGTGTTGCTCTCCAGTAATAGCTATCTGACTGCTATGTCCTATACTTTGCCTGAAAATCGAGAACTAATTCATCAGCAAAGCTAGTGCTTATGTAATTCTGAGCAACGAATTTTCCCTGTATCAAGTACAACAGAGAACCAATTGGGATTCATGCCAGGCATATCTACTATTGAAGCGATTCACCTTTTGAGATGTCTTATGAAACATTTTAGAGCAGAAAAGAAAGACCTTCACATGATATTTATTGATCTAGAAAAAGCTTACGATAGGGTACCGAGGGAGGTTCTTTGGATAATCTTGGAAAAAAGAGGTACCCCATTGACATACATTAACTTTATAAGAGACATGTACGATGGTGCAAAAACATGTGTGAGGACTCATGAAAGAATGACAAACTTCTTTAAAGTTAATATTGGGTTACATCAAGGATCAACTTTAAGTCCATACTTATTTATAATGGTGATTGATGAGTTAACAAAACATATTCAAGATGAAGTGCCTTGGCGTATGTTATTTGCAGATGACATTGTGTTAGTGGAAGAGTAAGGAAAAAGTTAATAGAAAATTGGAACTATGGAGAGAAGCATTAGAAAGCAAAGGCCTCCGACTTAGTAGAACAAAGACAAAATATATGGAATGTAAGTTTGATCATTTGGTTACTTCAGAGGATATAGAAATTAAAATTGGCACACATTGCATCCCCAAAAGGAAAGTTTTAAATACCTAGGGTTAATTTTTCAGAGTGATGGAAGAATTGATGGAGATGTTACGCATATAATTAATGTTGGTTGGTTAAAATGGAGAGGAGCATTAGGTATTTTTTGTGATAAAAAGATATCATTAAAGTTAAAAGGTAAATATTATATAGCAGCAATTAGACCTACCATGTTTTATGGTTATGAGTGTTGGGCAGTTAACCATCAACATGTACAAAAAGATGTCTGTGACAGAAATGAAGATGTTGAGATGGATGAGTGGTCATACAAGAAAGGACCATTTACATAATGAGGTTATTAGAAACAAATTAGGAGTGGCACCAATAGAGGATAAAATGAGATAATATCGTTTAAGATGGTTTGGACATATAGAAAGATCACAAGAACCTATAAGAAGGTATGAAAAACTAAATTTTGAAAGTTTTAAAAGAGGTAGAGGACGACCACAAAAATGTTGGAAAGAAACAATAAAGAATGATCTAGCTTATTGTGAGTTAACTGCTAACATGACACATGATAGAGTTCTATGGAAACAAAGAATCCATGTAGCCGACCCCGTCTAGTATGGGAAAAGGCTTAGTTGTTGTTGTTGTTGTTGTATTGTTTTGTCTGGAGTGTGAGACGATCCATCTAGGTCAGATAAACCAGTAACTTTATCCGCTTCATCATCTGAAAGAATAATCACCTCATCTTTCTTTAGTGTCGCAAGTTGTGGCACTACATTAGAGACATGCACGTCAACAGAAGGACGCATAGAAATGATAGTGCCAAATTTTTTGCTCCCCAATAAAGAACACTGAGAACTTGAGTTAACTGCTTCAATGTTTTTCTCTTCACTAGCATAAGCAACATCGGTATATAATGAAACAGAAAGACGAGACACTTGCACCACTAGCTCATTTAGTTTGAACTTATCTGCAGTCAAACCAAGGGAACAAACTAAATTGAAAAGGCCAACATTATACAAACTTCACCTGTACAACCAAAAAGAGGAAAAACTCACCGAAAGATACCAGCTCATCTATTCTCTCCATTATTTGTAAGGAATAAGAAAGAGAAAAGCTTCTAAACAAATTGCATAAGGAAATGAGACACTGCTTCCAGTGTTTGTTCACTACAAAAAGTGATGATTTCCCCCATTCAGCCAGACCATGAAGCCACTTAAAGTCAAATGGTCCAGGACCAACGAGTTTAGATGAAGTCGAATGGATAAGCTCTGACTTTCTAAGTTTTTCAAAGATGACAGGAATGACCTCCATTAGGCGGACACATGTCATCTGAAACCATGAAGAGAGACCATTCAAATCATTATGGCAGCAAAAGAAGCACACTTAACTGTTTCCATAATAAAATAAGAATGTAAGCACAAAATGGACCATAAACATCCTCCATGACTGGTAAATGTCAAAGCAAGTAAACCAGGTCCAAAAGAACAATTGAAGGCAACAGTAGTAAGAAAAGATTTATGAGTAAACTTTAGAAAAGGCACAGTAGATGAATGACAACGAATTTTCTTAACCATCATCTTAACCTGTTTAGTAAACCATGATAGAGGACGATGCAAGAGTTAGTTGTTCGCAAACTTTGTGATAAATGCATTTAATAGTTTAAACAGCACAATAAATTGAAAAGAGGGGTGGCATTTCATATGCTTCAACGTACATTTTCAAGACAGGTATAACGAGTTCTTAAGTCAAGAAATCCCATAGTTTAAATAGGCATGCTGAAAGCCGTGACTAGAAGGGCGACAAGTTCCACCAAAATAAACCAGTATCTGAGACACTGAGGTACAAATTTGAATACATTTGCATGATTGAAGCAAAAAAAAAGGAACTACTTTAAATTTCAACAACAGAACACTTCTGTGGCAAATTTCACAAATTCTGAGACATTTTAAACACGCACCAATTTTAGAAGGTATGTTTAGGACGTGCTTACCTCGATTCAAAACTGTTCTTCCTCCTAATTTTTCCAAGTCCATTAATCACAAAGAGTTATGCACTTCAAGACATTTCCAATCAGCACACTTTCAAATTCAAGACTGTCGTTCCTCTAAATTTCCAAGTCAAATAATGACAGTGTTCCTCCAAAATTTTCCAAGTAAATTAATTACAGAGTGTGTTTTACCAGACACTTTACATTACGACAAGATTAAGCGCTACACAAAACATCCACAGTAATCTGTTCCAATGCCACAAAAGGATTCATTCAGATAGAATGTTGTCATGCATGATGGAGATGCTAGCACACAAATGCACACACCTGTGATTTCTTATCATTAATTAATGTCTTTCCCTCGTATATGCACTTCACTATAGCTGGCCATAAAACTGCAGGAAGCAAGGAGCACAATTTGTTCCAACATTCCACATCTACACTAATTTCCAGGTTCCCAGAAGCAGCAGAAGAAGCACTGAGAAGTGGTTGCCACAAAAAAAAACCCTCATGAGAAAGCTTTAATGATTGGTCAGGATAATCAGCACAAGGCTTTGGGAGGCCAGCAACTTCCGTAAGCAGCTTCTGGATAACAAAGAACAAATGATGCAAGTCCCAGAAATTTGACGTATTGGAGCCTACCAGAACCTGGAAAATTCAAAAAAAGCACCAAACAAGATACATGGTGAATCTATGTACATTATTCACAAACAGTTTGTGCAATGAGACTCGGCACTGGTCAAATAAAACTATGGGTATAAGAACAATTTTCAGGAAGCAAGAGAAAGCCAGATACACAAAGGCAGGCAAGTTCCCAAGGTTCCTAATAAGACATCTTTTATGCAAGAACTAAGTAGTTAATAGCGCGCTATAGTGTTTTACCGGACCAAAAAACGCTATAGCGCATAGGGTTTAGCAGGTGACCCGCATGGGCGCTATTAGCGGCACGGACACCATTATAACGGTCCGCTATATTGTGTTTAGCGTACGTTATATTGGATCAACCCAACCCAAACTAAATCCAACCTAAAACTAAACCTAGATCTCGTGCGTGCCCCTCTCTCTCCTCTCTCACCTCTTCTCCTATTCCACCACCATGTGCACGCCGATGGCCACCACCACCTCCGTTGCCCTCTACCTTCCTCTGACGTTGATATTCTCACTCTCTTTCTCTCTATGGTGCGTGACTATGGTCCAGATCATCGACTTCTCTCTCCTTTGCTCTCTATTCTCTCATTTCTTTGGCAGATGATCGATCCCTATCATTCCCCTTTGTCACTATGTTCTGCTCTCTTAGAAACTGACAACATATAATCGACCCTGCCACCCTCTGCCTTCTTTGCTTTCTCTCTCCCTTTCTCTGTTCTCCGAGTTCTCTCTTCATCAAACCATTCGTTGTGTTCTGCTCTCTTAGAAACCGGCAACAGATCTTCGACCCTACCACCCTCTGCCTTCTTTGTTTTCTCTCTCTCTCTCCCTTTCTCTGTTCTACGAGTTCCATGAGTGTTGTTTGTTAAATTTGTGGCAAGTCTCAAGCCTTGATAAAGGAGGAGGGTTGTGTTAGGCTTCCGATAGCCGGCATAAAACTTTGTCGAACTTGCCATGGATTCTACAAAAACAAATAATCAATGTAGTAGACCCTATCTAGTATGGGAAAAAGCTTAGTTATTATTGTAGTTTGATTCATATTTATAAAAGAAGTGGCTATGTGTTTCTTGATAGTTTTTAAAAATTAGAGAATTCATTATATATAATATTTTTTAATCATAAATAAAAGTGTACCGTTAAATCCGCCGTATCCCCACTACTTTTATATCAAGGTCAACCGCTAACAACCCGCTAACCGCTATTGATAACATAGTACAAGAATGTGCAGAAATGTTAAAGAAGAACAATAATCATGCTTCTCATAATAGGAGCAACATCAAACTTGAAAAAGGGAAAACGGCAAGAGTTAAGGAATAGCAGAAGCAAGAAAACTATTTGTTATTTTACGTTTGTTCATGCAATATGCAATGAAGCTCTTAAATGGCTTAATAGCCAGAAGATAGAGAACTCGTCATACCATTTTAGATGCGTGCCGCAACCCTAGAAATGTTGCAGACATGGAAGCAGCACTCAAGCACAGGAATTGCAGGCCACCAACCAGGCTTCTTGATTTTGAAAAATGTTCCAATATGATCCTATTCACTTGCCTCACATTCTGTGGTTCAAGATGACTCCATAGCAGTTAATACAATGTTCTCAACTAGTAAAATGATAACATGGTAGTAAAAAACAGTTTCTTCAAGAGAAGAAGTCAAGCCTATTGATCTTCATGGGATTCTGTGGCAACAGCAAAAGTTTGTCATCAATGATAAGAAGTATATGCCCCAAAAAGCACAACCACACTAAAAGTAAACTTTGAAAACCAAAACAAGATCCAAAGAGAATAAAAGTTGATAAATCTGGTAAAAGAGGAGCCAAGATCTCATAGAAGTTCATTGCTGAAGGAAATCTCCAACAAATATCAAAGAAGTGTATTTGAATCATGACAGGTGCAATATAAGTGACAACTTAATAAAGAAAAAAGAGAGAAGAAATGTAAAGGAAGAGACTCTCCTCCTTGTCCCATGCTATCAAACCTTCGTGAAACCAATAGCTTGAAGGCTTCCCAAGATACAAGGTAAAATGAGGATAGATCTCAATACATGAGGAATGTGTTATAGAATCCTACTCTACTTTCAGGCAGCAAGAGTGGCACCCTACCGTAAAGTTACAACTTTGTACGTTAAAACTTTCTTAGCCAAAGACTGTTTTACTTAGTTCACTAAAAGAAGACCTACATGAACAATCGTCACTTCTTTAGAAAAAAGTTCCACAAGCTACAATTTTTTAATGCATGTTGAAAACATCTGAGCTAATTTTAGTATTAGAAGGTAATTCTCATTCTTACATCATTGGGATCAATCAGCAAAAGGATCAAGCTTTCTGCCATTCGTGGTTCCCATGTCCACTGCTTTTGAAGTCCCTTATGTACCACTCGCAGGACAAATTCAGCGGCACACCTGCATACAGTTAGTAACAGCCAAATAAGATATTAGACAACCAAACTTCTAAATCTTTCACCAACAAAACCTAAGCAGGTGTTGCTATGTAAGTTACAGAAGCTTGATGGAGCACACTGGCTTCAGTTCTACAAATGTAAGCAGAATACGAGGTAAAGACTTAAAACCTTTTAAATGTCTGCATCAAAATGCTCCATGAATTACACACTTTTACTGAATTTCTTGACGGCGTGCCATGTCCACCATCATCACAGCCTTTTGGAACTTCCCAGTCAAAAGAAAGTGAGATGCTTCCAGCATGGGACAATATCCAATCTTTCACTTTAAGCGGCATATCATTATTATCTGCAGCTTCCATGATGGATAAACGAGATAAAGCCCAAATAACAGCCTTAGAGAATGATATTGGAAGAGAATAGGGATCCATTTCCACTAAAACGTTGAACCATAACAATGGAATGCACATCCAATCATTGCATTCCCTGAATGTTACTTTGCTTAATAAGCTAAACTCAGTCCAGCAACTGGTTTCCTTTTCTTCAGCATCATGAGAAAAAGGGTCCTCCTCTTCATCATCATTCAACTCAGTGGAAACATTCGTTTGAGGAAATAAATGGAGTTTTGACTTCCATGAAATCAAGGCAGCTGCATCAGAAATTATAATTGTATGGATAAAATCAAAAGCTGGCTGCCTGAGAGAACTATGGAGTGAAGAATCCTTCAATGAGCACAGCAGAGAAGGGCCCCTACACAAGACAAAATTGGAAAACCAATCACTTTTGCACCATTGGCTTATACAGATTCAAACAAATGACTAGAAAATAACACACCAATGGACAGCCTGATATGACCGTGAGATAGACAAGTTTAAACTAAAAGCAGGTCAATGAATAACAACAACAACTACGCCTTTTCCCATACTAATACTAGATGGAATCGGCTACATAAATTCTTTGTTTCCACAGACCTCGATCATATGTCATGCTAACCGTTAACTCAATATAAGCTGAATCATGCTTTATTGAAAAGCAGGTCAATGAATAAGGTGGGAAATTTTGACGTTCAGAAACAATGGTGATAAAATAACTGCTTATCAAGTTTAAAGTTTGAACTCAATCAACCACGAGAACTATCTACAGAGTAAAATATTTAGGAAAACAGCAAGCACAAGTGTTATCAATAGTTCCAAACATGTCAAGCCCGTATGAGAGTTTTGTCCAATTCATTGTTGCCACAGACCTGACAATACCAACATAAACAGGAAAGATGCTCCTCTTGCAAACAACAACAACAACTAAGCCTTTTCCCATACTAGACGGGGTCGGCTACATGGATTCTTTGTTTCCACAGAACTCTATCATGTGTCATGTTAGCAGTTAACTCACAATAAGCTAGATCATTCTTTATTGTTTCTTTCCAACATTTTTGTGGTCATCCTCTACCTCTTTTAAAACTTTCAAAATTTAGTTTTTCATACCTTCTTATAGGTTCTTGTGATCTTTCTATATGTCCAAACCATCTTAAACGATATTATCTCATTTTATCCTCTATTGGTGCCACTCCTAATTTGTTTCTAATAACCTCATTATGTAAATGGTCCTTTCTTGTATGACCACTCATCCATCTCAACATCTTCATTTCTGTCACAGACATCTTTTTGTACATGTTGATGGTTAACTGCCCAACACTCATAACCATAAAACATGGTAGGTCTAATTGCTGCTATATAATATTTACCTTTTAACTTTAATGGTATCTTTTTATCACAAAAAATACCTAATGCTCCTCTCCATTTTAACCAACCAACATTAATTATATGCGTAACATCTCCATCAATTCTTCCATCACTCTGAAAAATTAACCCTAGGTATTTAAAACTTTCCTTTTGGGGATGCAATGTGTGCCAATTTTAATTTCTATATCCTCTGAAGTAACCAAATGATCAAACTTACATTCCATATATTTTGTCTTTGTTCTACTAAGTCGGAGGCCTTTGCTTTCTAATGCTTCTCTCCATAGTTCCAATTTTCTATTAACTTTTTCCTTACTCTTCCACTAACACAATGTCATCTGCAAATAACATACGCCAAGGCACTTCATCTTGAATATGTTTTGTTAACTCATCAATCACCATTATAAATAAGTATGGACTTAAAGTTGATCCTTGATGTAACCCAATATTAACTTTAAAGAAGTTTGTCATTCTTTCATGAGTCCTCACACATGTTTTTGCACCATCGTACATGTCTCTTATAAAGTTAATGTATGTCAATGGGGTACCTCTTTTTTCCAAGATTATCCAAAGAACCTCCCTCGGTACCCTATCGTAAGCTTTTTCTAGATCAATAAATATCATGTGAAGGTCTTTCTTTTCTGCTCTAAAATGTTTCATAAGACATCTCAAAAGGTGAATCGCTTCAATAGTAGATATGCCTGGCATGAATCCCAATTGGTTCTCTGTTGTACTTGATACAGGGAAAATTCGTTGCTCAGAATTACATAAGCACTAGCTTTGCTGATGAATTAGTTCTCGATTTTCAGGCAAAGTATAGGACATAGCAGTCAGATAGCTATTACTGGAGAGCAACACCAATTTGTTGAGCTATAAAATGATCCACAAACTTGGCAGTGGCTCTTCTCATAAAGGTTTTGTAACACAATGAATCAACAAACAGCAAATTCTTCACTTCCTGTCAGGGCTCTCCAATAGAAGATGAAATCTTCCTGCTCCTCTTGATATACATTTATTTCAGCTACAACACATTAATCCATAAATACCTAACCAAAATAAGCTTCAAATGCACGAGCATAAATCTAATTACACATACATGTAAATTAAAATTAACAAACAAATGGAGACATGTGCAATGCAATGACCACAATGTCTCTCTATTGGAGAAAGCCCCTTTAAATTCTTTTTTCTTCCAGGCACACACACTCTGCTGTAGCATTGTTTAACTGCATTCTTAGTATAGATGATTTAGAAATAATATTTGTTAGTTTAGTATGAGGCATACAGTTTTAGTTTGAAAGGGAAGAAAAGGACTCGTGGACATGTACAAGTTTAGAAGGCCTAATACAATACTTACCAACACAAACAAACAAAAATGACACTCATAGTGTATTAAGGTTTCGTGCCTATCTTTGTCTTAGAGTGCACCACCACATGGAATATATGGCAGGTCCAAACAAAGACATAAATGATAAAGGCTGATGTAAGCACGATGGCAAAGATGTCAAAATATTCCCATCAGTTAGGTAAACATTTCTTGAATACATAATCATGACTTGAGTCAGAACTTAACTGCCCTAAAGTGGGACAGATTCAAAAGGACAAACCGCACGGCTGAACAATAATGAGTCATAACAACCCTAATGATAAAAAGGTACGAGCACAACAGCTTCCTAACATGTTCACTTACCACATATGTGAACATTCAAAAGGTGGGCATGAAGGATTCATCTTATAACCACGATCTACAATGAGAAGAGCTACCTGAAAATAGAATCTTGGAACAAACAGCAAGACATAACCAATCATAAGAAGAGAAGAGCTAGCCTATGTGACAAAAGACAGTCATTGGCAAGAGCCTGTTTTCAAGAAGAAAATCAACCTTGCAAGCCTTCTTTCGCATTAAGAGACTAAAATTACCACTCTGGGTAACTTGGTGAAGAAGAAAATAGATTAGATGCCTGCGCTGCTTCTCATGTTCACCATCTTGCAAAGCCTCTAGAGACTGCAAACAAATATTTAGGAACGTCATCAATTGAACAAGAAAACATGTTAAATGAAACAGGAAAAAGAAAAGCTTCAAGCACTATTACCTCATCAAAGGTGGGAGTACCTTCAAAAATGGCATGAAAAGGTCAAATATTTCTTTATGGATTTTCTCATTTCTGGTATGGAAACATTGTCCCAACAATGTGTTGCGCATTACACTTGGTGAAAATGCCGTTTTCAACCAAACTTTACATCCTAATGACAGTACGTCCACCAACAACCAAAGGTAAGAGACGAATAAGAAACTCATTTTCAGAAAAACAAAAAATGAAGAAAGCTCACCAAGCATTTCAAAAAGCAAACGCAAGCAGGTAACAGCATGTGCGAATTCCAATGTATCATCACTGATATTATTAAGTACGATGCTGAGAAAAACAGGGTATCTTTCTAATATTCCTTCTTCAAATGCTGGTGGCTCTAAGAATGCAAGCCTGCACAGCAACATGTCTTGTCAAGAGATGCAATAGGGTAAAGCTCTAATAAGGTCAAGTAAGAGATATTCTGCTGCAGGTATCGGCAATTATAATACTCAGTTGAACAAACTGCATTCTTACAGAGATTTGACCCCAAGCCATAGTGTTATACGCTCAAGCTGCAACCTTGGTCTTGGGGTGTCCAAAGTAGACCATGAAATTTCAAACTGCAACATAGATATAAATTTCCTCAAAAGGGGCTGCAGTGGCTCCAAATCGATTGCTTTCCTGGATGGTAATATGAACAGATAAATTTTCAGAAATAATTTCAACAAATAAAGAACAAGAAACAATTTTCTAGAAACCTAAACTTACCAATTATAGGATCACCAAAACAGATCTGAAGATTTAGAATAAAAATGACACAAAAACTGAGGGAAAGATGTTAGTTCACCAAGTTGTTTCAAACTGAACAAGGAATGCGAATGAACATCAGTTTTGCAACTACAACAAATAAGACCACTCAGATTTTCTCTGACCAGCTTTAGATTCATGTTTAGAGTTAGAAGCATCACCACTCTAACTGTATCTGAATCCAATTATTAGATAAAAGACAACATTAAGCCATAAAGCAAACCAGAAAGATGAGTGGTCAATTAAGAGCAATTTTGCCAACCAAAACAAAGCCTTTTCCCACACTAAGTCAGTTCAGCTACATGGTTTTTTAACATTGCCATTGAGCTCATCTCGAATCATATTAGCATCTAAGTCCAAACAAAGCAATATCATGTTTTATTGTTACATTCAACACTTTAGAGGCCTAGCTCTCCCTCTTTCCAAGTCTACACTACCTCAATTCTCACACCTTCTCAATCAGGCTTCACATGCCGCTTGTTCGAATGCCTAAATGACCTTAAATGTCCCTCTCATATTATAGACAAGTGATTTCACCAACTCTTTTCTAATAACCTCATCAGAGATATGATCTTTCCTTGTGAGGTCACACATCCACCTCAACATCTTCATTTGTGTTCATGGGCATCCTAAGTAGTTAATAGCGTGTTATAGCATTTTAGTGGCCCTCTGGCAGTTATAACGTTTGGAATTCATTGAACAACCCCAAAATCCGCTATAAGTGCCACTATGAGCGCTATAGCGGTCCACAAATTGTGTTTTGCGTACAAAAGGGTTGATCCAATCTCTCTCTCCCTCTCAAGTTCCTCTGATCCAATCTCTCTCTCCCTCTCAAGTTCCTCTTCCACTGTTCCACCATCGGCAGCAACAATTGCCGGCAGCAGTGATGGCCACCGCCGGTGACGACCCTTTTGTGACTTCCCTTGTCCTGCCATGTCATTCGAGACCTCTACTACTGCACAAAGGAGTCATGTAGTGCCCCCCTCTCTCTGTGTTTGTGTCCTGTCTTTCTCTCTATGTTTGCACAGGCCACCACCAACCTATGTTAGGTGGCATGCTTGCATTGCTTTCATATAAGATTCTGCATGAACTCTCATTATGTGCAGCACAAGTAATGGCTTGTTGGGTTAAGTTCAGACTTAAGACAACCTACCCTTGTTGTTATTGGTTCATTTGGTAATTTAGTTAAATGTTTTGATTGATGAGAATCCAGCTTTATGCACAATGTATAGTGTTGGTTTCACTCTTGCCTCGTGTCACATAAGTAGTTTGAATTTGAACTAAGTGGATTCATTTTGCAATGATTTGTATTGGTACTTTTTCAGCATAAGTAGTTAAATGCAGCACTATACACTTTCAGGTTCTTCTCTAAACTTTTATTTCCCATCTCTTCTTATCAATCTTGAACCAATGATTTGCATTTGCACTTTAAGGGATTATCAGTGGAAAACAGTTGTTACTTAGAAGAACTTGTGTTAGAATAACTTGGTTACGTTTGTGTCTTTGCTTTTAATTTAAGTTTAACAATTCAATATGCATATGCCACATGATATTTATTTTGTCTTCTTAGAATTTGTTTATTTAATTTGATTCATATTTATGAATGTGGTGGTTATGTGTTTCTTGATAGTTTTTACTTCTTAGAAATTTGAGAATCCATTATATATATATATATATATATTATTTTTTTAATCGTAAATCAGAGTGTACCACTAAATCCACAATATCTCCGTTGTATCCCCACTACCGCTATATTATGATCAACCATTAACAGCCCGCTAACCGCTGTTGATACCATAGTGGGCATCCTTTGCATAACTGGATAACTGACTGCCCAACACTTCACATCGTAAAGTATACCTGATCTTACAGTTGCTTTATGATATTTATTGTTCAATTTTAATGGTATTTTCTTGTCATAATATATACCTTATGCACCTCTCCATTTTAGGAAGAGTTATTAGTCCATTAAGTCCTCCATCTTGTCAATATGCTAAATATTTAAAATTGACTTTCTTGGAAATTGATGTGCACCAGTTATGACTTTTCTATCATTTTTTCCACTTGAGGTACCAATCTTGTATTTCATATATTGATGTTGTAATCCGAAGTTGATAGGGCTTTGATTCTAAGATTTCTCTATATATTTTGAGTTTATTTGTAATTCCTTACCTAGTGTCATCACTAATACAATACAATGTCACTTGTAAATAATATGCACAAAGGCACTTCATAGTATGGTACTAAAAATTTCATATTGTTGATATTGTTATGGTACTAAAAAGTTCAAAGAGAATAATGAGGCTAACCTTGTGATTTTGCTGCACTTTTAGAATACTCTTCAAGCATGGAAAAGTACACTAGTTTTAGCTTAGAGCACATGGCAGATAAGTACCAATGTGCACAACGAGGTAATTGATGGCAATGACAAAGCTACTATAGAGGATTCCGCTAATGATCTCTACACAACATACAATGCAAGCATTACCTCACAAAGGTCAAGAATTGAGACATAAGGTTTCCTTGCTACCAGACTAGCAGAAGAAAAGAGAAAAAGGTGTGCTGATACTAAGTTACTAACAAAACGTTTATTAATTTGCATGTCATTTGATGTTGATTTCAAGTAAACCAATGGGAGTCAAGAAAATGTACTGATGTGGATGGCAAATGATGTCCAATAGAACATTTTCCTTTCTTAAACGTACATTAGTTGAAGCAACTTGGAACTTCCATAGAATTGAGGGAACATGTCTCGAGACAACATTTTCCACAAATAAAATTAACAAAGTCAGCCGAGTTGAGGGAGGGCCTGAAGCAATGTGCTTAACCAATATACTTCGACTTGGATATTCTCTTTTATGCTATGTATGGAAGAAGATTGCTTTGGCTCTTGTTCACCAGTAGAACAGAAAAAAATCCAACTACAATGTTCTACTTCCCACATTAAACTCAACTACGTGAGGAAGAAGTCCAGCTTGCTCACAATTCCCACATCAAAGATGTGGATTTTTTTTTTACAAGAAAAAGAAATGTGAATCTTTTCAATCAATGGGAAAGCGACCAATAAGCCATAAGGAATTATTTGCATCATTGAGATTCTCAATCAGGCATGCATGTGCACACACACATAGTTGCAAGATGAAACAAGTCATGGCATCAACTCTTGGGTACCTCAGCTTGCCCAATCCTCCAGCGAGATGTAGACCAATTGATTGAACCCTCTCACTCTTTAAGAATAGAAGAGCATAGACTCCCTAAGATGGTTGTATGTATTCATAAGCAAAATAATCATGCAAAATAAACTTAGAAAAGCAAAAAAGAAGAAGAAAGAACTTAGAGTCTTAGACATCATCATGCTGCCGCAAGAAATATGAGCATTACCAGATACTGTTGATTCCCTGCCAAAGTTGGCTCATGCGAGTTATCAACCGCTTCTATAAATGGTATAAACTCATTTAGTCAATGACTGATCATCAAGCAATGCTGGAAACATCAACACCTGCACACAACTAACACATTTTGATGAGATACACTTGTATAAATGACCTAAGCTACATAATTATATCAATGGTTTATGAGGAACTATAAATAAATTACCTAGAAATCTGCAGATCATTTTTTGTATGGAAAATGATTCCTATCAGGATTGTAAAAGTCGTATCAGCGTCAGTAGCTATTGTGTTAGAATGTATCCAAGATTAACTCTATTTACTTTTCCTTTAATCGCAATGTATAGTTTGTCTTCGTAGGAATTTCTTTTCTTGGATTAGCTCGTCTTCCTAGGAATAGAGTTTCCACTTCTCATTTCTTTTTCTCTTTTTCATGCAGTATTTCAGCTAGAGAGCTAGCCATTTAATAGTTCTATCTGCATGCTTGTGTATACGTCCTAATGTATGTATATACAAAAATATGAGCATACGCACGTACATACATATGTACACATAAAATATGTACACACACACTAAGAAGAAAATTTTCTGTCTTGCATGCCTCTACCAAGCATCATCACTGAGGATTTTTACGTCTTGAAAAGGAATTTTCCTTTTATTTTGAGATAACTCCATAGACACTTTGAAGCTTTCTGATACTTAAACCCAGCTATTTAGTGCTTGAGGACATCGCATGGTGCCATACAGAGAATTTAATGGACTTTTCTTGAAAAAACCGCTGTAATTCTTTGGTTATGTTATAACATGATGACATAGTATCTGCTCAACCTGTTGTCCAAAGCCCATGCAAATTGCCATGGTTCTTTTGAGACTGATTAGTGTTTCTTTCTTCTAGTCCACATGAAGCAGTAGTATGCATAGCAATGAACACCTTGCTTTTCCATGTTGAATTCAACAAATTAACCATTGTACTCTTCCATGCAAAGCATATTAATTAGCAATTATGTGTAGGCAACATTCACGGGTCAATTCCACTGTCCCGTGTAAGAAAATAGAAGAGGGAAAATGCTCAGACAGTAAGGAAAAGTTTTTAGAAAATAAAAATGGAAACGAATAAGAAATTAAATTTCAACTGACAAGTTAAGTGTAAATTATGTCCTGTGCCTGTCATGGTAAGGTATCTGTTCGCATGTCTGCGCATAAGTGCATCTGAAACTTAATCTAAACTAATGATCAACGAAATACCATCAGATTGATGTACAATAGAAGGCCAAAGTACCAAACTGCAACGTGAAAGTGTCAATGAATTTGATTAGCAATTAACTTAGGAGGAAAACAATGAAAAAGTAGTACGCTAAAGGTGGAACCAGTAACGTTGTACTGCTTAAACAAAGAACAGCCAAACCAAGGAAAATAAAACATACTTCAAACAACAAGTTGACAATGTCATCATTGTAATCCGCTGGGTTGTCCTTTCCACCGCTTATCTTTTTATTGATCAGCTTAAGATGATCTGTTACTCTTTCTTCATCAAGAGTATGCAACACATTAAGAAGAGGGTTAACTGTATCTGACTCGAATTCAACACTGTAAGTCTGCTGAGCCTCGTGGTGCTGAGAAACGCACTGCGTACATTTCCTTAATTCTTGAGAAATTCTCCGCCATAAAAGTTTGAGGGGTGAGGCTTGCTGTTCATCGTTGTAGTAACTGTGAAAGGTTTCCAAAAGAGGCCCCATCAATTCCGGGTGGCCACACCAAATATGTATGTCATCTGGCAACTGAATAAGAAACTTGAAGGTATCCGAGAACCTGCACCAAGTATAAAAGTCCAAACATCTTCCTCTTGTAAGCTCAATCTTAATAATATTAGCATTTCAACTTATACTGATTCCAAAACCAGGCCAACATTAGCGTCGGAATAGTCATAAGCTTCTATCGCATCTAATTCCCAGATAAGAACACCAAGAGAGCAAATCCTCTTCTTATTGCTGCTAATCACAAGCGTGAACTCTGACCAACCTATTGTAGGTTGTTCACCTCTTTTATACGACAATAACCGTGAAACTACTTAACACTCCAACGACCTAACATCCATCGATGTACAATCCACTATGCAATGTCAATGTAAAATCAACTAATCGATGTTGCGTTTGTTTCTTTTTAGTTCATACTGAATAACGCACTAAACAAATAAAGCATCAGAACCATGAAAAGTCTTTTCCCGTAGCATAATTGCATAGCTACACTTTGGTTATTTGGACAGTCGACTGATGTATGACCTAAGTAACAAAATTTCCGCACTGATTCTTCGGCCGAAGCCAAAGATTTGAGAATCTTTTGCCGATCAGGAAGACGAAACAATAGTACCACGGAATTTTCTCTTATTTTGAACGTCCAGGAATATGGTGCACCAGGACGATCGAGATCTTCCACTTCCGAAATCACGGCCGTTCTAAAGAACAAAAACGCGTACGAAGTACTCACCATTCCTCCTTCTCCTTGCAAACTCTTCGTTTCTCCGAAGGATTGGCCGCAAAATTGTCCGCCCAGACGATTCGATCCCACCGATTCTGCAGTTCGCCTCTGCTGAATCCACTCATCTTTCTCCCTTCTTCTTGAACAGACGCTCACCCTGCGAGTCCTTAAATCGATGACGGAATGCAGTTAGGGCTACGAATCTGCCGCTTCTTCTTCCGTCTTGTCATGTCAATCGCGAGAGGTGATCGATTTTGATTTAAGCAACGTCGTTTCAAATCGAAAATGATGAACGGGAGAGGGAATAAGAGAACTCGAGAATTAGGTTTGAGGTTTTATCGTTCCCCTAGCCTTCGCTCTTTCCTTGGAGAGAGAAGGATCGAAGAAATGGAGGGAAAGATCCTACCCGCGCTTCGCGTGCACCGCGATGATCGAAACAAATAGAAGGGCACGTTTTCACGTGTTTATCAACGGGCGTGACGAGGACAGAGGGTCATATCCAGGCGTCAAGCTAAAGGATGTCTTGCTGCCAAGTGTGGAAAGAGAACCCTCTTCCTAGGCAAGAAAGGCTGTAGACATACACATGCATGATTGCGCGCCTACACATATATATACCTACGTACAAATACATGTGTATATACAAACTTATACATATATACATATCGATACATATTGATGAATATATATATATATATAGGGAGAGAGAGAAAGAGAGGAACGCTATTAGGTTTTATCTACTGGGTCCATTGCATGAAATTGATTGAACCCATTAAAAATTGTCATGAACCAACATTGTGTTTTCCCCCTCCTCCCTCTCTCTCTCTTTCTATATATATATATATATATATATATTTGGTATATTTGTGAGTGTGAGAGAAAGGGTTTAATATGTCTTTTCATACTTAAAAATTTTAAAAACTCATATTAAAAGATGAATAGTTGAGTTTAAAAGAAAGAAGGTACAGATTTTATATATATATATATATATAGAGAGAGAGAGAGAGAGATAGATAGATCAATTAAAGCAGCAGAAAGTGTTCTTTATTTTTAACACAATCAACAATCTCTTTAAATGAATGAGTGAAACTTTAAAAAATATGACAAATCAATAACACAGGGAATAATTTATATATATATATATATATATAGAGAGAGAGAGAGAGAGTATAGTTCATATATAAAGAAAGTATAGTTCACGCATACACTCCATTCACGTTTAATAAAAAAACTTAAATGCACATAATGCATTAAAACTCATATTAAAAGATGAATAGTTGAGTTTAAAAGAAATAAGGTACAGATTATATATATATATATATATATATAGAGAGAGAGAGAGAGAGATCAATTAAAGCAGCATATATTTTTAACACAATCAACAATCTCTTTAAATGAATGAGTGAAACTTTAAAAAATATGACAAATCAATAACACAGGGAATAATTTATATATATATATACATATAGAGAGAGAGTATAGTTCATATATAAAGAAAGTATAGTTCACGCATACACTCCATTCACGTTTAATTAAAAACTTAAATGCACATAATGCATTAAATATAAAATATAAAAGTATATGATACTTTTTACTTTTTAAACTTAAATCTCTACTTTTGATCGTGTCACTCAAATTTAGAGGATTTGAGCATAAATGAGTATGTATTTACCATTTTATACATAATATATGTACATATAAGCAGATATACATTTGTGCATTTTCATAATCTAACTCTCTCGAGTGATCTTCATTTGACAATTTCCATGGATATCCAAACTACTTTAAGTATGTTTTTCTTAATAATTTAATTGTCAATGGTCATAAACGAGATTGTATTCGTTATCTAATGTTTGCTTGTGTGTCCATAACTCTACCTCAAGTTCTTTGTGGTGCACATCTTTAGCATATGCCATGGGTTATTGACCAACACTCGGCACTAAAAGCACTGCTGCTCTTGTTATTGCTTTATAATATTTATTTTTTAGTTAAATGTTACTTTGTCTTAAAGAACACCGGATGCACTTATATTTTAGCAAACATAAAATAATTATATGCGCAATACTTCCGGCTGTAAGTACTGAGAATTATCTTTTCTGAAACATGGTGCGCACTCATCTTTTTACAACAACATAAGTTTATTAAAAAGCACTTAGGAAGTGGCACCAACGCATCAATCATGAACTCTCAAGAAATCAAACAAACTTCACAACAATCGAACAGTTCCAACAAATCTTGCCCTCTTCCAAGAAGACACAAGAAAATGGGTAATTCACTTGGTGATTTCCTTATATCTTAAAAAACCCTCATATTCAAAAATCTTATATTCATTTTCTTTCATATAAGTGAGAAGAATTATAAAAGTAAAAAGAAAGAAGATTGTATCACCTTTCATCTTGCTTTAAGAAGTGTTCTGTTACAAGATAGCTTCATCAAGTTGTAGCAGCAGGAATTACATTTGCCTCACAGTATGGTTTCAAGCCCTTGAGGTGCTTTCCTGACTCCGTTGCAGCCCTTCATACGATCGTCAAAGAGAATATAGCAGAACTCCTACACATAGTGCATATTCTTAACCATATTATATTAAGCTCAATAACAATGTACAGTAAAGGTGCTCATTTTTGCATTAAATATGGATTTAATTTAAAATAAGCTTTTAAAATACGAACCTCTCGACCTAAGGAATTAGAGGTTTTGTGTAGAACCGAGTTATGCTCTCAGCTTCATAGTTTTGTAATCTGACTCTATAAATTGTAGCATCTATGTAAGTTGTTTTTTTGTCAGCTGAATAAAAAAAAGTCTTTCATCTTGCTTTACCACAAAACTACCAAAAAAATCCCTGTTCGTGGCCTCCAAAGTTGAAACAAAAGCAGTATTTGGTTTGACCTGCTTTTAACACACACAACACGATCCACGTTACTGCATGCAATAAAGTACCTACATAGAAAACCAAGATAACACGACTTAAAGACGTCCACGTTGGTTTCGGCCTATTGCGACACGAAAGTAATGGACAGTGTTATAGGTTAACTTGTTTTTGGCATGGTTCGATACGACATGAACGCTACCCAAAACACAAAAAATGAATCTTCCATCAAAATCTCTTAGAGGACAACCATAGCACGTGGGATGAAGCCAATACAGGACGAGTCTTGTGCGGTTGAGAAGCCATTGACAAGGTTGGCTGGCAGGTGGTTGTTATACGTAGAGTTCAAATATAGCGACTATTTCTTCCCCATTAACCGCGACCATCCACGCCCTCACGGTCCCTGCCGGAGCTCCACCGCTTCATTATCCTTCTTCACACAACAAAACAAGTCAGAAGAAGAGAAAGGAGAGACAAACAAAGAAGAAAAGAGACAGAGAGAGAGCCATAGAGAAAGAGGGGGTGTTATTGCACCCCCCGTGAGATCTCTATGACTCATTTGTAGAGAAAGAGAAAAGAAAGAGAAGGACGTTGCAGGCAGCCATTGATTGCCATCATCAGCTTTTTTCTTTGCGATTCAGAGAGAAAAACATGAACATAGGCAAAGGAGGGTCGGTGGCCGTGGCTGTAGACAGGGACAAAGGGAGCCAGTATGCTTTGAAGTGGGCGGTGGACAATCTTCTCACAAAGGGACAGGCCCTTTCCATGGTTCACGTCAAGGTCAATAATCAGGTCATCCCAAACACAAGTAAGCAAAGTCTCTTTCTCTCTCTCAATGTAGTTTAGGAGATATACTCGTATGTCTGTGTGTATATATCTTAAGTTGATATATGTAGGTATGTATCTAGTGCAAAAGTTTGATATCGAGATTTTGATTCGTGAAGTTAAATGCAGCTGGATCTAAGAAATATATCTAACCCCACTCAGAGTGAAGGCTTGGTTTTGCTTTTGACATATAATAACATACTGTATCATCGTCCATTTAAATCTCAGTATAAGCTACATGACGGCCAAATCTTCGAGTTCGAGAACGAACTTCTTTCATTTGGGCGTCATTTAGTTTTCATACGACTTGTAAAGTGAGAATCCATATTCTTGTTGTTACCATCGCAGGCGTTACAGAAGATACTGACAAGGAACTGTATAATGACCAAATCAAAGAACTTCTCCTGCCATTTAGATGCTATTGCACTCGTAAAGATGTAAGCATCAGATCATTCATTTCATTTTATCATATATATATATACATAATACTTGCTGTGCCTTGGGAAACCTCAGATAGATGGTTGAGTTTAGAAGTAAAAAGTCAAAAAGTAGACATATGTACTCTTTGCAGGTGTATTTGTTGGTGAAGTCAGCCATTCATATCGAGAATTTTCAAGGATGGACAAGCATATTAAACTCACCATTATATATATATATATATATATATATATATATATATATATTGTGTGTGTGTGTGTGTTTTTGTTTAGGCATTGCTTTTTAATTGTCTAAAATCTAATCTTTTGGTTTCAATTCAGATTCAATGTAAAGATGTTATCTTAGAGGACAATGATGTGGCTAAGGCAGTCAATGAATACGTTTCTCAGTCTGCAATTGAAAATCTTGTGATTGGTGAATCAACAAAAAGTTCATTTTTAAGGTAATTTGTTTACTGTTTCAGTTAGTAGCGTTAGCGGTAACTGTATATGTATGCTTACACTTGACATGTATTCATATATACGCATGAAGATATACAAACCATTTCTATGGAAGCTGCTTCTCTAGAATGCCTTAGTAAAAGTTTAGAAAGATTATCTTGACCCTTTTCAGGAACTTTGCTGCAAGTATTTCTTGTGGCTTGATACACCTCGGTTGATAGAATTAACATTTTATGGCAGAAGACTTAAGAACCAGGATCTATCTATTAACATTGTGAAAGGAGCACCTGATTTCTGCAATGTATATGTTATTTCCAAAGGCAAGGTAAGTTCGCTTCGAGCAGCTACCAGGCCAGCACCATCGACTCAGACAGCTCGGCAAGCGTCCAATATCCAGCCAAGTTACAGGAGTGAACCCAATGCCATGCCAAGTTTTAGGAGTGATCCTGCGGAAAGCTCTCTATCTTTCGCAAAAGGTCTCTTGTTTTCGTTTCTGCCTTCCTGCGTTCAGCCATCAACATTGTTTTTATGCTTCCCATTATGTTTATTCTGTCTTTTGACTCTGTATTTCATTTTGAATTTGCAGCTGATCAGAATGATAGCGTGGCTGCAGCCAAGTAAGTAAAAGAGAGACTTTATGCATTAAATTTTGGGTATTAACTTTGGCGAACTTAATTATTTATCCAGTTCCATATTGGTACTTGAAACTTAGCCTGGCAGCCTGGCTATGGTATTATTCTTGATGAATTAAGTATCGAGAGCAAGATGCCAATGGTTGATTGGTAACTTTGTTATGAGTAACAATTTCGGCTGAAGTTCATCATCAATAAATTTGAATTGCTTTAGCGGGGTGCCCGTATCAATGAGTGCGGAGCACGTAGATCAATCCGTGCAAGAATAGACACCAGCAGAGCTGTTCTAGTTGCCACCATAGACATAATCCTTCAATTTGTAACTTCTGCATATCAATCCTTTAGCACTTGGCAGAGCCAACGAGTGATTGAACTGGGTCAAGATTTTGGTGAAGCTATCATGCATTATGAACTCGATTCAAGTACAACTTTGTGATGTGATTGGAACTTACGGTGGATCAGGTCTTCATTTGCGAGGGCAGGAAGGTTGCCTGTTATGCGGCGTACCAGTGAGGTGATAACACCGGAGAATGACACATTTGTTAGCAACACTTGGAGGAGCACAGACAAACTGTTTCCTCCTTCACTGAGCGAGCATCTTGATACAGGAAGAAATGCAAGGTTATCAAATGGCAGTAGTATAGATGCAGACTCCATGTGCTCCGATCGCCGAAGTTTTCAGTCGCCGCTTCACTATCCACATAAGTCTGTTGATCTCTACTCCAGTGACATAGAGTATAACTCGTACTCTTCTTCTCATCCTCACAGTAATCCATCATGGTCATCACAGACACAAGTAAGTGACGAGCAGAGAGAGATAGCAGAAGAATAAGTCACAGATTTTACATCTCGTGACTTGGTTTCATGTTGCAGGAGGATTTAGAAGCTGAAATGAGGAGATTGAAGCTCGAACTTAAACAAACAATGGATATGTATAGCAATGCATGCAAAGAAGCTCTCACGGCACAACAAAAGGTATAGCTAAATGCTTTTGTCAGTTCTTCGAATGAATGACAGTCATAAAATGCATTCCAACATAATGCAGATAGTGAAATTGTGAATAGGAGTGACAAACTTACTCATTTTACCAACTGCTTATATTGATATTTGTTGAGTTGGTGTCTTGAACTCCATATGTGTGTCCATTTTGTCCACACAAATGTTGGTTTAAATCTGATTATAGAAGAGTCCTATCTCTTTAAAGGAACACAATGTTTCAAAGCCTACCGTGTGAGATGACTTGTTGGTTAGGCTGTTGCTTAGGAACGTGAGAGTCCCTCTCTGTAATTCGTTTATGTTGCTGTCCTTTGAAATAATAGGAAATCCTTTTCTTTTGCCACATGGATATAGGAGTGGCCGAGATCCTTCATGGAACCATGTTAATTTTGGTGTGTTTGTTTATCTTTCTCCTTTTATTCTTCACCGATTTGCTTTCTTTGCTAGGTTTTAGATTTTTTTGTCACTTTTTGTTCTCTATGAATTCTGCAAATTTTCCTTTATGGACTAGTTTCCATATGGAACAGAAAGATAAATCCACATACAATGTAGAAGAGTAACCACACCTTATTTCTACTGTTTGTACATCTTTTAGTTTATAGATCATGGGGAGGGAGAATAGTAGTTCATACCACATTTCCGATAAACGTAAAATGCAACAAGTTGACCATTGGGATTCTATGGTACTCACATGTGCACTTGTTGTAGGCTATGGAACTGCATCGTTGGAAACTGGAGGAGCAACAAAGGTTGGAGGAGGCAAAAGCTAGCTGAGGGGGCAGCTTTGGCCTTGGCAGAGAGGGAAAAGGCCAAGTGCAGAGCAGCCTTAGAGGCAGCAGAGGCATCTCAAAGGATAGCAGAGCTGGAAGCTGAAAAGAGAAAGAATGCAGAGAAGAAGGCCCTAAGAGAATCAGAAGAGAAGAAGAAAGCTTTAGATGCATTGACAAACACAGACGTTCGCTGCAGGCGGTACACAATTGAAGAGATCGAAGCTGCAACGGAATTCTTTTCAGGAGCAAGGAAAATTGGCGAAGGGGGGTACGGACCAGTGTATAAACGCTATCTGGACCATACAGAGGTAGCGGTCAAAGTTCTAAGACCTGATGCAGCTCAAGGGAGGATGCAATTCCAACAAGAGGTAGGAAACTTTCAGCTATCTCTGTTGTTTTTTCTTTGGTTAATGGCTGGTCTGTCGGATACTTTTCAAATTTTCCCATTTCACAAAATGTAAGCAAGAGCATTAGGGCGTTTCTGGTGGAGCAGATTACCCTAAACCATAAATGTATGCATCGCGGATGGTGCCGAACAGAGAGAAAATTCACTTTGGTCACATGGATCAAGTGCTATTAGTCCAGCAGAATCGACTTTTAAAGACATTTTTTTTTCACTTTTATAGAATTAAACTTACTTCGGTCGGCAACTTGAACAGGTTGAAGTTCTGAGTTGCATAAGGCATCCCAACATGGTTTTGCTCCTTGGTGCCTGCCCAGAATATGGCTGCCTTGTCTACGATTACATGCATAATGGCAGTCTGGAAGATCGGCTCTTCCGTCGAGGAAACACCCCACCTCTGTCATGGCAACTTCGGTTCAGGATCGCGGCGGAGATTGGAACCGGCCTGCTCTTCCTTCACCAGACCAAGCCAGAGCCGTTGGTCCATAGAGATCTCAAGCCAGCAAACATCTTGCTTGATAGGAACTTTGTCAGCAAGATCAGTGATGTGGGTCTGGCTAGGCTGGTCCCTCCTAGTGTAGTCAATGATGTGACTCAGTATAGGATGACCTCCACTGCTGGTACCTTCTGTTACATAGATCCTGAGTATCAGCAGACTGGAATGCTTGGTGTCAAGTCGGATGTATACTCCCTTGGAATCATGCTGTTGCAGATCATCACCGCGAAGCCAGCAATGGGCCTAACCCACTACGTCGAACGGTCCATCGACAAAGGAACTTTTGCAGAAATGCTGGACCCAGCAGTTCCTGATTGGCCTATGGAGGAGGCTCTGGCTTTTGCTAAAATGTCTCTGAGATGTGCAGAACTAAGGAGGAAGGATAGGCCTGATCTTGCCGCTGTGGTCTTACCTGAGCTGAACAGGATGAGAGCCCTTGCAGAAGAAAACATGGTGCATTATAATCTTGTCGCAAGTGCTAATACTTCTCCTAATCCTAGCTTGGCAATGATGCGCAGCCAGGTAAACGAAAGGAACTTCCACCTCATCTTTTACCATAAGCCATTTTACCTTTCATGCCGGCCCTCCATCTCTAATCAACAATCAACTTTTCTCTCTCTCTCTCTCTCTCTCTATGTATATATATGTGTGTGTGTGTGTGTGTGTGTTCTATGTATGCGTGTGTATGTACTATTACTGTATAAATAATATAAGATAGTATGAAATAATATATGTGCGTATTATTAGCCAAACTTTCATAATGTCTTCAAAAGAGTTGCAGTTGGATTCATTCCAAGAGTTATTTTCTTTGCAGGAAGTGATCAGTGCATCTATTTTATCATCTGGATTCATTAATGAGGAGTGTTTGAAGAGCCATTCAAATACATCATCGTCCATGTTTGGGAGGAGAGCTTTCTGAGAAAGGGAGTGATGGAACACACCAACCAGTTTTGGCAAAAATTCTTGAGGTAGTTGTGTTTTTGATCGAAACCATGATGTTGCTCTTTGAACTTTCTATGTGATCATGGCAAAAGAGAGATCACAATGACACCTAAGTTGCATCAACAAAACCAAGTATAAGGTCATATCTCACCTAATTGTGGGATCTCACCCACTCTAGAGTGATCCCAAGCACTGATATTGGCTTAAGTATCAGATATAGCTACCTAATTATTTACCACAAAGTACAAACTGTTATTTTTGTTGCATTTCTTCAAATGTTGTCAATTATTAGTTTGTTAATGGGTAAGGGATTATGAAAACTGGGTTATTCTGAGTTTTAACAAATTACATATACATATATAGCCATATCTCTGAATTCATGGCGTAGCCGATGCTAATTCGAGTTGGTCAGGTTTATAAAACTCAATGTGTTGGCAGAAAGAGCAATAGCTCACCTGGCTAAGGGATCAGCTCACAAGTTGTAGATCATTGCACCCAGACATGTCCGGTTTAGTTATGCTTCCACTGTTGGGAACCTGTAATTTTATTTAAAGAATTAAAAAATATTGGATTTTTTTTAAAAGACCGGAACCAGAGGTTTGGAACTGTCGGTTCCAGTTTGGTTCCAGGTTCAGCCGGTTCCTGGCCTCCACCGGGCACTGATAATGTCTAATTGTACCCATGAAAAAACAAACCTCAGCAGTGGGTTATGTTTTTGTTCGTGCAAAGCTTCTTATCAGGTCTAAGTGTGACACAATCTCTCCCTTGCAGGTCTTGTGGAGCTTCTCTTCAGCACAAACTGCTGCTATATGAAATTTGCTTAAAGGGCTGATGGAGAAGTTTCAGATCAATAGCTCTTATATTGAAAGAGCATATTGTCTTCCAGACACTTGAGAAATTATCTCCTATGGTTGTTTTTGCTTAGTAAATATCGGCAACACGTCGGCAATGTCAAGACATTAACCTGTCAAAATACTTGTAACAGTTGAGTATTTTCACTTCCTTTATTGTCTTGTAGCGTTTTTAAGGTCTACATTAACACCAAATATTTCCAATTTTCACGAGGTTTCCATGTACAAAGGTTTATGAGTTTGTCCTAAATGTGTTTGTACAATGGTGAGGTGTAATGAGCAGTCTTCTTGAAATTTATCCCTGTAAAGAGCTTCATATGTTGGAATAATTCACCGTATGGGAAGAAAGAAATTTTTCATGGAATATGATTTGCTTCAACGAGAGAGAGGGGTTGGTGTATGCAAAAAATGCCTGAACTATAGATGAAAGAAGAATAATTCAGATTAAAATAATAGAATATTACTTTTTATTTTTCAAGGTGTTCTTTGTTTTAATATGGATCATTCATCTTTTTCTATTGAACAGTCAGGCTGTGTGCACAAGCTCTCTCTCTCTCTCTCTCTCTCTCTATATATATATATATATATATATATAGTTCTGAGATATACCGTGTGTTCTCCCTTTCTTTTTCCTATTTTCTTACTTTTAATCTTAATTCTAAAGTACATTAGGAGGTTGAGGTATTGGAGAAGCAGGTGCACTGAATTTGATTTTTCTGATGAGATCTTCATGTAATGACACTGACATGTGCAATTTTATCACCTTCCCAATCTTTCTGTTCCACCCAAAGGAGAGAGAGAGAGAGAGAGAGAGAGAGAGAGAGAGAGAGAGAGTTGTCTCTGGTGCCCATTGTGGCGCTCGTTCAGGAAATTAATGGCGACTGCTCGTAAATCGTTTTAGGAACTCCTTCGGAAACAGCAAAGGGACCAAGCGGTGCCCATTGTGCTGCCTGGACTCTCTTTAGATCACGATTTGAGGCTGAAAAGATATTTATGGATGGAAAATGTTGGATCATGACTCAAGATTGCTAAGGATAAGAACAAATAATTCTCCACTTTCATGATTTGCCACAATGGGTCCTTCAAGAGAGACTCATGGGTGGTGGACCTCCCAAATATTTGTTTCTCAACGTTTCAAATTTGACTGTTAACATTTCTCAAAGGGCTAAAACTTTTGTGCATGCTTGATGGGTCGCATAATGCTAAAAATTGATCCAATTTATTTGAAGTCTCCAAGGAGATTGTACAGAAATTAACTTCATTTCTGACTTAGGAAATATATTTTCTAATTGCCAAAAATTTTGTTTTTTTTTTTTATTTTAATCAGCAGTTTCAAGGTAAAGATTATAGAGCAGCAATTAGACCTACGATGTTTTATGGTTCTTGGGCAATTAATCATCAATATGTACAAAAGACGTTTGTGACAGAAATGAAGATGTTGAGATGGATGAGTGGTCATACAAGAAAAGACCGGATACATAATGAGGTTATTAGAAACAAATTAGGAGTGACACCAATAGAGGATAAAATGAGAGAATATAGTTTAAGATGGTTTGGACATATAGAAAGAAGGTCAAAAGAAGAACCTTTAAGAAGGTATGAAAAACTAAATTTGGAAAGTATTAAAAGAGGTAGAGGACAACCACAAAAGTGTTGGAAAGAAACAATAAACAATGATCTAGCTTATTGTGAGTTAACTGCTAGCATGACACATGATAGGGATTTGTAGAAACAAAGAATCCATGTAGCCGACCCCGTCTAGTATGGGAAAAGGCTTAGTTGTTGTTGTTTTATTTTAATCAGCAGTTTCGCGTCCAGCTTATGCTCCATTGTCGAATGTCTTGTTCGTCTTCGGCTCTGTTGGAACGAGCTACTCAGCCAAACATAGTTGCATGATATGTAGATTATATTTGTATCCTAGTATATGATGTACATATATACATATTATAAGAAATTGATATATGCTAGTACACCTAAGTGCTAGTAAATCCAAGTGTACTTTACTAGTATCTTGGTGCACTAGTATATACTGATTTATCTACATGTATATATATACATACATACACACATGTAGACAGACAAACATGCAACTGCACACACACATATATAGGCAAGCTTTGGAATAGGTCCAGGTTGATAAAGTTGAAATGGGTGGAAAACTTTTTCCTTCATGTAGTAATTTTTGAGCTGTTTAGTTTTCCCTGAGAAAACGTAGGATTGCCTCAAGGGGGGTGATACAGTTGAAAGGGGCCTATGGCCACGAGAAGGATAGTCAGGGGTTCGACTCTTATGAGTGCTGCTTCAATTCATGCACAAGCATGCATAATGCCTAGCATAGGCCTTAGGTTGAGTCCTGATCTCAGGTAGTCGGTGCCTGTTACTGTAAGCTTCCATGCAATGTTGCATTGGTACGCCAAAATTGGCATTGTACCTGTACCGGGTATGGGTACGCGTATGGGTACGTCCAGAGAATGGCATACTGATACGCGTACCCACTTTTGGGTATGTCACGTACCGGTACCGGCTACATGAATGGATCGGGTTGGCCCATATAGATATGGGTCAACCCGATTCAAATTGAAAAATATAAATATGCTGCGAATTACCCTTGCCCCAAACCAATCATGCGTCTCTACCTCTCTCTCTCTCTCTCAAACTTGTTTCTCTTCAAGAGCTTGTCTTGGATTTCCGGCGACTGTGAGGGTTAGATTCCGGGTAGGTATTTAGCACTTACTCTTTTAGAATAGTTGGACATACTGAAGAGCAGGTGACGGCTTGCGTCTCTCTCTTTCTCTTCAATCATGTTTCTCTTCAAGAGCTTGTCTTGGATTTTCGGCGACTGCGAGGGTTGGATTCTGGTGAGGTATTTAGCACTTACTCTTTCGGAACAATTGGGCTTACTGAAGAGCAGGTGACGGCCTGCGTCTCTACCTCTCTCTCTCTCAATCCTGTTTCTCTTCAAGAGCTTGTCTTCAATTGGAACAGTTGGACTTACTAAAGAGCAGGTGACAGCTTGTATAGTAGCTAGTGCTAATACAATGATGGCTTGGTTTTGAATCTTTTGATTGATACGCATCGTATATAGATGAGTTTGGGCTTGTGTAGTAGCTAGTGCTAATGGCAACTTAGCCATGTCCAACACTGTGTTAGCTTGATAAAAGTTGGATTCAATTGTAAAGAAACTAGCGAACTAGGTTTTGTGCATGAAATAGTTCGAAATATAGTAAGATCCTCGTCCACTCTTGCTATACATGCATGTGCACACACACACACTATATATATATATATATATATATATATATATATATATATATATATATATATATATATATAAGTTTTCATAGATCTTTGTTACTACTTACTACCAATATGCATACGTACATATCAATGACTTTTGCAATTATTTCATTTGGTGCATAATGTTTCGTAATAGATACTTGGCAAACTTTAATTCATTCATTAGCAGTATTCAGTTGTATTTGTTGGCCACTTGGCATTATGTAATTGTTAGCTTGTCAGAGTATTGATAAAAGTAAAGATATCATAGTAATAACACCCTCATTTTGTTTATTTTTAGATGTCTAATATGTCTGCTACTGGTAGTACATCATTTGTTTCTATCATCAGTAAATTTGCATTTAGAAAACCCAAAAAAGGTTGTCCGCTTTGGGCATATGTATCCTTGTTACAAGACAAAAAGACAGGAGGTGGAAATGTAAGTTGGCGAACTTATAAAGGTTCATATTTTAGAGTGAAGTGTTACTTATTAAAGGAAAAAGGAAATGACATAGTTGTTTATTCGGGTGTTACTGATCAATATCTTTCAAAGATGAGACAAATTAAGAGAGAAGCACATGAAAAAGTTAGACAATTGGCAGTTCTCTTACCTACTAGAACTACAAGCTTGAATCCACCTATATTTGAATGGTTTGATGGAAGTAAGAGAAAAATAGTAGGTGAAAGCCAATTGACAAAACATTTAATAATGAAGCAAGGGATCACTTGACATGTGAAATAGCAAGATTATTTTACTCTATAGGTTTACCTTTTAATATAGTTAGAAACCCTTACTATGTTAGTGCATTCAAATATGCTTCTAACACTTCAATTTCGGGTTTTACTCCACCTAGTTACAATGCTATCAAGACTACACTATTGCATAAAGAGAAAGCTCATTTAATGAGATTGCTTTAACCTATCAAATATACTTAGGCAGAAAGGGAGTAAGCATAGTTACAGGTGGATGAACTGATGTACAAAGAAGACCTTTGATTAACTTTATGGATATTTCAGATGCAGACCCTATGTTTTTAAGGTCTATTGATTGCTCTTGTGAGTTAAAAGATAAGAACTTTATTGCGGATGAAATTATGAAAGTTATTAATGAGATTGGATCTCAAAATGTTGTGCAAGTTATAACAGATAATGCACCTGTTTGTAGAGCAGTTGGGATGATTATTGAATCAGTTTATCTTAATGTTTTTTGGACACCATGTGTAATGCATACATTAAACCTTACAACAACAATAACTAAGTCTTTTCCCATACTAGACGGGGTCGGCTACATACATTAAACCTTGTTTTGAAAAATATTTGTCAGCCTAAGAACTCTATAAATAATGAAGTTCCTTATAATGAGTGTTATTGGATAACAAATGTTGTTGAAGATACCATTGCTATTAAAAACTTTATCATGAATCATTCTATAAGGTTAGCAATGTATAACCAGTTTGTGCATCTAAAGTTACTTGTTGTTGCTGAAACAAGATTTTCTTTGACGATTATTATGTTAAAAAGGATAAGAACTATCAAGTATGATCTTCAAATAATGGTTATTAGCGACCAGTGGTCTCATTATAGAGATGATGATGCTTCAAAGGCTGTAGTTATGAAAGATATGATCTTTAATGACATTTAGTGAGATAAGATTGATTATATTTTAAAGTTTACAAAGCCTATTTATGATATGCTTTGACTATGTGATACTGATAAGTCAGTCTTTCATTTGGTTTATCAGAAATGAGACTCTATGATTGAGCAAATAAAGACAACTATTTATCAACATGAAGACAAAGAGTTAAATGAATATTTCACCTTCTACAAAGTAGTATATGATATTCTCATTGATAGATGGACCAAAAGTTACATACCACTTCATTTGGCGCATTCTCTAAATCTGAGGTAAACTCTTTTAAGTTTTATGATTTAAATAACTTTATTTTTTGTTTAATTATTATGTTGAAATTTGATATTTTTGTTTTCTATTTTATAGGTCTTATATAAGGCAATGGATTGAAGAAGTTTCTAATAGAATTCCCCCACACAAAGATAACAAAATTTGTGAAGGAAGGAATAAATGTATTCGAAGGTTCTTTCAAGATACAAAAGAAAGGTTAGAAGTTACAAAAGAATTTGTGATATTCTCAAGTAATAAAGAACTCAAACAATTTGATTGTTTGGAAGATAGATGGAGTTTATCTCCAAAAGAATAGTGGGTTATTCATGAATCATCAATTCCTAAGCTTCAAACAAAGGCTTTAAAGCTTCTTTCTCAACCATGCTCGTCTTAATATTGTGAAAGAAATTGGAGCACATATTCCTTCATCTATTTTTATAGAAGAAATAAGTTAAAGCCTCAAAGAAGTGAAGATTTGGTTTTTGTTCTTACCAATCTTCGTCTTCTTTCAAGAAAGAGTAAGGATTGCGTAGAAGGTGAGACAAAAATGTAGGATGTTGGTGGAGATAATTGAGATCTATTTAAGAGAAGAAATTCTTGAAATTACATCATTGTCTCTTGATGAATCAAATATGGAAGCAGTCCTTTTTACATATAATAGTGAAGGAAATACTGAGATCGAGACTATTGGACTTTGAAACTTAGAATTTTGATATGCATTGCAACTTTTTTTGTGTTGATATAAATATATAATATTTTGTTGGAATGATATTGTTTCATTGTATCCAAGTTTGTGTTTGGTGAACTATGTAATATGAGTTTGTTGTGAGTTTATGTAATATGTAGGAAAACTGCACTACAATGTATGTATTGGTCAACTATGTAATATGAGTTTAAAACAGGTGCATATCATAATCACCTTCATTTGATTACACCTTTTCATTGATTTTGAGCTAACTTCATGAGGCTTATCATTTAGATATTAAGATGGATGTGCAAGACATGCATAGCTTTGAATCGGGTTCATTTGATAAAGGTCTCTATTTCTTGATTACTTCTTTTTGCATATGTTTCTCTTGCTTATATGTTGTTGTAACTTCATTATTTTGATTTATGTTATTCTTGAAATGATGCTTACTCTTGATTCTCTTATGGTAAGCATAACAATGATAGGGATCACCTTTTATGAAACACTTTTAGCCATTGGGACAACATATGTGCAAGGGGAAGATGTGGCAGCAAGAGGTCGAATATTGTTGTTTTCTGTTGGAAAAAATAATGATGACAATCAAAACTGGGTATGACATAAACTCTGTTTCATTCTATTGCTTAAAGAAAAATTAGTACTTTTTCATCATGTGTATTTTTTAGCTAACTTCATGAGGTTTATCATTCAGATATTAAGATGGATGTGCAAGACATGCATAGCTTTGAATCGGGTTCATTTGATGTTGTGATTAACAAAGGTCTCTATTTCTTGATTACTTCTTTTTGCATATGTTGCTCTTGCTTATATGTTGTTGTAACTTCATTATTCTGATTTATGTTATTCTTGAAATGATGCTTACTCTTGATTCTCTTATGGTAAGCACAACAATGATGGGGATCACCTTTTATGAAACACTTATAGCCATTGGGACAACATATATGTAAGGGGAAGATGTGGCAGCTAAGAGGTCGAATATTGTTGTTTTCTGTTGGAAAAAATAATGACGACAATCAAAACTGGATATGACATAAACTCTGTTTCTATTCTGTTGCTTAAAGAAAAATAAGTACTTTTTCATCATGTGTATTTTTGAGCTAACTTCATGAGGTTTATCGTTCAGATATTAAGATGGATGTGCGAGACATGCATAGCTTTGAATCTGGTTCATTTGATGTTATGATTAACAAAGGTCTCTATTTCTTGATTACTTCTTTTTGCATATGGTGTCTTGCTTATATGTTGTTGTAACTTCATTATTCTTATTTATGTTATTGTTGAAATGATGCTTCTTCAGGGACTCTTGATTCTCTTATAGTAAGCACCCCAATGATGGGGATCGCCTTTTATGCTACACATATTGGATCTCAAAATGTTGTGCAAAAATCGGCGACTAGTCGACTATAGTGGTATGTGTTTGTTGTTTAATTGTCCTTACTTTGAAGAAGAGTATAAATGACATTCTTATAGCTAAAATAAAATTATTCTCAAACACTAGAATGCTCTTTAAAATATAGAAGGCTCTATATAATTGTGTGTGTATTTATATATATATATATATATATATATATATATATATATATGTAAATTTTTAGTTCCCGTACCTTAATTTTCTAAAAAATTGCGTACCCCACAGGCCTACTGGGTACCGGTACCGTACCCCTATCCATGCAACATAGCTTCCTAAGCTTTAGGCGGCGTCTTCCATTACTCGCTCCCACATGACGGTGCCTCAGCTCCCTTTCCACAGTCGGCACAGGCTGAAAGGACTTCATTTTCTTCTATGCATGTAACTTAAAAAGAAAAAAAGAGCTGGGATTTATTGAAACTTTCAAACAGGGATTAGGACTACTGAATGCACACCCAAGTATGAACTCGAGAGAGAGAGAGAGAGAGAGAGAGAGAGAGAGAGAGAATGACCGTTTTTGACTTATCAACAAGCAATATTCTTTCGGCACTTAGATCTTTAAGGAACAGCTAAAGCAACCATTGCTCCTTTCGAATATGACAAACTAATCTTTCAGTCTTTTTCAGGGTAAAGAAAATAAATCATTGCAGTTTCGTTTTCGTTTCATCTTTTTTTTGTTACAAAGGGAGGCCGAGCCACCCCTCACGGAATTGAACTCCCCACCTACAGCTGGGGATTCAGAGAGCCTGCCAGTTGAACTAACACTCTGTGTGCTACACTTTGCATTTTTTGTTTCGCAATGAAGCCAAATTCGAATCAATGGACCTAAGTAACTATCCTTTTCAGAAATGTTTATCATCTGATGAACTTGTCCTGCAACCAGGTAGCCGACGGCCAGCGAAAACTCAGCTGGATCTTTTACATGGAGACTGATTTTTTAAGCATCAATTTATCATATTTCGCAAGAACTCCGAATTTAAATTCTCTTAAGCAAGAATAATTCTAGATATTAGCTCATACTAATCGGACTCCGCCAAGAGTTGACTAACAATACAACTATGGCAACCATTGATAGCTTGATGAACGAGTGAGCAAAGCTATCAACCATTACCTATAGTATCAAACAAGGGAAAATTATTTAAGTGCATAATTGTACAGTTAAGGAGTCAACTTCAAAAAAGCCACTAAGATTATGAAGTTATCTAAGAGATATTTGCAACATAATTGTCATTGTTTTTTTCTGATTTTTGCAAAGTTCTACTAAATATAACAGTTTTTCTTAATCCGCCCACACCTTACTATCTAATTCAAAATACACACCTCAATTGTGCTTACTTTCAAGCTAGTCACAGGATAGCTCAATTCAAGTTGAGGCCTAAAGCGAAATTCCTAAAATTATAAGTATAAAATTTGTTGGGCCTATAAAATTAAGTATTACAAGTTTGGCCTAAAAATCTAGGGCCTACACATTGATACCATAAGAAGTTTAAAATTCAAGGCTTAAGGCGGACCGCTGGTTAATCAGCTCACCACAATTTTCAAATCCAAAAATGGTCCTTCGATGATTATCTCACTGTTGTAGATTTGAATATTTACATCGAATCTATTTCTTCGTAACGATCCCTCTTCCATAACAATTGCTAAGATTGCCGAAGCCCGGATAACCATCTTATTTGCAGTATTTAGGACACAACTAATCAAATTATAGCTAGGCTTGTAACATTTGCAGCTGAATTAACCCTATGGACTGGTTTTGGTAAATCAACCAAACTGCTTCTGGTCTTCGATTTGGTTTGGTTCGTGATGAGCTTATTGTGTTTGGTTCGTGATCTACACGATGTAAACAATCGGACGGGCAATCTCGTGTTTGGAAGACGCCTACCAGATACGCGAGCCCCCGGGTATTGATCTCGAAACCTCAACTTGAAGGACTTTTGAGTTGACCCCTTAGCCAAGAGAGCTGTCCGCTCCTTGTGTGCCTCATCAAACGCAACGAGTCAGTTCACTAAATACACAAGAAAACTTACCTAAACTTCAACCACCAGCCTATGCATACAGATCAGGACATCTTTTTATAGCCCACCAGCCTTTATCATGATCAAAAGATAATGTTGTTTATATGTGTATTATAGCTGAGACCTTGATCCCGAGGAAATATAGAAGTCTTACCCAAGTTTTGGAAAATATTTTCTAGAGATAATAATGATTTGAAATAATAAAATGAACAAAAATTATATAAGTCAAAGATGCTATACAGCAATAAATCCAAATCCGGAACCTAAACTAAGCTTTTCTGGACGATCCTTTAACATCCCAACAATTAATATCATAATAGTAATTATTTTCTTCAATATTCGAAAGCCTTGTTCTCTTTTAAGGTGTTCATCATCTAAATTCTTATGCACTTGCTGCAACCCCATCTATTTAGCGCTCCAAATGTCTAAAACAAGCTTACAACATGTCTCTCACATTTTATGTTCCACTGCGGCCATGCCAAAGTTTTCTCCATAATCTCATTAAATTATTTTCTTAGTGTGTCTGTACATTCACTTCAGTATTTCATTTATTTCACATATATTGATGATCGATTGTCTATACTTGATACTTTATTGCTACCTTATGATATGTACCTTTGAAATTAATGATATTCTTTTATCACAAAAACACATATACCTTTTTATTTCCATAATATGCATTAGTTATACACTAAACGTCTCCAATGATTCCATCACCTTGTTGTTGGAAACCAATTTTAAGTACTGAATTACATTTTATTGTTTATACAATATATTTTTAGCTTTACCCTATAAAGAATCACTTTTGCATAGGTCCCAATCCTAGATAAAGGAGGTTATGTTAGTAGCTGATAGTAATATAATCAGTGTAAAACTTTGTCGGGTCTCAAAGTAGTGAAAGAATTCAAGTATTAATACATCGAATCTCATCTAAACTTGGAATTTAACCATATTTAAACAAAAATAATATTAAGATGAGTGACTTATGAGGAAGTCCTCGTGTTGCATCTTGTGGCCAACCCCGCCGAGTGCCGAAAAATACTTAGGTAAGGTAAGGATAATACCTATTATATTTTTCCAAACACAATGCATATCATCAACTTGTTAAGGAAACCCATGGGTGCAGGTTGTGCTTTACTTACTTACATGACATTGTATACGTGTTTAGACTGATAAACCATGCTAATATAAATTAATTTTGAGGCAAAATAATTATTTATACAGCGGATGTTAAGCTTCGGACTCCTCTAGAATCGTGTCTCCTTAAGCACGAAACCTAAGGGAATTATACAGCGGGCGTTGCGTGCCACTTTATCGTGTCCTGGTGACCAATTGTCAATGTGGACCCAAAGAATTGTAAGGCAAGCAGTTCGGTCCATTTTGGGATTTCGTGTCCAAATGGAACATGTGCCAACATTGAGCGTCCCCTCTTTTAAAATGTCTACCGACCTAATTAGTTAAATCTTCGGTTTTCTCTTCGCAGTAGTGCCAAGCACCGGCCTTGCTTTTGGGTGATGTTGATGCGACGAATCAAATCTTTTGATGAGGTTTGACCAAATAAAAAAACATCGTGTTTTTATGTGGCGATTTCAAAGCAAGCGAACCTAAAATAGAATATATATATATATATGATGAGGAAAAGGAGGTAGTAATACAAATAATACATTAACTAAAAACTTTTAAAATATAATAATATTTTTAATTCAAAATCTATTGTTTGAGTATGTTTGAACATGGAGTTTGAGCGTATATGTGTAAAACATCAAAAGATTTGGCAAATCTTTTTACTTGTGTATTTGGACACTTCAATATAATGGGTTCTTGTGGCACTTTCGTGATTGCTAATTGTCTCCATTTTAGTACTTACCCGCTAACCAGCAATGCCTTTTATTTTCTAAACCTTGTACATTTATTTCATTGCTACATCATCATATACATCACCCTCAACTCAAAGTTGTTAAAAATACTAATGTAGCACTCACACTCCCATGTTATGTCTTAAAAAGAGAAACATTCCTTGTTAGTTGCTAAGTGATAGTTTAAACCAGACATAAATAGTTTGGAACGCGCCAACCATTCCAACAAGAACCAAACCGAATCAGAAACTAGTTAGAATCGAAACCGATGAAACCGGCCCAAACACAAAGGATCACCTGGTGCGGTTCGGTCCACCTTTCATGGAACTTGAACCGATGGTTCAAATCATCAATTCCTGATCTTGTTTTGATTTTTTTTTAAATTTTAACTTTTAATATTATTTACCAGTTTCAAGTGGTTTAAGATTCAAACCGGAACTGATAATTCCAAAACCGACACCAGGCCGATACCCTTGGAGAGCTAAGGCCATATCTGTTATAAACCTGTTTTATATATTGAGCCGACCCCCCCAGCTAGGTGAGCTTATGAAGCTTCAAAGCAGGGAAATGTTGAGGAAAATTCGTAGTTACCAACTTATCAGGAGATTTTGCGTGCCATATTAACGTTAAGAACTTTGATAGCGCCGGTTACCGTTTTAAGAGCGCAAGAAAGAAAGCGTGCATGCATTTCCTACCGGAAAAGTCGAACAAAATGTGGTCAACGTTGCCAACTGCTAGGATCCAAGTTAACCGGTTGGAGTAAGACCAAACGTTCGGATCATGCACGAATTCACTTGTTCAACACACGATATGGGCATGTCACGGTTAGACTGGAGCTCTCTTTGTTAGAGCAAATAAAACATTAACTCCATTTTTGTATTTTATACACATGCATTCACTCACACGTACACATGCACGCACACATGCACATATATATATAAAAAGAAAGAGCGAGAGAGAGAAAGTATTTTAAATACTTAATATCCCTTAGTGCATAATCTTAAACAAACATTTTTCTTGTATGAGATTATCAGTGTAGATATAAATTAAAAGTACCGATGTACTTTTGTTTGTATTTGAAGTATTGTGCATGTCAATATAAAGCAATTAAAATCTCAAATGTTGATCTCAAACATCAAACACCGAAAATGTTTTTACAAGGCATATATATATATATATATATAGTAAAACCATATTAGAATATTAGAACCATACTTTCCAAACAATCTTGTGAGCTTTAGTGAGCCTTGCCCAAAATGTTCCCACCTTTACTTATGACAAAAGTCTGACTATCGAGTATCGGCCTCTTGTTGGGCTTGAGGCTATTTGAAAATAATCTTCTTTACAGTCAACATTATTTTTACCGTTTAATAAGGAAGCTTAGTATATATTAACAGGTACATTCAAATAAATCTCAACAATCAAATTTATAAGCCGGATGGATGGTTGTTATTGTAATTTTAAAATTAAATAATATACTTTATTTTTTACATGTATACTTATTCTAAAAAACAACATTTTACTTTTTACATTTATATCTTATTCATCCATCTTTTAGTTGAAAATAAGACCACTCTAAAATGGGAGTAGCTAGTATTCAGTTACTTCCAATTTTTTCATAAAAACATAAACAACAACAATTAAGCCATTTCTCATATTAGAGGAGTCGGATACATGGATTCTTTGTTTTTATAGAGTTCGATTATGTGTCATGCTAACAATTAACTCAAAATAAGCAGATCATTTTTTATTGTTTCCTTCCAACACTTTTGTGCCCCATCTAGTTTCTCATACCTTCTTACTTCCTTGATTGTCTTTTATATACCCAAACCATACAACAACAACAACTAAGCCTTTTCCCATACTAGACGGGGTCGGCTACATGGATTCTTTGTTTCCACAAAGCCCTATCATGTGCCATGTTAGCAGTTAACTCACAATAAGCTAGATCATTCTTTATTGTTTCTTTCCAACACTTTTGTGGTAGTCTTCTACCTCTTTTAATACTTTCAAAATCTAGTTTTTCATACATTCTTAGAGGTTCTTCTTTCTATATGTCCAAACCATCTTAAACTTTATTCTCTCATTTTATCTTCTATTAGTATCACTCATAATTTATTTCTAATAACTTTATTATGTATATAGTCTTTTCTTGTATGACCACTCGTCCATCTCAACATCTTCATAACATCTTTTGTACACGTTGATGAATAACTGCCCAACATTCGTAACCATAAATCATGGCAAGTCTAATTGCTGCTCTATAATATTTACCTTTTAATTTTAATGTGTTTTGACCCATAGAGACATTCCGAGGTAGGAAAACTAAAGCAGGTCTTCGGTTTTCCGAGGTAGGAAGACTTTGCAGGTCTTCGGTTTTATGGCCTATGCTTCCTCCATCTTGGGATTCGGACTTATGGGTCTTTGAACTGCTACTGAAATGACGGGGTCTTCGTTTGGCCGCGTTGGGTGCCCGAGTCTAAAAAAAGCAAAAGAAGAGATTTAGAAAACCGTACCTTCCTAAAACAGATATTCACAAAACCGCTCGTTTTAGCTTATCATCTTCAGTCACATCACGTTCTTATTAGCGAATGCTCAAATGAGTGAATAGAACCATCTAAGTTAGAATGCAATCCACATTTAACTTACCTAATTACAATATACTTCGTTTGGCATTGTTCAATGAGGAGTCTACATAAGGATAAGTATTGTGTATGATACAAATACATAATATTACTTCATGTACATTGTATCATACAATACGGTATAATACACATTGATAAACAGACAACAATGATCATGGCAACCTGAATAATATCAACATGTTGCTTCTTTCAACTCATATTGGCTTCCTATCAAATAATAACCATACATAATAAGGTTGGCTCAACATGTCCGTTCAGTCCCTAGGCATCAGCTGTGGTTTCTAATTTTGTGTTACAATTAGTGTAATGCCATGTCGGTTCGTGCCTGTAGTCGAATAATCAACCCGAACCCGAAATCATTTTGTTGTTTGTGTTACACTAGGTGTCTTATGATGTACCACCCCAAAATCAACAAGGCTTTTGCAAATAAATAAAATTATGGGTAGGTAATTAAAAGGGGCATCAATCGTAATTTAGTCAAATGTAGAAAGAAAGGATGGCGTAGCCAACAAAATGAAGATGTGGGACTCATGCCCAACGTGGGGGGGTTGGGCCCACGAGGAAAAGGCACCTTTTCCCTTTCCGGATGAGCCCGCCATGGGGACCGCTTGTTTGATGTTTACCGCGGTGAAATTTTTGCTTCGTCTGCGCTTAGTTTTTGCGTTTATAAATGCATCCCGGCGATGGACCCTCTTCTCCCTCTTGATTCAAGGACCTCTCTCTCTCTCTCTCTCTCTCTCTCTCTCTCTCTCTCTCTCTCTCTCTCGCTCCTTTTTTATTCCTGGAGGCTGTTTCCGATCGTCACTCTTAAGTCCATGGCTTTCCTGAGAGAATCCGTGAAGAAAAAGATCGATTTAGATGATTCGACCTTCTCTGCGTCGCCATTGACGTCGTCGTCTTCCGTTTCTTCGAGCGTTTGGGGAGGTGACGTCTATGCAGAAATGGTGGTGCCCAAAGAGACCGAGATGAATAAAGCGAGTCACCCGGAGTTCAAGTTTCAGATACCGAAACCAAGAGTTGTTGCGGCGGTAGGCTTATTTTAAGCTTCCACTTTTTTCGGTCCCCTGCTTGTCTTATTGTTTCTATTTTGATTGTTGATATTGATTTCAAGTGTTGTGGGCGATGAGCATGAGGGGTGATCGTTGTTCTTCGTTTTCTTTGTGTATGTGTTATAGTCGATTGTGTTTGCTTAATGGTGATCATGGCTATTTAGAGCCATTAAGAGAGAGGATTGTTTGTCTCGATGATTCCCTTTCTGAAAGAGTGGAAATCTACATTAGTGATATTCACTGTTGTTGCCGCGACTGAAAGTCTGAAACCCCTTTTGCTGCGGATCATGGTTTCGACAATGGTCCTGATTGATGGTGGTCATGATGCCTATGATGAGCTTTGTTCCTGGTCATGGTGATCATCATCTTTTTCATAGACATCATCCTTGATGGTGGTGATGGTGGCTATGATGATGGCATGGTAATGGTGATCATCATGCCACTACCACCGTCATCATCATCAGTAACAGCAGCAGCAGCAGCAACAGCCTACAGTCATTGTCTCTCTCTTTATGTCAAACGGCACCATCTTCATCCTTTCTACTACGCGCATGTTTACTTTGAGCATTTTTCTTGAGATGCATGGTATCTATCTCATCATGCACGGTACCCTCTTTTGGTCATATTGTTATCATCCAACATGACCATCATCACCGTTTTGGTGAGGCCATCATCATCTTCGAATCTTTTGCTTCGTTTTCCTCCTTTGCTTAAAGAAAAGTAACAATGAACGGCATCATGAAGATGACTATCAAGATTGTTCGATTTTCTTTGCCTCAAGTTTAGAGGCGGAGACCTCTGACGATAGTGCTTATGGGACTTATCTTCTTGCAGAGTTTCTTGAGGTCTAGAGAAGTTGGTGAGTTTCTCAGTGGGGCACTAGCTGGGGCGATGACTAAAGCAGTTTTAGCTCCCCTGGAAACTATTAGGTGAGCTGCTTCATTCCTGCATATCGTAATTCAAGAATGTGTTCCTCATTGAAGCTATCATGATTCAGGAAGAATGAAACAACTTTCACTAGTAGTGATATTTCTGCTTATTTAAAGGTATTGGCTACTCTGACGAGTAAAAGAGTTTCACAACGACAAGAGAGACAAGAAATAGAAGCAGTGATATCAAAATCATCCTGACCACCATCTTCATTCTTTCTATTACATGCTCTAGTGAAATATAGAAAGCAGCAAACGGGGACACTTTCCCACGGATAAACTATAACACACACAGATACATGTCTTAAATTCTTAATTGCATAATAGGTAGCAATACTGCTGCTGTTCTAGTTTTGATTTTGCTATTAAAAAGTCCTGAAAAGAACCTGGTGAATGTTGCATGAATTTTCTGGTCTTCTAGAAAAGGTCCAAAGTTTCAGAGATCTTCTATTCTCAGATAAGAGGCTCTGGTGGGCTAATAAGTAGTCTTTTAAACAACAGGAGTTAGCTTGTGTCATGGAATGGTCAACCTTCCACAAAGAGTTTGATCTTCAATATCTGTATTTTGGTACAGTCCTTCGGCTGTTGATCATCTCAGCACACTTAACTGAAAATAAGCTGGTTGGCTTAACAAGGTTACATTCTATAAAAAAACTGGATCAGGTTATATGCCATTAACTATGTTGACTTGGATGCTTGCCTATGGTTGATTCATCTTGTAGACACATCTTTTTCCCCATCAAAGGTGTGCTTTTTGGATAGAGGAGAAAAATACCATGTGCGGTTCATGTGATACTTGTCAAGTCCAACGGTTAGCTTCACCCAGTTAAAGCAGAGCAGAAACAACCTTTGAGTCATCCATGGCACAATCTTAAAGGAGACTTCAATGGGAAATGTCGAAGAAGTCGAGGGTATTTGCATGGCTTGCATCCAAATGTTTCAGTTCAAGGAGCTGTTTTACTTTTTACGTTTTTGTCAAGGAGGTATTTACATTAGACATTTTACTAAAAAGCAGCCTTAGTTGTAACTTGTAATATTTTGTAGTAAATGCTATGCTATTAGGTTTAACTGGATTTCATACATTGGCTGATTTCCTTTTTGTCTGCTGCTTGATCAGCAAGCAGTTCGACTGGTTAGTTTCTGGATACAAATTATTAAAGCGAATATCATTCATTGCATGGGTACGACTGAAGTAAGCTATGATGCACACTAATATTCAATGTTTTATATTGACCACAGGACTAGGATGGTTGTCGGCGTGGGGTCCAAACATATTGCTGGCAGTTTCCTTGAGATTGTTGAGCAGCAGGGTTGGCGAGGACTTTGGGTTGGAAATACTGTTAACATGGTCAGGATCATTCCAACCCAAGCCATTGAGCTTGGCACATTTGAATGTGTAAAGCGAGCAGTAACATCCGCGAAGGAGAAAATGGATCGAGATGGATGTCCTCAATTGCAGATTGGTGGTCTCAAATTGGAATTTTCTCTTTCTTGGATCTCTCCAGTTGCTGTTGGTGGTGCAGCTGCTGGGATTGCCAGCACTCTCATCTGCCATCCTCTGGAAGTTTTGAAGGTAATGAAATTTCGTGTATCTAGCTACTCATTTGTATCACAGCTCTTTGTTCTCAAGTACATAAGCAGCTGCAAATAACCTTCTACATTTGAGAGATTGTTTTGTGCAAGCCATTTTTGGCAGTTCCATTGTCACCTGTGAGCATCTGTTGCATGAGGTGCTATAACAATAACAATTTTTTTTAATGTATACATGAAGCAGTTTCGTGAGTGGCAAAATGAGGACTCATGACCTTTCATTGCCCTTGCACTTTTGGTCTTTAAAGTTTTGGGCCAGAGACTGTTCTCTTTGTTGGTTGCACTCAGTCATTGATTTATTTTCTTTCATATTAATACTTAAATAATCTGCCAGTAATTCTCTTTCTTAGCAGAAACGATGCACCATCTTGGTGATTATTAATACGTGCTACTTAATTATCAAGAAAAACTTTGACCATCAGTGTTTTTTTCACTGAGCAATGGTTTGAGTATTGAATATTCTGACATCAAGTTTCTCTATTTCCTGGTTGACTGCAGGACCGTTTGACGGTAGAACCTGAAGCTTACAGAAGTATAACCCATGCCATTACTAAGATCCACAGGGAAGGTGGTGTTGGCTCTTTCTACTCTGGAATTTCTCCTACGCTAATAGGCATGCTCCCTTATAGTACATGCTACTACTTCATGTACGAAACTTTGAAGAAATCATGTTGCAAGATGCAAAACAAGTCATCTCTGAATCGTGCTGAGTTGCTTCTGGTTGGAGCCTTCTCAGGTTAGCGAGTTGTTTGTGAATAGAGATTTTGTTTTGACTTCCAAGAGCATTATGTGATTTGGTGACTAAAAGGCTTTTGGGTGCCCTAATTTACCAGTCAATATCTGATACGGTTTGGGGTATCTGATCTTTTAAGTGGAATGCATCGTGAGTTCTGTTTCTCATAACCAAGAACTCGTCTTGTTTGGTACTTCAAATACTGTTTGTTCCCTCTTTCTCTCTGTGTGTGTCTCTGTCTCTCTAATACAGTACATCTCGTTGAGTTCTGCACTGTTAGTCTGCTAGTACTTAGAGGTTCCAGTTGAATAATGTAGGTTCCACTCCACCTATTTGTTTCATGTCCAGGTTTTACGGCAAGCACCATAAGTTTTCCACTTGAAGTGGCGAGGAAAAGGTTGATGGTTGGCTCTTTGAATGGGAAATGCCTGACGCATATAACCGAAGCCTTATCCGAAGTTATCCAGGAAGAGGGCCTCAAGGGTCTGTATAGGGGCTGGTCTGCAAGTTGTCTTAAGGTGATGCCTTCTTCTGGGATTACCTGGATGTTCTATGAAGCGTGGAAAGACATTTTGATTCCAAGGGCCCTGGTTTAAGAAACATTCAACTCTCAGAAGCTCTTGGAATACTAATTTGCCGACATGGCTATTGCTGTCGAGGTTTGGGCTCATTGATAGCTGAATTAACCAGAGGAGATGAATTGCTCCCTGGAAGTCAACTCAGGTAATTATTGTTTTGTAGCACCCATTGAATTTGCCTGTGCCATTTTTTTGTCTGGCAAGCCCGTCCTGAGTTGCGATGTCAAAATTTTCACTGATTGTTTATCAACAGTTCATTATGTTAGCCACCAGTATTTATCGCTGTCAGATTTTCTCTGCGCAATGATCATGAAAGCATGTGCATGTCTTAGAACTAGTGAACTTATTTAGCTCAGTTACCATCAACTTATGTGAAACCTATCTAGAAATACTTGAAAGGCTAAGATTAACCATCGTCTTATACACAGAGAGCGAAGGATGACGTATGATATTTTCATGCTCTTTGTACTTTTGGGAGAATTGAATCCAGTGGCGAATCTAGAAACTCTTTTGGGGTGGGGAGAATAGCCCTTTGAATGGTTTCGTGTGGGGCAAACCATGATAGTATTATAGTTTATGGATCCCACCATGGATTAGGACTTTAAGTTGATTTTCCAAATTTCGGGTGGAGAGAATGTCCCCACCTTGGCTCAATGTAGATCTGCCACTGATTGAATCTCATGGAGCAGCATGAAACAAAGAAAAGTTTAGAGATATAATGTAATGGCAGAATACGAGACAATCAGTGGTGTCAGCCGCATCTGAAATCACTTGTTGACAGCCATCAAATAAGAGAATAGGAATCCGTATCATAAATTTGTGCTTATCGAGCTTCTGCTGCTATTAGATACTGGTGATGCCGTTAAAGGGTTTGAATCTGATCGGTCCTTATGGAGGCCCATTTTGCAGGTAGTGACATGAAATTGTAAAAAGGAAATGGAAGTTTGACATTCTTTGCTTGAACTTCTACAAACTGTCACTTGGACACACCAAAATTGAAGCATGTGGTGAAAAAACATGGCGAACGGATGTGACGCGATCTTTAGTAGAGTGATACGATATCTATTAGCCTGGTGACATTTTAATAATATAATATATTCATAGATTTATCACGAGAAAGTCTCATTTATTCACATGTATTTTAGTGGCAGCCTTTGAGAATCATTTTCTCTTGTTTCTTTAAACAGGGATTGATTCTCATGACATATATACGACTTGTGGATCATCATACAAATGAAGAAACAGAATATGATCACGAGTATCTCTCATGACGATCACATGGCCGGATTTTGCTTGTTGGGCCTGTTTGCGTCGTGGAATTTTGTAGGATTCCTAGAACCCTGGGGCCTGAAATTTGGTGCCCTGGAAAAAAGTGTCATGGTCCTAGAAGTGGTGTTCGAAACGATACTACTTAGGTTTGAAAAAGTCATGAGAGTGATGCCAGAAAGAGGGTGCCACCCCTTTACCCACTTTACCTAGATATCCAGACTCCATATAACACAGATACTTGGTACTTGACGTTCTTTATTTGGTTTAATCATGGCAAGGGAAATACCGGTTCTTTCTGAAAAGTGCCACCATACGGACATCCTGCAAGTCGATTTTCGTTCCGAGCACTTCCAAGAGCGAAGGTTTTCCCTTTGCTACTGCAAGGCATGAACCAGGAACTGCATCTGATGTATCTCTTGCTCCCAATGAACTTTCGATATTCTTCTTAGTCCCTAATTGTTTTCTGATCCAGAAGAAAAGAGGCAATGGTTGGCATGGTTAGGAAAGGGATTCAGGCCTTTTGGCAGCTTCAATCGATTCTTGTAGCAGACTAGGGGGCCCATGCTGCGCTATCATTGGGATGCATGGAACAACCAAGAACCTAGAGGGACATTTATGCTTTTGATCCTGAGAGCAATTGTCACCTATAGCGGTCAAAATATGCTCTAGAAGTCGAGAAACCAAAACTACCTCTGCACTTTTCATTTCGTGTTTTGAATGGTGTAAGCGTCGTGCCATATAGAAATCATGTCAATCCAAAGAAGATCCATTCTTTTCGTATTACTGAGTGGAGATTACCAGACTTTTCTGGTAAAGAAGACCCAGTTTTTCTTGCGTTACTTTTGAGTGGAACATGAACACGTACTTTTTTTGGTAGCGTTCACTTAGGCACATTATATCAGCAGCAATTTCACCCTACGGACAATGTTTGTGTCAAAAGAGTCCAACCCAATCCAACAATGTTACTTCAGGTGGAAGCTAACATGGACTTTTGGGTTCATGCTCGTGTTGGTTACCATGTCAATTTTGTATTGGCAGCTGTCTGTCATTACACACACACACAGAGAGAGAGAGAGAGAGAGAGAGAGAGAGAGAGAGAGAGAGAGAGAGAGAGAGAGAGAGAGAGAGAGGTGACCCAAACACCAATAAGCCAGTCACAAGAAATGTTTATGAAAATTCAACAGCCTAATCTTAGCAATGTCAAACTTCTGTTTGCAGATTGACATTTTCATAAGATGCTCTAACAACGGACTACCAACAAGTGACACATTCAGAACTATAAATAAACCAAGTTTGAATGGCGAACTGAGGTTAAGAGACCACCTATCTATAAATGATACTTGTTACAAAAAATTCTCAAATAACTGACAACCGATCAATTGGAGGTACGTGGGTTTTTCATCCGATTATGGCGAAAACAAGTAATTTAGGAGAAAGCCAATAACTCAAAAAGAAGAAAGCCAGATTTTAAGGCATTTCCATTAAAGCTTAGCACTGCTAAATTGATAAAATAGAGTGCAACGCATTGACTAATTTGAACAACCTATGAGATCATAGAAACAAGTATATATTGTGAATCAAGAGAGGCTCCCACATTGGCATACTGTGGACCCTCGAGATAAAAGACACGAGCTGCGTCTTCAAGCATCTCTGGGTATCAAACTTCTGACCTTCAACTTAAAGGTTCTTTACGGTCGACTCGTTAACCAAGAGACCATGGCCCCTTGTTGCGATGTTACGTGTCCTCTTGACATATCTGGCATGCAAAAATTTCACTAACTGCAAATGAGACAAGCAGCATACAACTCAAAGACATCTCAAGAGGACTCAAAATATGAACCATCGCATCCTAGCATTTTTTCCAGTTGAAAACAACAGCACAGAGATCAATTCTACTTGCAACTCCAGGGGCATAAAATCCCGAGGATAAGACCCCCAAACCCAGGCCTATGCTGGGCATGAGCAAGGGGGATAGCGTCATGAAAACTGAACCAACCTAATGACCACTTCCGTGTTTTCAAGCCTAGCCTGACCCTAGCCCGACCATGGAATGGTCCTAGCGACTGTCAACTGAACCAACCTAAAGATCATTTTCATGTTTGGAGACTCATATGGTTCACAAGAAGTTAAAGACGCTAAGTTGCCGTCCCTTGTTTTTATATATAGTTTTACATCTCTTCAAGTTGTCTTTCTTAATGACATATAGAAAAGCATGAATGATATCATTATACTATGCTATAGTGAGAACCCAAAAGAAATCAAACAGTAAAATATTCACAAAAATTTATGTAAAAACCATGTGATCACAGTCTTTCATTTTCAGGGGTGAAGGGTTTTCTTCTCAACATTTGCGCAGGGCACGAACTGACTGGAGCTGAGCTTGTCATGAAAGAGTACAAACACGCCAAGCACAATCCTGCTCTCAACAAACACCACCATGAACAATACTAACATCAGTGAACTTCAAGTTCTACATAAGGCATAAAACTATAGCTCATAAGAACCATCAATTTTGTCCAAAAATTCAATACTAACTCTAATCGCCAAACATTTATAGGCATGATATTTCAAAAGCAGAAATAGATGAAACATGCATGGTATGAAAATGCAAAATGGCATTCATGTTCTGTTAAGAAATATTTGGAACTGTATGTCAGAAATTTTCATCCCTTGTAATGGAAACAACTCGTGCATAGAGACGGATTCATGGCCTCAGGTGGAGATAAACTCATGGTCGCAGCTGTCCATTCATCCATCACCTGTCATGGATATAAAATCTGTTGGCATTTCGAGCCCAGCGCAAACATCCCACCCACATTTCAGGATTGTGAGAAGAGATGGAAATACCTTACGCTGATAGATCCAGCCAGGGTCAAGGGTAAATAGCCCTTGCAGAAAACCAACATCTCAACATTAAAAAAACAAGACAGTAATGGACACTTTCTATTCAAAGGTTTCTGCATAATTAAAGCCGTATATGGATTCCAGTTTCTTTTATAAGTGCTGGTTAGCAATATGGTTAACTCCGCCAATGTAAGGGATCACCCTTGCATTGCCCGTCCCAAGCCCGGATAAAGGAGGGTTGTGTTAGGCTTCCGACAGCCAACGTAAAACTTTGTCGGATTTTTATACCATGGATTACATGCTTTGGGGCGTCCCCTCCTAGCGACGAGCTGTAGAGCCCGAATGCAGTGATAAGTAAGCAAGGGCCACTATATTTTCGCCCGATTGTACTGAATCAATTGCAGAGAGGGTTCCCACATCATGAACAGGTGTGGATAAAGAAGTTAGTCCCGCTACATTGTCGCTTGAATGTAGTGAATAATTTACAGAGAGGGTCTCCACATTTTCGATATAGACGAATACGGGGGTAAGGAAGCTAGTCCTAGATAATAAGATTCGTATTGGTTCTTGGAATATCGGAATATTATCCGGTAAGCTAATGGAGGTGGTAGATACTATGATTCGAAGAAAGATTTATATTCTATGTTTACAAGAGACAAAGAAAAGGAGATATATGATACATGTTTTAAATTATGGTACTTAGGTAAGGAAAAGGCTCGAAATGGAGTTGGTATTATCATAAATAAAGATTTAAAGGATAGTGTAGTAGACATACAACGATATGGTGACCGAATCATGGCGTTGAAATTAGTGTTAGGAGCAGAGGATTTGAACTTAGTTTGTGCTTACGCACCCTAAGTAGGCCTAGAAGATAGTATAAAGACAACTTTTTGGGAAGAGTTAGATAAGGTGATTCAAAGGATTCCACAAAAGGAGATGATTTGTTTAGGAGGAGACTTAAATAGACATGTCGGTAAAGAGACATTAGGATATCAAGGTATCGATGAAAACTTTGGTTTTGGGGATATAAATGAGGAAGGTAGGGAGATTTTAAATTTTTCTATGGCATTTGATCTCTTTATAGTAAATACAATCTTCAAAAAATGAGATGAACATTTAATTACTTATAAAAGTGGCTTATCACAAACACAAATTGATTACTTTACTTGTAGAAAAAAAGATAGAGAGTGTTGTTAAGATTGCAAGGTAATTCTAGGAGAAAGCTTAACCACCCAACATCGACTTTTAGTTATGGATTTACAAATAAAAAAAATGGACAAAAAAGAAAAGAGTGCATCGAGCTATTCAGACAAAATGGTGAAACCTCGAAAGCGAGAAAGAAGATATATTTAAACAGAAAGTCCTTCAAGGAGATGTTTGGAATTATGTTGGTACACCCTGTGATAATGTGGAACAATATGAATATACATATTGGGAAAGTGGCGAAAGATGTGTTAGGTATATCTAAGGGAGGTGTATCGGCACAAAAAGAAGCTTGGTAGTGGAGTGAAGTAGTGCAAAATAAAATCAAGGTAAAAAGGGCATGTTACAAATTACATTATGCTAAGAAAACTAGTGAAACTTTAGAGGCTTACAAGAAAGCAAAGAAGGAAGCGAAAAAGGCCGTGAGTGAAGAAAAAGCTAAAATTTGAGAGGATTTATATAAAAAACTCAACTCAAAAGAGGGCGAAAGAGATATTTTTAGGATGTTAGGGCTAGAGATAAGAAAACTAAAGATCTTAATTATGTTAGATGCATCAAGGACGAGGATAAAAAAATTCTAGTGGCAAATGATGATATAAGAAATAGATGGAAAAACTATTTTTATAAGATTTTTAATGAAAATAAATATGTTAGTATTAGCTTAGGAGAGTTAGCCAAATCAGAAAAGTATATAAACCACAATTTCTACTAACGTATTCAAAAGAATGAAGTCAAAGAGGCTCTTAAACATATGAAGGGTGGTAAATCGGTAGGACCAGATAATAATCCTATAGAAGTTTGGAAAATACTAGGAGAAATAGGAATCACTTGGCTCACAAGACTATTTAATGAAATATGAAAAAACCAAAAGATGCCCGAGGAATGGAGAGCAAGTACACTTAGACCCATATATAAGAATAAGGGAGACATTCAAAATTGTGTGAATTATCGATGTATCAAATTAATAAGCCATACTATGAAATTGTGGGAAAGAATTATCGAACCTAGGTTAAGACAAGTTAGAACCAATTTGGATTCATGCCCGGCAGATCTACTATTGAAGCGATTCACCTTTTGAGACGTCTTATGGAACATTTTAGAGCAAAAAAGAAAGACCTTCACATGGTATTTATTGATAGAGAAAAAGCTTATGATAGAGTACCGAGGGAGGTTCTTTGGAGAACTTTGGAAAAAAGAGGTATCCAATTGACATTCATTAACCTTATAAGAGACATGTACGATGGTGCAAAAACATGTGTGAGGACTCATGAAGGAATGACAGGCTTCTTTGAAGTTAATATTGGGTTACATCAAGGATCAACTTTAAGTCCATACTTATTTATAATGGTGATTGATGAGTTAACAAAACATATTCAAGATGAAGTACCTTGGTGTATTTTATTTGCAGATGACATTGTATTAGTGGAGGAGTATAAGGAAAAAGTTAATAGAAAATTGGAACTATGGAGAGAAACATTAGAAAGCAAAGGCCTCCGACTTAGTAGAAGTGCGATACGTATTGTGGAGGAAGCCACGATACGATACGGTAACATGTATCGTATGATACAGATTATTGCACCGTACTGGCCTCTCTTCGCCTCTCTTCACTTCCCTCCAAGGCATCCTCCGATATGCTTGTTTAGGATTGCAAGTTGTGTATGTAACATGTAAATTTGGGTTTATAATTCCATTTATTGAATAAAAATAATTTATGAACAAATAAAAATTATGACAAAATCATTTCCCTTTATGTTGCCAACTTTTAGGTATATTTTTGCTACCAGTTTCTAATTTCATGAAATCGCAAACAATGAAAAACAATTTGGTTGTCTCGGTTCATTGAGTGGGCATTTCACAACTTCACTATTTTAGGGTTCACATTACATGACTTCCATTGAGTTGAACATGATTAACGTGTGTGAGGCTTAACTCAGTATATGAAGTGAGAAATGGAGCTCAAGCATTAGTTAAAAAGCTAGTCTCTAGTAAGAGAAAAAGGGGATATCATCAAGTAACAATATCACATCACTGAGGTGTCATAGACTCAATAATCAAAGAAATGAAGCTCATCGTTTTGCTCACATATGAAAATTAGCAAATATGACAACTACATGTACAAAGATAGTTGTTTGTTAATTTTGATATATTAGATGAGTGGATTATGAAAGATAACGAAGAAAATGCACTCCTAACCGAAGAATACATTGCATGGATTAATTTGAAAGGAGTGCAACAACATAATAAAGGAGATGAAGATTTTGATTTTGAAACAGAAGGTGATGAGAAACTTTGAATCTTCATCAAAGAGAAGATGAAGATTATTTAGTTAATGATCCTGATAGACTGATATAAATTTATAATATGTAAAATGTAAATGTATTTCATTTTTTGCTTCAAAATATGTAAATTTGGATGCAATTGTTCAATGTTGAATGCTCAATTTGTACTAAACTTTATATTATATGAATTTAAAGTAATTACCAGATTTTTTCAGCTTTTTCCTAATTTTTCTTGATTTTTTAAACATTTTTTTATATATTTTAATATTAAAGTATGATAAGACGATACGATACGATATTAGACGATATGCCCGTATCGTGGAGCCCAGTGATACACGATACGATACGCGTCAGACAACACTGAGTAGAACAAAGACAGAATATATGGAATGCAAGTTTGATTATTTGGTTACCTCAGAGGACGTAAAAATTAAAATTGGCACACAATGCATCTCCCAAAAGAAAAGTTTTAAATACCTAGGGTCAATTTTTTAGAGTGATGGAAGAATTGATCGAGATGTTACGCATAGAATTAATGTTGGTTGGTTAAAATGGAGAGGAGCATCAAATATTCTTTGTGATAAGAAGATACCATTAAAGTTAAAAAGGTAAATATTATAGAGCAACAATTAGGCCTGCCATGTTTTATGGTTCTGAGTGTTGGGCAGTTAATCATCAACATGTACAAAAGCTGTTTGTGACAGAAATGAAGATGTTGAGATGGATGAGTGGTCATACAAGAAAAGACCGTATACATAATGAGGTTATTAGAAACAAATTATAAGTGACACTAATAGAGGATAAAATGAGAGAATATCGTTTAAGATGGTTTGGACATATAGAAGAAGATCAAAAGAAGAACCTTTAAGAAGGTATGAAAAACTAAATTTGGAAGGTATTAAAAGAGCAAGAGGACGACCACGAAAGAAACAATAAAGAATGATCTAGCTTATTGTGAGTTAACTGCTAACATGGCACACGATAGGGATCTGTGGAAACAAAAAATCCATGTAGCTGACCCCGTCTAGTATGGGAAAAGGCTTAGTTGTTGTTGTTGTAATTAGACCTGCCATGTTTTATGGTTATGAGTGTTGGGCAGTTAACCATCAACACGTACAAAAGATGTCTGTGACAGAAATAAAGATGTTGAGATGGATGAGTGGTCATACAAGAAAAGACCGTATACATAATGAGGTTATTAGAAACAAATTATAAGTGACACCAATAGAGGATAAAATGAGAGAATATCGTTTAAGATGGTTTGGACATATAGAAAAAAGATCTGAAGAAGAACCTGTAAGAAGGTATGAAAAACTAAATTTGGAAAGTATTAAAAGAGGTAGAGGACGACCACAAAAGTGTTGGAAAGAAACAATAAAGAATGATGTAGCTTATTGTGAGTTAACTGCTAACATGACACATGATAAAGCTCTGTGGAAACAAAGAATCCATGTAGCCGATCCCATCTAGTATGGGAAAAGGCTCAGTTGTTGTTGTTGTTGGTTAGCAATATGGTTAATGGAAGTGGAATATCTACCAAATGGTCCACTAATATCTATGGCAGCTTCAGTAATCATGAATCCATTAACTCACTTACAATATAATCTCAATATCAAGAAGATATCTAAGAACTTAAAATTATTTAAGAAGACTCTTAGCATTAGGTACAGAAATTTACCCGCATACGCAATGGTTGCACCAGAGAAAAGTCGACCCAAAGCAGAAAACAGATAAAGTATCAATACCACCTGCATAAAAAACTTTGGAATCTTTATATATGCAAAAAAAAACCTGAAGAAATTAAAACAGCCAGGCATCCACCATGTATTCAAGAAAGAAGAAACCTTATAAGATGGCAGAGCCCCAATAAAGTTTTGCTTTTGTCCAACAAATCCAACTGGAGATGCAAGTCAGGGACTAGTATATTTGCATGACCAGATGCACAACCACCCAAAGCAAATGAATTAATGCAGTAACTAAGAACGGAAGATGTAAAACAACCTAAGAAGAAAAAAAAGAAACATAAGATGGTTAATGAGGGACAGTATTATATACACATGGGACCAGAAACGAAGCTCAGAAATGCAGTCCAACAATTAACATAGGCTTCCTATCAGGGATTCGAGATTCAAAAGTTCCAGGTTCCCACTATTGCACCCCTGAAATCCATCGATTTCAGATCCAAGGAAAAAATCTCAAACTCTTATGAAGTCGTATGGTCAAGACAAGTAAGATCCAGCATGCACCCCATGCAGAGCCCATGCAAAAGAGGCGGTTGAGGCCTGAAATTCAGCCAGCCTGGGCCTCACAGCTTTTACGAAGAAAAGGATATCAGCCAAATGTGGTCGGCAAGATGAAACCATGCATAAATGTGGGTTCTGCACAAGTCAAGTGCTAGAGAAGCTCAGGTGGAGTCAGGCTGAGAGCATCAATTAGAAGCACAGTTACCAATTTTCTTGATAACAATGTCACAGCAAGGTTTCACTTGAAGTGTCTTCTCCAAAAGCAATTTTCACGAGAAATTCTTGGATGATTTAAGAATTTCATTAGAAAGAGGGAAAGAAAGACCAAAAGAAGCAGATCTCCATAGGGATGCACAAGTTGGGCAGCTGGCTACATAACTTGAACTTGCAGATTAGACAACCAAGAGAATTGCCCCACTTGATCAAAGAGCAGGACTGAAATGCAAAGCCACACTTGCATGTTTTCAGTTAACTTTTACAAAAGAGGAAAAGTCAGCCAATCAAGTTAAGCTTAAAGGAGTATGTCAAAAATAGTCAACAAATTAAGCATTACAATATGGGCAAGTTGGCTTTTAAGAAAGGAGTTGGCATGTTGGAGTCCGTCTTCCCCTTATTTTGATCTCAAAATGTCTATTTCCTTAAATAAGCTGCAGCCAAGCCGAAAAGAAGCCTGAGTTCAATTCAAGAAAGTAAAATCTAGGTGAAAAAGTTCAGCCAAGGCTGTAGCAAAGATAGAACAAGTGGATTTCGGAGAAAGCTGGAGCCATCCAAGCTCATCTCCAGCACATCCAATTTGTCTATCCTGCTTTTTAGTATTATTTTCCTACCAATCAAACCATTTAGAGGCATTCCAAACGAAAGAGATCAAATAGGACATTGTGTATCTAAAGTGTTTAACACTATGTAGTCAATAGCATGCTTAGCACACCAAAAAACGCTATAGCATGCAAGGCTTGGTGGGCGACCCGCCTGACCACTATTAGTGGTGCAAACACTGCTATAGCGGTCCACTGAGTCGAGTGATAGGTCGATCCAATATCCCAACCCAAACTTAATACAAGTCTCTCTCTCCCGTGCATACTCCTCTCTCGCCTCTCGCATCTGCTCTTGCTCTCTCCACCAATGGCCACCACCAACTCCACCACCCTATGCCTTCCTCCGACGTTGGTATTTTCTCTTTCTCTCTTTTCTCTTCCTTTATGTGTCTTTTGGTGGTCGATCGACTTCTCTCTCTCCCCCTTTCTCTCTTCTCTCTATTTCTCTCTCCAATGAATGACTGTGCCCCTGATCATCTTCTCTCTCTCATTTTGTCTCTCTAGTGGGCGACTATACTCATGATTGACTTCTCTAAGTTCTTTGCCTTCTCTATCTCTTTGCCAATGCTTTCTTTGCTTTCTCTTTCTCTCCCTTTCTCTATTCTTCGAGTTCTCTCTTTATCAATTATTTCATAATGATCTCTTGATTTTTTTTTCTACTTTTTTATAATTTATTTATTCTTATTTTATTATAGTGAGTACAAAATCGTCAGCTAGTGCAAATGATTGTTGTCCAAGTGGCAGAGACAGTGATAATAGTGGCACCGATACTAGTAGTACAATTGGTATTCAATTTTCTAATCCGGCATACAACTATAGGCCCCCAGCTTCTACAAATCCTGGATGAAATCGAGGTTTGACAAAATCTAGTATGGATAATGTTAGTTTTTTGCACGTTATGTGGCCATATTTCTACAAGTGGAATAACGAGATAGAAAATCTATCGACTTGTTATTTGTTAAGTTGTTATATTTGATGCATGCCGTAGTTATTGCTTTAAATGTATTATAAATATTTTGGTCAATTGGTATATTGGTCCACTAGTCTACCCTAATAGTATTCTATTTTTTTTGCAAGTAAGTATAATTTGTTCCATTGCTCAAATTAGATTGAAGTCATGGACCATAGTCACCATACTTGAGGAGATAAGTATAATATATATTAGTTCTTTTAATTCTTGTGCTTAGTGCGTAGAATAATTTAGTTACATTTATGTTATTGTTTTTTAATGTAAGTTTAAAAATTCAATATGCATATGCCACATAAAATTTATTGTTTGTCTTCTTAGAACTTTTTTTATTTAGTTTGATTCATATTTATGAAAGAAGTAGTTATGTGTTTCTTGATATTTCTTAGAAATTGGAGAATCCATTATATATATAATATTTTTTAATCATAAATAAAAGTGTATCGTTAAATCCGCTATATCCCGCTACCGCTATATCATAGTCAACTGCTACCAACCCGCTTGCTGCTATTGATAACATAGGTTTAACATAATAAAAATGTAGACTTTAGACATTGCTAATATTGTGATATAGAGAACCAAAATCATCAATATTTATGATTCGGCATTTAAAAATTAAAGAATCAATACATAATCAAAATATCAGCAAAATCAGGCACTATGACTGCAAAACAGAAGTTCAAACCAGTGATGGGAAGGCTGTGCCTGCTACTCAAACTTATGAAATTGCATAGCCCATTAACAGAGAGCTTCTTGGTTGATATTTAGAAGAGAAAGGTAATCAGGATTGATTGAGACTGAAGAAATCTCAGTTGAGCCTTGCATCTTGACCAAAATAGGCATGCCTATATGTTAAAGCCAATCTGCATAGCTTCTCACAGTGACCAATCAAAAGCTTGTAGAAAGTTCTTGACAAACTAGATGTCGCACAAAACTCTATTGCAGTGATTCTGGATTTTCAGTCCTTCAGAGTGAATCTTGAGGTACGTTGCAACTCATTACATAACTTTGTTTCCTGTCACAAAGTCTATATTTCTATAGTCTAGAGGAAAAGATCATTAAGGGCATTGCTTGTTGCTCGCAAACCGGCTCACATTAAAGGGCTATTTTCGGTGTTCCCATAGAATGCAAATGACTAGTTATATCGAGCATTCACCTAGCCATGCCCCAAATTGGATTGGAATTGTTTATAGAAACACGACGTAATTAGTCAATTATAAGTGAACATGGAAAAATATTAGCTCCACTGCAGCAAGTACCAACTGATTCAGTAAAGTATGCCATCAGTGGCAATCAACTGAATCAACTACATACCTATATTGCTACTGCTACGCACAATTGGAATGTGGAATAAATGGATGAGCACAACAGTGGTCCCGACTTGCTGCACAACGTCCATGGCCACAACCTTGGACCCAACTTCTAAAATCAAAGGGTTCTATGACACCCACAAACAACACCATATACATTAAGATATAGGTTAAGAAATTCCACAGCATGGATGCGTTTGTCTCCAAACCGCTTAAGTTATTCAGTGAGTTGCTTGGAAGTGTAGATGCTAAGGGCAGCAAAGAACCATATCATTCTATCACCACATATACAACATTCAGTAGCCTGCACTAAACTGTGATCTCTGAATATTTCTGCTTTTGTTTTGAGGAGAAAGCCACTGGAACTATGTAAGCATCTAAAATGCATGAAGAAAGGATACCGTAATGACAAAAAGGAACGAAAAAAAAACAAACCTATTCATAGTTGAAAAGAAAAAGAAAATTCTGAAAGAAAATGTATAGGGCCATAGGCATCAAATAAAGAGAAGAGCGGAGATTATTAGTCTGACAGTTCAAACAAATGTATGAAAAATTATATATTGCACTTCTGCATTAGCAGATCAAGTAATAGGTGACAAACAAATAGAATATAGATCCTTTTTCTTTTTGGTTGAAGAAGGGGGCTGAAGCCCAGAGATGAGAAATAAAAGGAAAACTACAGCACAGAACATGGTAAAAGGAAACTAACTAAAACTAAACTTAACTTTTTAGCAGATCAAACAGTAAATAGAGCAATTAAAATCATAGCCAAAGTGTTCAAAGAAAACTCGCCACAGAAATGACATGCCTTGAGAAACAGCCTTTTATCATGTCCGGTTGCTGCAACCCTCAGTACAGACTCTGCTGCACCTATAGTGTTAGCCATGCATGCAGCTACTTCATTAGCAGTCTCCTGAGAAATCTGCCACTCAAGAGGATCAACAGGAACCCTACACAGTTATCAGTACAGTACGATAGGATCTAGTCAAAATGATTTTTCAGAAATATCAATCACAATAACACCTTTCAGAGCCACACAGTAATATAATCCTCAACACAACAACATAAAGATGACCATTACAAACTTGGAAATTAGTTTGCACTTCTTAGATAGATGCATATATGAGCTAACTACTTCCACCGAACACATCACGTCAACAATTTAGTTCCGAATTGTCAGATTAAGTGCATTAGGTCCACATACTCTTAAAGACAGCTACTAACATCATAATGATTTCCTCCATTTCCTTAGCACAAAATAAAAGGTGCATTTTTCATTGCTTAATTTCGTGAATATCCAGAATCAGAATTCGAAATAACACGTTAGTCAATGAGAATAGGCCAAACAAGCTCCGATTCCCTAGATATCTGAAACCCACATCCTGCAATTGAAGCAAGCTCCAGGCACGTATTTGATTCCACCAATCCTAACAGCAACCACCATTTAGTTCAAAATTGTCCAATCTCCATAATCCCAATGGTGAAAGGCAGAAACAAGCACGCGCAAAGCAACTCATAGACAACGCGATCCTAGCCCCAAACGCGCCCCAACATGAAATGAACTCCAATAAACCAATTCACTAACAGATGTCCAGATTCACGGCTAAACCCAAAGACATCACGAGGAAAAGCACCAAATTCCATGAGATAGAAAGAGAGCACTCTCTCGCCATAGCCGAACGACACGAGAGAACGAATCGTGGGGTGTCAAACGAAAAAGCTAAATGGGTGAAAGAGAAAACAAAGAGATAGGTCTTCCCCGATCGAGAAAAAGAAGAAGAGTGAATCAACGACAGAAAGGAAACAGAAAGCAAGAAGACGAAAAAGAGAGAGAAACTTACGAGATGTTGATGTGGCGGAAGAGGAGGCCGAGGATCGCGAGGGAGCAGGCGACGACGATGAAGACGTCGGAGACGAGGGAGACGACGCTCGAATCCCGGACTGCGCAATGATAGTATACTAGCGTCCCGCACAGCAGCAGAACCACTGGCTTAGCCGACTCCGCCCTGTATTCCATTCTCTCTCTCTCTCTCTCTCTCTCGATGGGTTCCACTACTCTCACCGATCAGTTATTCCATTCTCTCTCACACACACACACGCACACAATGGGTTCCACTGCTATCACAGTATCACTGATCAGCGTATTTAAAAACATTTGTTCAAGCTTCATTATAGTTTTCTTAGCCAATTCACGTGACCTAAAATGTTTGCTATAATATACAATCAATTAAGGAAAAGGAGATGGTTCTGAGGCCCGGGTCAATCGAAAGCAGCCAGGCACAAATCAGGTCGGGTTTGAGTGAACCCAATCTTGACCCAATTCTGTAGAACTATAATTGAGTACTGTTAACATAATCGGCAAAAAATCGGGTTGGGTTTGGGTTCGCGTGCTCTTTAAGATTGCAGTTTCTTCTATCAGAATGCCTTTATCATGTAACATTTTAAAGGCTTTTCTTAATTCTTTTAATGCTTTTTAATGTTGTTTTATGTATCTTTTGTTACAATCAAGTTTGGTTGGATGACCCGAACCGTTGACCCGATCTGCCAACCCTAATTTTATCCCCAGCTTCAAATTAACCGCTTCGTACTGCTTCACTTTCATCAAGATATAACCGCTTCGTATCAGCTTTGTTCGGTAACCTCTGGTTGAATATAAAGTCACAATATAAGACACGACAACGCAACCCACTAGAACGTGTCCATGCAAAATAACACGGAGGTGTGTGTTCAATTTGAACTGTTTCAGGTACGAGCACAAAATGACACGACACAAGAAACACACGAAATTGCTGACTGTGTAAACACTTGATATGAAATCGGGTTGTGGAGAACCCCGTTCTACTGCTCTAACACAAAAAACAACATACGAAGTTGGTATTCATATCCACTCAAAAGTAACATTTCAAAAACCAAAAAACAGGTTGTCATATTCAGGTTGACCTGTTTTAACACGAAAAGGAAACGCCACAGCACGAACATGACTAGAAACCAGAAATTACCACCCCTAATATACGTTGATGTATGAGCTTCTCTGTGTTCTCCATCATTATCAAAAGCCAGTGGCTCAACTGTGGGTGGCTAGTTTGCCGTAGTCGATACTGCTGTTTGAGAGGTGCCGATCGACCAATCTCAAGTCAATCGACGGCCCCCTTTTCGCAAGCCCGAGCAGGCATCTTGAGGAAGATGGTACCTGCCAACGAGAAGCTAGGCTCGTCAAGTGAAGCTGCAAGATCTCTCTCTTCTTGGTTAACCTGTGAGAGAAGCAAGCAGGATCCAATTGATTACTGTTCATACACGATTCACAGAGCGAGTTGAGACCTACAAGTCAAGTTGGATCTTCGTGAGCTTCCGGCTGCATTGATGCATGATACTTTCTTCCGGTGGTTTTCGAATTTCTTAGTTTCACAGGGTTACACTGACTAGCTCCATCACCCGCTACTCGCCGACTCTATATGCCAGTATATTTTAGAGAAGAGTAAGATTTAGAAATGTGAAAATGGGCATGGCCCGGGCGGGGGGCGGCGGCTCGGCTCGCCTGGCCCACAAGGCTAAAATATATATAGTGGCATATGCTCAATTTAATCTGTACTTAAATATTTTCTAACATCTTCATTATTTGATCCACGTGACGAACAATGAAGATTTGAATCCAAAAAAGTGATTGTACTATTGTGAATTAAATGTGAGTATGGATAGAACAATGATACAATGTTCAAATATCTACCATCCATCGCTTAGATCATAAGGTGAAGATGATTGAAGAGATTTAAGTACAAAGGAGAATTGAACAGATATGTATATATACATGCAATTAAAAACTACACATACTATATATTCATATATAGATATATATGTAATAAAAAGCTATACATACATATATATATTTATATATTATACACATATTATATATACATGTATATATGTGTGTGTGGTGTATATCTTGAGCAAGGATGGACGGGCATGGCCTTGATCCCAGACGGCACAGCTTATGCAGAGAAGCAGTCTACAAGTACATGAAGGACTTCCAGTATCTTTGTCTAGGGGTATCCAAAGAACTGATCCAGACCCATAAACAGATCTGAAATGGTGGTTTTGTTTGATTTCCCTGCCTTATGTTTTGATTTGGTTCAGGTTGCCAATTTTTTTTCCTATGGCTTGGTTCGTGGTTTCATCGGCACCAAACCATCAGAAGCATCCGGTCCAACATTTACATTTAACATAATATAAAAAAGTATGGCCTCATTTTTTTTTAATAGCATGCCTTTAGCCTTTATCTACAAACATACTTATTGACATTGTTTTTGTATGGTGATACTTTAGATGTAAACAACTTATTCAATAACGTACTAAGTTCATTTGTCATGGAATTGGTTACATATTGTAGTGTCACGTTTGGAACAGTTAAACCAAACTAGAATCGATGGTTTGGTTCAGTTTTGACTTATAATGGTTTGGTATGGTTTCACAAAATTGAGAACAGACTAGGGGTGGCGACCTTATAAGCATTAGGCACCCAGCTCAGGTCTGGGTTCTTATGGTATAGTCAGGCCAATCTGGACCCAACCCTCTCGCGGGGCCTTGAAAATTGGGCTCGAACCAGAGCTACTGACCCAGTTTGTGACCCATAAGACAGATAATATTGGTTTGGTTTGAAGATGAGCCTAGAAGCGAACCAAACTTGACCATGAACACCCTTACCTTCATCTACACACCCAAATTCAGGTGCTCAAACACTCCTACCAGACAGAAAAAGGCACGTCATGTGCCCCTTTCGCCCTAGGGGTTGAACTCGTGACCTCTGAGAGTCCATCTCCCTATTTTTACACCAAGCCCATTTAGGCTGTACCTATTTATATTTACTGCATATAGAAAATTAAGCATGAAAAGACGACTTTTAGGCCAAAGAAAAATTCTTTGACAATATTTCGTTAATGAGTTATTATATATAATTCAAGTTGGGTTTGTTTACTTGGTTTAGAACTGTGTCGGGTCAAGATAATAAATTTTGTTCTGATTCAAGTTAATTAGAATATACCCGAGAAAATTAATAAAAAGTATTTGGTCATCTGGGCAAGGTTGTGTCCTTCAAAAGAAATATATTTCAAACACACTTGCAAGTTGCAACTTGCTCCTTTCAAAAATGCCTTGTGGAGAGCGCCCTTTGAGGATTCAATTTCAATTTCCAATAGGTATTATAAAATAACGACGTACACCATTAAGAACCCCCTTTTACTTGAGTTTCGCGTGTAATTTGTCGCATCCCGTTGCTTCTTCTCCTTGTGCGTGTTTTCTTCTCGTCACAATGAAGAGGCCGAAGTCAGGTATGGAAGCCTTGGGGTATCGAACTCATAACCTTGGTCTTGTGAATTGAATCCAGAAGTGAGGTAATGCTTTGAGTACTTATGCAGTTTGCTGCTAAGGTTTTGACGTTGGACTTATTTTACATTTTAACGTTAAATTTGGTTGAAAAATGTCCTTGATGTTAAAATGCACGATAGTTATTGAAATTGGTTATTCGACTACTTAGAACATGTTTGGTATAAAGTTTTAGGAGAATTGAACCTTAACTTTTGGTACTTGTAATTTTAAGTTTTGTTGGTATAGTTTTAATTTGAGTAAAAAATTCTACACTAAAGAAGGAGGTGGACTTTAAGAACTAGACACGAAAACTCAAGTGACATCTTTCTCTCTCATGTTGTTATCGTGTCTTAAACAAATACCTAAGCATGAGTATCATTGCAAATCAAATAAGTCAGAAGTTCATATGGGTTTGAGCCTGCAGTTTTAGTACCATGGTCTTAACACTACGAATCAAACATATTTGAAAACCTTAATTTCAAAAACTATTCTGGTTCCGGTTTCGTTAATTTTGAATCTGGTTCTAACTCTTGTTTCGGTTCTAATTCGACCACTTTTGGGTCTTTTATTTATTTGAAAAGAACATGAAATAAATATGGGATTTTAGGATTTGAATCAAAACTCGGTTTGGAACTACAGGTTTCAGTTCAGTTCCATGATAGTTGGAACCCCAACCAACCGAAAGGCGGGAGACGCTGATTCGGTTGTAATTCCGGTTTCGTTCAGTTCCGAAGGTGGTTCATGTCCGGATCAAAGGGCAGGTTTACAAACTTTGTGGGGTGGGGCAGGAGAGGCCAGGCCGCCATTGATGAGGAGTGGGTTGGCAACCAATTATGGTTTGGCAGGGCGACTTGTGGGTAGGTGGCCTGTCCCAGTTATTATGGGGGAGGAAGGCGACACTCGGCGAACTTCCATTGGATGTAGTATCCAACTTTTGACTCCCTCTTCCCAATGGTGATTCTCTAAGCTTGCAGTTGATTCGTACGAAGAAAAGCTTCTCTCTCTGAGGCTCTCTGACTCTATTTGTGAGAGAGGGAGGAAGAGATTTTGGTTGCAGGACGCTCTTTTGGTGACATTCTGATGGTATTTACATCTCTCTCTCTCTCTCTCTCGGTAATTTGTTTCATAAAGAGCTTTTCTCATTCTGCGTCATTAAATAATATATTGGGAGAGGAAACGGTTTACGGTGAGAGTCGTGTGACTGTAACTTTTTTAAGACGATCATTTCCCCCCCCCCATCTCTCTCTATCTCTCTCGCTTCTGAGTTATTATTTGCCTGTGTGCAGTAACGCATTCAGTATCTCTCTCCTTGTGGATCCTTTCATGATCTGTACGAATCTCTCTCTCTCTCATATGCATGCACCCTAAACATTTCGATACAGAAGTGTGACCCTTCTCCTGGAGTTGCATCGTTCCCACGGAGATTGGCCTTTCTCTCTGTGATTAAGAGACATTCTGATCCTTATGGTGTGAGATGTAAATCGTGAAACTTTCTGTATCTGGTGTTAAAGCATTTCTGAAGGGACCAAATTGCTCCGCCCTCTCTCTCTCTCATGTTCTGATAGCCTTTCCCTCAGATATCTAGGACCGCGAATATGGAAGAGCCAACGAAAACATCCCACATAGTGGAGATCGCCAGAGATCTTCCAATCGTCGGAGCTCCGGTGAAGTCGGATTTAAACACGGCTTGCATCGGTGCTCGGTGTGGTTTCTCCGACGCTGACAGCCGCACCAAGCAAGCTGTCGAGCACTCACGTGCCATGAAAAAGCTCAGCCTCGCCATGCTCCTCTGCATCCTCTTCATGGTGGGAGAAGTCGTTGGAGGGATAAAAGCCAACAGTCTTGCAATCCTCACCGACGCTGCCCACCTTCTCTCAGACGTCGTCGCCTTCGGCATCTCGCTCTTCTCCCTCTGGGCCTCCAGCTGGGAAGCCACTCCTCGCCGGAGTTATGGATTTTTCCGAGTGGAAATCCTCGGCACCCTCGTCTCCATCCAGCTCATTTGGCTCATTACAGGGATCTTGGTCTATGAAGCCGTCATCAGAATCATACATGGAAATAAAGAAGTTCATGGTCTCTTGATGTTCATCATTGCTGGTTGTGGTTTGTTGGTGAATCTCTCAATGGCTTTCTTGTTAGGTCATGCCCATCACGGTCACGGTCATGTTCACGGACACGATCACGGCCATAGCCATGGTCACGGACACGATCACGGCCATAGCCATGACCATGATGAAGAGGAGCATAACCATCATGACCACCATGAGAAAGACCATGACCATCATCATCATCATCACCATCATGAAAAGGACATTGATCATAAGCATTCCGAATCCAAGAGCGGTGATGACGCAGATGATGAAACGAAGAAGAGCAAGAACATGCAGAAGAAGAAGAGGAACATTAACGTACAGAGTGCATATCTTCATGTACTTGGTGACTCAATTCAAAGCATCGGAGTGATGCTTGGGGGTGGCTTAATTTGGTGGAAGCCAGAATGGAAGGTGATAGACCTGATTTGCACTCTCTTCTTTTCAATGATTGTGTTGACAACGACGATCCGGATGCTGAGGAGTATTTTGGATGTGTTGATGGAGAGCACTCCGAGGGAGATCGACGCGGGGAGATTGGAGAGAGGGCTGTGTGATATGGAAGAAGTGGTTGCTGTGCATGAATTGCATGTTTGGGCTATTACTGTGGGGAAGATCCTTTTGTCTTGCCATGTGAAGATCAAACCAGAGGCTGATGCAGATTTGGTTCTCAATAACGTGATTGCTTATTTGCAGAAAGAGTACAGCATCACACATGTAACCATTCAGATTGAGCGCTAGAATGACATGATGATCAAGAAAACGGTAATCAAATTTACTGGTTTTATGTGGAACTCAAAGATATAGAGGTTCTCATATTGAATTTAATGTGTTGCAAACTGTTTCTTAATAGCTGCGAGTGGGATCCACAGCGTATTATATGTGATGCTTTGAATGTTTGAGTAATTCAGTTGCAACAGAGAGGTTTAATTTCTTCAAACATTCTTGCCTCCCTCCGTGCTTCCACATCCAATATGTGGAGATTGGGGAATGTCTAACCGTGTCACGTCGAAATGAATAATGATGCAAGATGCTTCAGGTGAATTGAAAATGTCTAGGTGACAGATGGGAACTAAAATTCTAGACCCTGTTGATTCCAAACTTTATATTGTGAGATTCTAATTTACTCAGTCCCCTAAGGTGCTTGGATTCTCCACTGCCACCACCCATTCTGTGGTGTACATTCTCATAGGATGTGCTCTTTGAGTTGATAATGCGCAAGCTTAGATTTCATTTACTTCATAAGCGGCATGAGCTGCAACTGTCAGACCCTTGGCTAGACGCAGTATTGGGAAGTGGGCAGACACAAGAATGCTGCCATGCATCTAGGTATTGGGATTTTGACACGTGGCAACTTTCGGGGCCCGAAGAGGGTCTTTGCCACATGGCTGCATCCAGAGCCACTCAGAGCAGAAGAGTTTCATTATCAAGGTGCTCTTGTGATTTCCATAATCACGAGATTGTATTCATGTTCCATTTCGTGTTCATGTCAAATACAGGTTAGCACCAACTGATTTAGATGGCCTTTCGGGGGGCCTTAAAAGCGGCCCACCTGCCTCGATGGGCGAGTCATCATTTCCTGCATGAGTTTTCCTCTCAACAACTACACATTGCCTTTGTATCTCACACTCCAGGTTGATGATAAAAATTCCAATAAAGAGAATATCATTGAGAATCTCTCAGGAGGAGGCCATTTCTTTTTCTCACTTTCTTGTCTCTTAATATGTTTCTTACCATCTTCTCTCCTTTTCTTTATCTTTTTTTCTTTCTTCTTTTTCCTCTTCTTATACGACTACTCAAAATATCTCTTGCTTGTAAAATTTATATCATAATTTCATTACCTAATCAATAATACACGCTCTATTTTTCTCACGACTGTGTTATAAAGTGCCAGATGGTATTCACTTGCCTTTTTGATATTTTTCATGTGGAATGGCCGTCTCGTGCAGCGATTTATTTTCAATTTTTTTTGGGTATGTCATATTCATGAGGATGAAGATACTGAGAGGATTGAAGGAGGTGTATGGTAGTTTATTTTACTTTTTGTTGAGGAGTGATTTTACGTACATTAGTGAATCCTATAATATAGCGTGTTTCAAAACTAACAAAAATGATCTGAATACCTATTACATCGACTATCTTTATTTAACTATTAGCATACGAAACTCAAGTGTTCTTGAAAAAAGCTGTGATTATAGGCTTATTTGTCAACTGAAATGATTGTATCATAGTCGGTATTTTGTTTTCCCAAACTACCTAATTTTTTTCGGTATGCTACGGAATGAACCTTACATCTTGCATAGGGTTTGAAGCTTTCATGGTTATTATTATGTTATGATGTTTCATTGTTATGCTGGTTAGGATAATTGCATGATTGTTAAGAGAAAAGGTATCTTATTTATGTCATATGCCATCATATCTTATGTGAGAACCGTGAACACAGAGAATCTTACTAGCTATCATCTTGATAATAATTTATGAGAGCTTTACACAGGCATTTTGGAGTATATGGGAAGGGCTAAAGTAAATTTAACGTTAAAAAGAAAAACTTTTGTTTATACTGTTACAAATCAAACACAAAACTAGAAGAACATGAGATTGCAATACCAGTCTCATGCACGAATCAAACATGAAACTGTGGTTCATTGGAATAGTTATCCCAGTTTCATATGGGTTTGAACCACAAATTCTAGTACCATGTGCTAGGAATCACGAATCAAGGGGCATATGAAGATGGAATTTTTGTAGGCTCAAGCTTCGTAATCAAATGAAGAACTCAGTACATAGTAAAAAGGAGGGTCGTCTTTTATGAGACCCACCAGAAATCGGACATGTAGTGACAATTGTACTGGATCAGCCTCGTAATCAAACACCCTCCTTAGGCTAAAGAATGGTCGTCTTTTGTTTATATAGGGCGATCTTGTGCTGATTGCCAAACTTGCCACCCATGAGTGTGCGCTAGAGAGCCGTACCGATGAGAAACATTGTGGGTGTGAAAATTAAATGTTTATTTAAACATCAATATAAATGCTCAACAATTTTTTCTTTTGGTTACAAAAGGAGGCCGACGCCTAACACACACTCACGCTCACCCTCTAGGAGTCGAACTCCCACCAGCAGCAAGAAGAGCGCCCTGCATTGAGCTAACGGCTCTCGGTGCAAATGCTTAACATTTTGTTAGCTTAGTTTTTGATGTACTAATTGGAAAGCATATCGGAAAGGAAGTCTTTTACTGAGATTAGAGAAAAGGAATGGACGGATTTGGAGGAATCCATTTAATTATTATGGCTGCATGTTTTCTGAGAGAAGCTTTTCCGTGTTGATTAAATTTGTGTCCTCTCCAAGTGGCAATAGTCTAAGGAGAGAGAGAGAGAGAGAGAGAGAGAGAGAGAGAGAGAGAGAGAGAGAGAGAGAGATGGCGTTTATGGCGGGCACACCCTTGTTGGCGAAGCTCTCGGCAGTAGCTTGTTACTTTGTTTTCCCGGCGGCCATGACCGCCTCTCTTCTGTACGTTCCGCCAGTCAGCTCCAAGAAAAAGGAGGACAACAAGTAGAGAGAGAAGCTTCTCTCTCTGAGGTGCCCATGTTTTCCTTTTAATACCCTTTTCTTTCTTAGCATTTTCTCCTCCATATTGAGTCTGGGAATTGAGGTTAGTCGTTTCTATTTGGTGCGATGGCAAATTCTCTTCATTTCATCGATAGTGGCCATATATTTCTTTTTCTCATTCTCTGATTAGAATTCTGTTTGTTTCGATCACCCATTTCCCTATAAGAAGAGATGACTGTGAATCGTGTCTAATTTTATGCTCCCATTTAGAAATGATTGATTTTGGGTAGAAATGGTTGCTTATAACACTAACGGGAGATGCGTTGAATGATGGGCTTTAGAAATTGACCGTTGACTTTGTATCAATCAGGTTTTCTGATTAAATTTGAGACGGATTGTTTGGTAGTTTTTCGATCCATAGCAATAGAATGGAAGCAATAATAAGAGTATTTTTTATGAAACATCGCTCAATCACTGGGGACATGGTTTATCTGCGTTAGTGTGTAGCAACGTGGTTATCTACCGTAGACTTGAACCAAAACTTTCTCTGGAGCTAAAGAGATCGATGTAAGTGCTAGAATCCGTACTGAAATATCCGGCCGAGTTACTGGCTGCCCGCAACCCACCAAAACCTTCCTTCTTCCTTTGGTGTTGCTATCCAACCATAACCCAGAAGAAGCCTTTCCCCACAAATCACTGAATGGGGCAGGCGGCCCTAGATTAAATTGACTGTTTAAACAAAATGCAAGGCTTTTTCTTCGATAAATTCTGTTTACCTGAAGATTATTTTTGTAAACGTTTAGGGCCAATGGCTTCCACAATGATAAGGGCTTCCTACACCAAGATTTAGTTATACATCCTACTAGAGTGACCAATGACATACATATTAGAAGAAATCATTGCAGAATTTCCCACAGACACTTTAATGTATGTCACAATAAGCTAGATAATTGCATTCTTGATGAAGGTTAAAGTTGAATTGATTTACTAACGAAACAAAGATGCTGTTTCAAAAGCATTTTCCTCAGGGAAGTAGTAAAAGGTGTGTCTCCGTGAGGAGCCATAAACCTTCTTAAGTTTCTTTTCTATTTATTATGCTGCGTTAGCTAGTAAAAGTGGATCAATGAATTCTCTGCCAATGTCAAGCTGAATCGTCTCAACCTCCTGGAGACAGCATTTTGGCATGTGCTGCAAACTATATCTGATTGTATTCTTTTGGTTTTCATTCTTCAACCGAGATCTTTAACTTGTTTGCAAAAGGTTAATTTCCAAGGTTGCTGACTTGCAGGTTATTCTCCCCTAACAAATGGGTGATTATAATCGCTTCCATTTGAAGTGTGAGGTTTGGCATTGACAGACTTTATGAAGGGTTTCCAGATCCTCGTGTAATCTTTTTTCAGGACTTTGTTTCTATGATAATAAAATGGACTGCCACATTTTCTATCTTGTTACAGATCTTTTACATGAATTGGTTCTTCTTCTTCTTCATGTTGTACGTACAAACTATCTCTGCACACGTTCTTCTCTGTAATCGCCCTGCCTTTACTGTCATCATTTAACTGTGGCCCCTTCTGCACTAGTCGAACTGTTCACAAGACCTTCGCTTATGCTTGATGGCAGCTTCTAGGTAGGTTGCTTAATCAAAAGTTATTTTCATTAAACTGTTAAGATAAATCTTAACTAGGCATCTTCACTTACATTTGTTCCCACTGACATGTTTCTGGCTTTGTTGTCTTGTTATGGCTCGAGATAATTAGATGACAAGGTTTCTTATCACATTGTCCCAAAACCCCATAGACTCATCACCTTCGCGACAATACAGATCCTCTAAAATTCATGTCCAATTCGGGTTGCATCACAAGCTTTACTGATCGGGCCATAATTGGGGGTACCTGCATGATATTTTGTGTCCCTTGGGTTGTAGAAAGGAAGATGACTATTCATCCTTGAATGTTTACTTGCTTTCATATGAAATGAAAATCTAGCATCTTGGAAGCTCTTTCCATGTTACCCCTTGTCTGGGTATTTTCTACATTTAGAACGATGATAACAGTAACAGCAACAACAAAAATATTATGCAGTTTGGTGTGTGTATACACATATATGGGTAGATAGATAGACAGATAGATAAATGGAGAACGAAATGTAAATTCAAATATTAGGAAGGTTGCTGCAAATAAGCTGATTAGTTAGGTGGCCTGTAAAACGATCTTTTTCAAATGCCCCACTTCTTTATTGCATGTCTCATGCATTTTCTAATTGTCAAATGTTTTAAGGGGAGTGCTGAACCATTTATATGCTTGATGACGTTTAGGTTGATGTTCTGCACGTTGGTTTTCTATGTCAATTTTGATGTTGCTTTGAATTTTTTTTTGCTTTAAACCACCGGTATCCGAAAGCCCACAAGTACCCCGACTAGTCCTGTTTGAGCCTGGTCGGCCCACTATGGGGTAAACCTCTTTAACTCGAGATCTTGCTTAGTTAAGGGGAGCTTCGAACCACTTAAAGCCAACCAAGCGTTGGTAGCTTGAATTGACTTTCAATAAGACCTTGGATGCCTTGGTGATTATTTTTACTATATTGGCTGTTTGAGATTAACTCCAACTTTAACAAGTCTTCCACCAATTGGTGGAAATTGGAATCAGTTAAAGGGTGCAACAAAAGAACTTCCTAAGAGGTCACCATCCTGGTCATCAAGCAGCTTTCTTTTTTCTAGAAGGATTCAAACAGCTTTACTTTGGAGTGTTGAAGAGCTAACACATTATTTTGGAAAGATCACATTCTTTAGCGAAGTATCTAATAGAACAGATAAATCCGATAAAATTCTACGCTGATTGTCAGAAAAATAAAGACTTGGTTGTTGTTTGGTACAACACATATTTAACCATAAGCTACACATTTTTAAACTAATGGTCTGAATTTAGGTGGGTCAGAAACTCCACTCCTGCTCGATGAAGATCTTCCACTGCTCAAATATATATGGATTCTTTATTACCGTTATTTTCAATCTCAAAGACGCCTTGTAAAAACATTTATTCTCATGAAAAGGCTGACGGCCAAATATGCATATTCTGAAGAATCAAACTCACACCCTGCATCTGGTGAAGTCAAAGCCCTGCCAGTTGGGCTATAATCCAGAGTGAAAAAATCATCTAAGAGAAACAGCTGACCTTGAAGAGAAGCCAGAGGAATAGTCTTCTATGGTTTCTCATGTCGGCGTTTATTTTTATCTTTAGAACCAGAAAAAAAAGGAGTGCAAAGGAAGCATATTCAACTTCATAACCGATCAGAACAACACGTTCAGAGTTACAAGGTTGCTGCTATAATAACAGATAAGCAAAATGGTATCATAGAAACTCACAAATCAAATGGGTAGGGGAAAATCATTTACTAAGGCTTGTAGAAATGAGATCAGAGAAACTCGCAGACCAAATGGGTAGTGAAGAATCATTAAGGATTTTTAGCTGATCCTATGGAGGATCATGAACATTAACCTTATAAACTTCTTTTGTTGTTGTGTATATTATTCTTCTTCCTATGCATCGTTTCAAGTCTATCAAGGAGGATACCAAATGGACATAGCGTAGCACAAGCAGCCTTAAAACCGAGGAAGTGATAAAGGTCTAAATTAATACGTTGCGATATGGACACATTATTGGAAATTTCAGCTCAAGCAAAAAGGAAAGCTAATGGAAGAGCCTAAAGGATATCTTGTTTCGGTGCATGTTTCTTTTCTTTTCCATGCATCAAACAATTTAGGCTACCACATGCACGCATTGATTAGTTTTCCCAAATCGATAGAAAACAGTAAAGAAATCATAAAGGAACAAATTATATGAAAAGAAGAAAATTGAGGAATGAACCAAAAGCACATGTAAAATCATGATCTTAAGATCAATCTATTAGCTCAATGGCTTATGATCTCCTTATAACCAATACAATTTTCAAGAAGTGAGATGAACATTTAAGTGTTTATAAGAGTAGCTTGTTACAAAATAAAATAATTAATTTGTTTGTAAGAAATAGATCGAGTTTTAAAGATTGTAAAGTAATTTTAGGAAAATGCTTAACTATCCAACATTGACTTCTAGTTATAGATTTACAAGTAAAAAAGTGAATAAAGAAGAAAATAGTACATAAAGCTATTCACATTGACAGGTGAAACTTCAGTAATGAGAAAGATATATTTAAATACAAAGTCCTAAGGAAATGATTGTAATTATGTATGTACACCTTCTAATATGTGGAACAATATAGTTATGCATATTAGAAAGTGATAAAATATATGTTAAGTAAATCTAAATGAGACATACCGATATAAAAGGAAGCTTAGTGGTGGAGTGAAGCGATGAAAGATAAAATTAATGTAAAGAGGGTATGTTACAAGTAATATTATGTCAAAAAGGCTAGTAAAACTGAGAGGCTTATAAAAAAGCAAAGAACGAATTGAAAAACGCTATTTGCGAAATACAAGTCAAAATTTAGAAGGATTTATATAAAAAAACTTAACTCAAAAGAAGATGAAAGAGATATTTTTAGGATAGGTAAGGCTAGATATCAAAAACCTAATAATCTTACTTTTGTTAGATGCATGAAAGATGATAATGAGAAGATTCTAGTGACAAATGATAATATCAAAATAGATGAAAAAATGATTTTCATAAACATTTTAACAAAAATACCGATGTTAGTATTAGCTTAGGAGAGTTGAGCAAATAAGAATAATATAATTCAAAACAATGAACTCAAAAATACTCTTAAACATATGAATGTTGGTAAACCCATAGGACAAGACAATATTAATATGAAAAATCTTAGGAGAGAGAGAGATTACTTTGCTCACAAGATTATTTAATGAAATATAGAAAAACTAAAAAATGCTTAACAAATAGAGAGCAAGTACACTCCTACTCATATACAACAACAAGAGAGACCTTGAGAATTGTATGAATTATTGAAGTATTAAGTTAATGAGCCATAATATAAAATTATGAGAAAGAATTATTTAACATAAGGTAAGACAAGTATCAAGTATAATAGAGAAACAATTTGCATACATGCTAGATAGAACGTCATATAAAATAGTTTAGAGAAAAAAAAGAACCTTCACGTAATATTTATTGATATAGAAAAAGCTTATGTTAAAGTGTCAAGAGATGTTTTTTGAAGAGCGTTAAAAAATTGAAGTATCTTATTGACATAAATAAATGTTATAAAAGACACATGTAAATCACAAACTTCTTTGACGTTAATATTAGGTTACATCAATGATCAACTTTAAGTTCATATTTATTTATATTGGTTATTGTAAGAGACATTTATGATGACACAAAATATGTATTAGGACTCATGAATGAATGATAAACTTCTTTGACATTAATATAGGGTTACATCAACGATCAACTTTAAGTTCATATTTATTTATATTGGTTGTTGATGAGTTAACAAAACAAATTCAAGATGAAGTACTTTGGTCTATGTTATTTTTAAATGACATTGTATTAGTGTTTGAGTCTAATAAAAAAGTTAATATGAAATTGGAATCATGGAGAGAAACATTAGAGACCAAAGGCTTCTAACTTAGTAAAAGAAAGATAAAATATATATAATTTAAGTTTGATTGTTTGGTTACTTTACATGATATAAAAATTAAGATTAACACACATTGCATCCCTTAAAAGAAAAGTTTTAAATACTTAGTATCCATTTTTTAGAATGACGAAAAAATTGATGTAGATGTTACGTATATAAATGTTTTGCGAATAAGCAGCAGTATGTTAAGGGCAACTATAAAGGAATAACAGACAGTGTTGCTCCATTGAGATGATGATCTTAACGCCATCTGCCGGTGAGTTTATTAAGCTGTTGTCCCATCTTCCAAAGAATAGCCATTGCTGCAATGTGGATTTTATCTAACGATTACTTGCACCCGACGAGCCAATTCCATCTTCCAAAGCATGAATTTATCGGGTTTGGGCTATTTGAGACACGCACCAGCATTTTCTGCAATTTCCATCTCAAAAGAGTATCTCTTACCACAAACTTAATACCCTTTGATGCCGACTTTCATCCGGAACTGGTAGTTCCTGACCCCCGGTTCTAGTTCTCCTGAACCAAGAAACAGAACTCATTCGGTACCAGAGTTTTGATTCTAAACCATTTTAAACCGTTAAACATATAAAAATTCAAGAACGTTTGTGCCGGATTACAGTTCCAGGTAGGACTAAACCGAACCAGGGGTTCCCAGGTCCGGGTCGGGTTTGATATGTTTCGGTTCTGTTTCCAACCGGTTCCTGGCTCGGTCCACTTTCAATAGGAATAGCCGGTCTGGTATGGAACATGCCATGTCTAACTAAATGTTTCATCCCCTGACAGGTCATTGTTGTCCTCCTCCATATCGTCTTCAAACAGATCCAACCCTGGGCTAGAAGACTCTCCATTGCTGTTTCCTCCGTCGCTATCCTTCTTTGTACCCTTTGCTACTAGAGCATCCTTGTAGGAAAAATTACCAACGACATGCTGACGCACCACCTGTGCACGCATTCTTCTCTGTAATCATCCTGCCTTTATTGTCATCATTTAACGTGGCCTTTTCTGCACTGGAGGAACTCTTCACAAGACTTTAATTTATGCCTGATGCCAGCTTTTAGGTAGGTTGCTTAATCAAAAATTATTTTCATTCAACTCTTAAGACAATTCTTAACTAGGCATCTTCACTTACATTTGTTCCCACTGGCATGCTTCTGGCTTTGTTGTCTTCTTATGACTCGATATAATTACATAACAAGGTTTTCAATCACACCTGATATCTCGAAACCCGAAAGGCTCATCGCCTTTGCAACAACAGAGATCCTTTATTGTTTGCTAAAGCTTGTAAGTAAAATTTTTGGAAATTTACTCTTTGAGAAAGTTTTGGAATGACATCAACTCGTTGAGAAAACAATCATATTCATATCAAATACTGTGAACATCTCATGTATTACAAATACATATTAGTGAATTAGCATCAACACATCGAGAAAATGCAACCATCTTCACCCCATTCTCAAAAACATCATGGTTACCATTAAAAAGATGTCCTTAACCCGAAAAATTGCGCAGCTAACTACATGCTTGTGAAGAGGATGTAGCTTACGCGCACTGCACATGGTGTGCAATACTCAAAAGGAGACTGGGTCCCACCAAAGATGGTGGCCAATTTTCCCAACTGCGAGCAGTGCGTTCTGTGCACAAGAGACCTCTGTTTGTGAATGCGCAAATGACTACATTGTGGCATCCATCTAATAAGATTAACCCACAACCCTCTCAAAAACATGCTAATGAATCAACAACTAATACATGGGGAAAAACAATAAATCAGTTATGAGCGCCATCCTCAAACATCTTGTTGAGCAGATACAAGCTGAATATCATTCACAATCTTGGTCTGTGGTCCTTCTCTCTGTATTTTTGTTATTTTTTTGAGTCTGCTAGTGCACGTCTTTCATCAGAAGTAACAGTAGTTACAGGCATCCATAAGTCGGAGGTGCACTGCAATAGAGTGTGAACTTCTCTATCTGTGGCCAGGGCTGAAGAAATCATTACATCCACATGATCCAACTTGGTTGAGAAATTATCCAACTGTCTTCCTATCTCCAGCTGCATGTTTTCAGGAGAAGAAAGTTTGGCGTGCATCTTCTAACATAGATCAATGAGTACCATAAGAAAATTCTTGGTAATAAATGAGTTGTCTTAAAGTACGGCCTACCTCATCAAGATGAGCAGAAGATTTAGATGGCACCTTGGTCACCTCTTGGCCAAGTGCTTCTATTTTAGCTCTCAATTCAACTTCTTCTTGACTACTTTTTGCTTCACCTGCACATGAGATGATCAATACTTCTCTGTTTTCTTAGAATGTCATATAACCCAGGTCATGGAGGTTGTTAAAAAGAATGGACTATCCTGGCTTCCACGTCACCAGGCTAGCTGTCTAAGATTGCACAACAAAACAATCGATTGAAGAAATGATCAGCATGCACAAACCTGAAACATATCTTCAAATTATTATCCTCGCAACTAAATTGAGCTTCTGTTATCGCGTTAGCAGGTCAGAGTCCCCATACTCCAGTGGATTAGTGATACACATCATTGGGATCAAATGGCTTTTTACGTTAAGTTAACGAATGGCCCAAGTCCCTTCCAAAAATGTATTTAAATACTATAGGGTTGTAGTCAGGTAGACGTAGATCTGACCTGGGATGGGTCTGGGCCTTCAAAATGGAACTGAGAAATAAGCCAGGTTTGGATCAACCTCATTTTGATATGGAACTGGAGTAACCTGACTTGTTGACCGTATTTACCACCCTTAGTTTATCAGATGTCCCAAATCATTTTATCAGCCAAAACGTTTTCTCGAACTCACACCAAGGAACCGCTGGCTCAGCAGCAACTGTCTAAGTATGTTTTGTTAACTGCTCAACAAGTTCACAAAGTAACCCTCTTTAGTAACCACTTTGTTATTTCTTTCTATTTTTCCGAGAACTCTGTAGAGGTTGCATACCAACTAAATTCTATTTCATGCAACGAACAATTATAATTCTGCATAAAATATACATGACATTGATAAAAGAATGAAGTTGCAATACCAAGAGGGATCTTTCAATGGTATGTGAGGGTAACCTGATGGGCAAAACCAATGCTTCCTTTTAAAATTCTTCAAGGAAAAAGATAAACATTCTCCATTATCCTTGAAAACTCTTCATCGAATTCCCTGATGTCGTCCCAACTGCAAGATAACTCCACCCCTTTTAGATTTCCTTCTTTTGCAATTGTGCGTATTGCGATTCTTACTCGCTCTCATCCTTTTCCAAAAATGTTCTATTTCTAAAAAAACCTTTAAACTATTCAAGTCATGCAACTCCCGTAAACTGCTTCCCCTCCCATCCATTTCCTTGCTACCAACAACAAACTTCCCCGACGTCCATAGGCCAGTTAGCTTGCTGATTTCTTTTGGCGAATACTCCAAATATATTGTACCTCCCAACTGAAGATGTCTCATACTACAAAAAGAAAACTTGTCAGGAAGTGTTTTCACGTAGCTACATCCAAGGTCGAGTGTTTCCAAATCATGAAGTTTAATAATGGACTCGGGCAACTCTAATATTTTTGTCCACGAAAGATCGAGGTATCTCAAAGGCACCAAGTCACCGATAGGCTCTGGCAATTCCAACATGTTGAAAATGCAAGTCAAAGAACGAATGCCATGCAATACTACGGTTCGCAACTACTTTTCACTCAGTCCCTCAAGAGAACACTCACCCCCAACTGAGACACAAATGCGTGCATGATCAAGAACTTTGCCACGCTTTAAATGATCGAGACACATGTTCCACGGTTTTCCACAAATGCGGAGAGAGGCCTCGTGATGGATTCTCCAACTCCGATCAATGGCCGATGAAGGAGACCTGCAGAGAGAGAAAGAGGGAAAGGGAAGCAGGAACTTTCTATGGTTTTCTAAAGGAGGTTTTACTGGGAAGATCTGCGTTTGGTTGTTTCTCGGTTTTTCTACGTACACTCTATGTTCTTTCTAATTTCGTACTAAAAAATCTCCACTAATCATTTGGCTCGTTTCTCCATTAATCATTTCGCTCATTTCTTCCATGTGTTACTGTTCTGGGTTTACCATTGCAGGCGTTCATATTCATGTAACACATACATTTCGTGTGATTATTTTTCAATAATGGCAGGTCTATGTTACATCCCCCACTGCTATTTGAGCTAAGCATTATCACACATGTTACATTTCGCTCATTTTGGGGTTTTCCAAACTATATCATTTGTGATTATTGATGAATTGTAACTTTTAAATGTTATGGGTTTTTGCAATACAATTTTCTTCCATAACAATTTTAGTGTATTTCTACATTAGAGCTTTACACATATCTCAAACCCATATTTGCAACATGTTTTGAGAAAAGATCCTCGGTTATACTTTTTAGCTATCATCTTTGCTTCCAACAAAGTAAACATCTCAGTATCCTACCACTTTTAGTTCATTTGTTTGAAAACATAGTTTAGTCTTTCATTCTTTTAAGTTATCTTACAATCATTTTCATAACTATTTAATATTGTTATCCAGTATTACTTTGATATCTACTTAAAAGACCAATAGTGAAGTTGATATCATGTCTTATATAAAACATTATGCTTATTAACTTTTTTTCTAGGACAATCAACCTTACTCAATTTGACCTCTTTTACAATGGATGTAATTTTGTTGAGGATATAATCAATATGGAGTTTTCCTTAGAGAAGCTAGTTTTCGTTTTATTGCAAACAAGAGTTTCTCTGGTTACGTTTTCCCCTTCTTTGTGTTATTTGTAACACGGAGATTATAGATAGAGTAATAGAGAGAAAGAAGGAGAATCTTGACAAAACAAATTGTCATTCAACTACAGCTAATGGTTGTATTCTTTTTCTTTTCTCTATTTTGATTTCCCTTTGTTTGTTTGTCCGATCCCTTTAGTTGAGAGTAATAGAGAGAAAGAGCAAGGTGTTCTTGTTCAGAGATGGAACATCTGACAGAGAACAGTGATGCTCTCTACTTGTTTGTTTAGTCTAATTTTTCAAATAAGTCACCTTGCCCTTTTCCTTGTTTAGGAATTTTTTCACGAACTATACATTTGTAATATTTAAGGAATAGAAAAAGAAAAATGTTTGGCTCGATTTCATTGGATGCTAATTGGGTTTTTTTCTTTTTCTTTGTTTTATTTAAAAGAAAACATCAAAATAGATTGAACATAGAAGACTACTTTAGCCGTATCGATATTTATCTCCTAAAAAAAAGTGAGTGTTTTGACCTTAGCTGGCTGATGATTGATAGGATTAAGCGCTTGCTTTGTAGTGCTTTTTAGGATTCATACTCTGATACTAATATTGATTTTTTTCATAGTAAACAAGTGTTGTTGGGCTTGAATCACTTGGCATGATGACATCGAGGAGGTTTGATGAAAGGAAGTTTCGAGAGAAGAGGGTAAAGAAGCACACACTTAGACCTTTGTATTTTTTTTGTGTTTATGTATATTTCTCCTTTCTATTTTATCCTCTTTATTTCCTTCTTTGAATGTCCATTTTAGCCTAGAGAAATGACTTCATGTCTTATTTTGTAAAGGAAAATTAATTTATGATAATAGAAAATAACTCATGCAATATGGAAGGAGACCCTCCTTTGTTGAATGCTCATCACAATCAAGTCCTTATGGCCATTACCATATATCTGGGGGTTATCAATCTTATCCTACCTTCCATAAGATGAGATTAATTTTAGGACTAGGACTCAATGATTTTCTGTCAGCACATTGAGTACTACCTTACCCTATTGTATATATCGTGGATTCTGGTTTTCTTGTTAGTAGCAATCAAAACCATCAATTCCTGTTTTTTTTTTTCAAGTTCTAAATTGTTTGAAACTTTAAAGAAAATATACAAATTAAAAAAATAGGAAATCATGAAACCAACCTAGCTGGCCCTAGTTCTAGTCGGTTTTGCGGTCCGGTTCTATTCCAAACCGGATACATCTATGTCATTGCTCTACACTCAAATAACGTTGATTTTATCATTGAAAATGAAGGATAGTATGTGTTATATTTGCAATTTGTAGTCTTTTTCACATACAAATTAAAAAAACCTATATCATCCATTCTAAATAACTTTCACATATTAGGAAAGAAAATTTTGGTTTTAGTTCCACTTACCAAGGAAGCAAACTGGAACCAGTAGTTTTGGATCTCTTATTTTGGTTCCGATTACGAAATGACACCTCCAATGGATGACTTTTTCATATGAAACTGGGACCAACCAAATCAAAACGAGAACAAGAACCGAGGGGGGAGTGCTTCTTGGGTTCTTGTTCTAGTTTCTCATGGAACCAGAGCGTGTGACTCGAAACCACTGATCCTGGTTTACCTGAAACCTTCCAATCAACCATTTGGGATTTGCCCCAGACTTGATATCTCTTCGTATCAAGCTAGAGGTGTCAAGTTTAGACATTTTTCGTAGGCAATATATATAGATAACCCGAAATTATGTGTTTCTAAACCAAAGTGGTATCAAAGATATAATATAATCTCGTGTTTGAGATTACCTGTTTTGATTCCAATGACTTACCTATATTGATACCCGACAAACTAATCCTTCTGGTATAACCGGGAGGCTAAAGCTACACGCACGCCCCAGGTTTTGAACTCATAACTTTCAACTTCTGAGTTAACACAACAATGACCTGTCATACTGGACTTGGGTTTGACCTCAACCCGACTCTTGTAGAACCTACATCGGCATCAATTGTGTCTGTGTCATGCTATTTCGTGTTTGTATTACAACAGGTAAACCTAGCTTGATAAGTTTTGTTTTGACAGTAAGGTGGCAATAGATACTGACTCTCCACTTGTGTTTGGTTCGGGTTTTATTCTTGTAACTTGAAATGTCGAGAAGTTAGTATTTTGGGTGCACATCTTTTATTTTAATTTTTTTGAGGATATAATCAATATCTCTTTGTTGACTCAGACATATGAGTTTAGATTCTCTATCTCGAGAAATCGTTATTAGTAGAATATAGGATGACTCTCACATATCCTTCATTTTGAATCTTGAGTTTAATCATGACTTGGTTTTTATAATCATTTTATTGTTATTTTCAGTCAACAATATGTCATCTATTTATAACGATATAATGACAAAGTGACTCTCCTATTCCAAACATATAAATAGTGGTCAAGTTCAATAGCCACAAACCAAGTTTTGAAATAGTATTTTAAAAGGTTAAATACCATTGACGAGGTGACTATTTAAGACCATATAAGATTTTTTTCAACCTATATATTTTATCTTCTTAGCCTTCAACAACATATCCTTCTGGTTGTTACATATAGATGATTTCATCTAAATCATCATTTAAAAAAGTAGTTTTTACATCTAACTAATATAAGCAAATAATAATATGTGGAAATAGCTGAAATAATTCTAATGGATGCAAATTTCATAATAGGAGAATATGTTTCAACATAGTCTATCCATTTTTTTTATGAAAAAAATCTTTACAACTAACCTCGCCTTGAACTTATCAATCGTTCCATCGATTTTATATTTATTTTTAGAACTCATTTACAACCTATGCCTTTCCTTCTTTTTGGAAAATTAACCAACTCTGAGACTTGGTTTTTCTTGATGGATTTAATATAAGTTTAAAGCGAGATTGGTTGCAAAGGGATTCTCACAAAAGGAAGTGATAGATTATGTTGAGATATCTTTTCTTGTTATGAAGTTTGTATCAATTAGAATTATTCTGGCTATTCAATGTATTATGATATGGACTTACATCAGTTAGATGTAAAGACCGTATTTCTAAATGAAGATTTAGATGAAATCATATATATAAAAAAACAAGAAGGATATATTGTTAAAGGCCAAAAAATAAAGTGTATAGGTTGAGAAAATCCCTATAAAGTATACGGGTTGAGAAAATAAAGTAAGGTTGATTGTCTCGATAAGGGAGAGAATAAGCTAATATTCTTTATGCACAAGCTGTGGGTAGCTTGATGTATGTGATGCTTTGTACAAGACCTCATATCAGTTTTGTTGTTAATCTTGTGAGTAGATAACAAAGTATTCCTGGTTGATAACATTAGGTAGTTGTGAAAATGATTTTAAGATATTTTAAAGGAATAAAGGACTTGAAGCTATGTTTTAAAGTTAATGAATTTAAAATAGTGAGATACTCATATATTGACTTTGCAAGGAACAAAGATGACAACAAGTCAACCTCCAATCAAATATTTTTATTTGGAGGTAGTTTTATTTCTTGAACTTCTAATAAATAAGTTTATGTAGCATTGCATATACAAGAAATTGAACATGTTGCTTGAAGTATGACTGCTACAAGTGTCATTTTGATATGCCACGTTATACTGATTTGAAGTTGGACATAGCCAACGAGTTAGTTGTCATTTATTGTGATAACAATGCAATAATTACTCTTATTAAGAGTAGAGCTTAATGCTAAAGAAGTAAGCATATAATTATTAAATATCACTACATTTATGATATGCTCAAAAGAAATGAAATAACTATATCTTATATGTCAACTGTTATATGTTGGTTGACCTCTTGACAAAAGGCATCTTAGAATAACTTTTTACTAAATATGTTATGCATATGGATTTGAGATATGCCTAGAGTATAAGTGTAGAAAATACATTTTGTTGAGAGTTATACAGGTAAAACATATTTATTTTGAGAAAACTATATAACAAGTAAAAATTATAATTTACTTATAACTAGATAAATGATACAATTTGCTAAACCCTAAAATAGTGAGAAACAAAACCAGTGTATCATAGATTGACTCAAGTGGCCATGTGATACATGTAAGTTGTTGGTAGCTATTATCAATACCAATAACTACAACAACCACGAAATGTGAGAAGAAGTGTCCTCTTCCCATATTTCATGGCTTTTATAAATGATAAATTTTATACATAAAACTGTTTTGCTTTTTAAAAAAGTCTCGAACATCTCTTGGATAAACTTGGAATGACTTTAATGAAAAGCTTAAAGAAGAAAACTCGAAAGAGGAAAAGTAAGCTATTTATACGATGAAACACAGAAAATGCACAAGATCTTCATGAGAAAAATCCTCACTGGGTAACCGGGTTCCTCCTTCTCCTTCTACTGTTGTCTCTTCTTTTTCTCCCTTCCTCTCGTTTTGAACGGATACCGCTTACGCTGCACCCACTGGGACTATACTGAGGACATAAAATCAGCCGTTTGCTCCAACATTGTCCAAACGCTTTGCACTGACCATCTTGGATATCTCATTTTGTCCAAAATCGATCACCTTTTCCAAGAGAAGGCTAGTAAGAGCTTCAGCCATTTTCGCTCACACAAGAGAGAGAGAGATTTGATTTTTGATAGAGGAGTAAGAAGTCGGCGGCTTGTCCTTGTACAGACTACAGAAGAACCGTGGGGCCCATATCACTCTCTCCACCTCTGAACGGATTTCTTATCAATTCAGGAAACCGCAGTTACACTGTTCTTCAAGAAGAAAAAGCACATCAATTAACCTTTCATATAAATGAAGGGTAAAATTTGCTAGATCTCTAAATTGGATAGCAAGCGTTTCATATAAATTAAGCTGAACTTTGTCGCACTTTTTACGGTGGATCCTAGAATTTGTTGCAATCGGGTAGCATTCGGAAGCAACTTCTCACATAGAGAAAGATTAAAAGATCATAAACAGAAAAAACAGAGACACCTACTTCAAACAGAAAAGACAAACTCAAGACGCGTTTCGATCGACGAGAGAGAGAGAGAGACCATAGCTCTTTCAACAGAATAAGGAGGACAACGTATTGCTATTTTCGTTAGTGAAAGACAACGAAATGGAGGGACCATAAGTTGGTGCATTTAGTGATTCGACAGAGCCATCCTAGATTCATATCTTCTTTCCATGCTGTCATGTTTTTGCCTTCAGTCCACATTTCTCTCTCTCTCTCTGAATGCGTCTCCTTGATAGCAATTGATTTGTAAGAGTGACGTCAATAGAGTGTTTTTTCTTGAAGTTAGTATTTAGTCCTGTCTCTCAGTGGAAAAGTTGGAAACACTTATCCACTACCGGGACAATGTTACAGATGTTCGCCATCAGACAAGGACTACTCTCTACCTCTCAATGGATTTCTTCTCAATTCAGGAAACCGACGTTAAACAATTTGAACGAATGCTACAAAGGCGCGCTTGAAAGCGATGCAGTTCGTAGAAAGGGGAGTTACCTCTTTCATCTCGTCTGTGAAATAGTTGGAAAATGGAAACACTTTCCACTATCCCGGGGCCCCTACTGATCTTTACCTCTGAATGAATTTCTTCTCAATTCAGGAAACCTAGGTTAAATAATTTGAACAAATACGACAAAGGCGGCTTGAAACAGTTCATAGTAAAAGGAGACACCATTTTCACCTCGAAAAATGGTTGAGAATTCCTTGCACTATCGCGGGGTCCGGACTACTCTTTACCTCTGAATGAATTCAGCAAACCGTGGTTGGTTGCTTAAAACTCTCTCTCTTTAGGTTTTACGAAACTGAAGGTGCATTTCTATGTATATTTTAGCTGAACAAGTACGCCGCGGTTTCGTTATTCCTCAAGAAGAAAAGCACATCAATTAACCTTTCACATAAACCGAGGTCAAATTTTACAAGATTTGTGAATTGGGTACTCCCACATGGTCCCAAGCCTGGAAGAGGAAAGATGAGGATTGCGTTAAGCTGAACATTGTCGCACTTTTACCGGGGATTCCTAGACTTTGTTGCAATTGGGTAGCATTTCGAAACAACCAACCTCTCAACTGGAGAAAGATTAAAAGATCAGAAACAGAAAAAACAGACACCCACTTCAAACAACAAAGCCAAACTCAAGACATGCGACGATCGACGAGAGAGAGACCAAAACTCTTTGAAGAGAACAAGGAGGACCACATATCAACGAAATGGAGGGACCATAAGTTGGTGCTATTACTGATTCTCTCTCTCTGTAAAATGCGTCCATTTTTTTAACAATTGATTTGTAAGAGTGACGTCATCGAAGTGGTTTTCTTGAAGTGTCACCGAATCGTGTCTCTTTGTGTTAGACTTACTATGACAGTTTTAAAAAGAGAGTGGCGTATCTTATGTGCTTTTCTTTAGGGTCCAGGTTGAAGGACACTTCGACGAAAGGGAGTGACGTCTCTCTCTCTCTGAAATAATGGCTGAAGGGGTGGTTTGGCTGCTGTTGGAGGTGGTGGGAAAGATCAAAACTCGATTCTGGAGTAAGTTGGCTGATGAAATGAGCAGGATCTGTGACGTGAATGGTGAATTTGAAAAGCTGGAGAACCAATTGAAGACGATTCAACCCATTCTCAGGGACGCACATACCAAGCAGTTTACTTCCAAAGAAGTCAAGGAATGGATATTGAGGCTCAATGAGGTCGTCTACGATGCTCTTGATCTCACCGATCTATACCGAGTCCAGCAGCGAAATGACTACCAAACAAAAGATTCCAAACAATCTAAGGTGCGTAAGATTCTGAACTTTTTCACAAGCAGCAACAACAACAACAACTAAGCCTTTTCCCATACTAGACGGGGTCGGCTACATGGATTCTTTGTTTTCACAGATCCCTATCGTGTGCCATGTTAGCAGTTAACTCCCAATAAACTAGATCATTCTTTATTGTTTCTTTCCAACACTTTTGGGGTCGTCCTCTACCTCTTTTAATACTTTCCAAATTTAGTTTTTCTAATCTTCTTACAGGTTCTTCTTTTGATCTTCTTTCTATATGTCCAAACCATCTTAAATGATGTTCTCTCATTTTATCCTCTATTTGTGCCACTCCTAATTTGTTTCTAATAACCTCATTAGATATACGGTCTTTTCTTGTATGACCACTCATCCATCTCAACATCTTCATTTCTGTCACAGACATCTTTTGTACATGTTGATGATTAACTGCTCAACACTGAGAACCATAAAACATGGCAGGTCTAATTGCTGCTCTATAATATTTACCTTTTAATTTTAATGGTATCTTCTTATCACAAAGAATACCTGATGCTCCTCTCCATTTTAACCAACCAACATTAATTCTATGTGTAATATCTCCTTCAATTCTTCCATCACTTTGAAAAATTGACCCTAGGTATTTAAAACTTTCCTTTTGAGGAATGCAATGTGTGCCAATTTTAATTTCTATGTCCTCTGAAGTAGCCAAATGATCAAACTTACATTCCATATATTTTGTCTTTGTTCTACTAAGTCGGAGGCCTTTGCTTTCTAATGTTTCTCTCCATAGTTCCAATTTTCTATTAACTTTTTCCTTAGACTCCTCCACTAATACAATGTCATTTGCAAGTAACATACACCAAGGTACTTCATCTTGAATATGTTTTGTTAACTCATCCATCACCATTATAAATAAGTATGGACTTAAAGTTGATCCTTGATGTAACCCAATATTAACTTCAAAGAAGTCTGTCGTTCCTTCATGAGTCCTCACACATGTTTTTGCACCATCATACATGTCTCTTATAAGGTTAATATATGTCAATGGGATATCTCTTTTTTCCAAAGTTCTCCAAAGAACCTCTCTCGGTACCCTATCATAAGCTTTTTCTAGATCAATAAAGATCATGTGAAGGTCTTTCTTTTTTGCTCTAAAATGTTCCATAAGACGTCTCAAAAGGTGAATCGCTTCAATAGTAGATCTACCTAGCATAAATCCAAATTGGTTCTCTGTTGTACTTGATACTTGTCTTAACTTTTTCACCAAGCATCCTAAGAAATATTCTCTTCTTCGAGAAATAGGTGGGAAAGTAAAAGAGATAAACGAGAGGCTTAGCATGGCATACAAAGAGAAGGATAACTACGGTCTTGTACCGTTAGTGGTAGAATCCGCCTTAGGTGATGAAGTAATTGGTGGAATGTGGGAGGGACGCCAAACAACTGCAAACATCACGGAGTCTAACATAATCGGAAGGGGAAAGGATGAAGATTTAGTGGTTAAATGGCTCTTGGAGGAACCGCAAGAGAGTGCCTTTGTTGTAGCAATAGTTGGTATGGGTGGAGTTGGGAAGACCGCCCTAGCCAAGATGATCTACAGTAACGTATCTGTAACAAGAACGTTCGGAAAATGCATGTGGGTGCGTTTCTGAGAGGCCAAAGATGCTGGAATTGTTTAAGAAGATCCTGGAAGAGGTTGATGAAAAAGAACAAGGCTCCAATCACCAATTCATTGGTTCAAACGCTTTGAGTTCCCAAATAAGCAAGCATTTCAAGAACAGAAAGTTTGTATTAGTTCTAGATGATGTTTGGGATTATGCATGGTGGGATGAGCTGAGGGGTATTTGGAAATGTTGTACTTCAGGTAGTAGAGTCCTTGTTACCACAAGAGATACGGGGGTTGCCTACGCACCGAAGGCTAGGTGCATGCATGAATTAAGAGTCTTAAATGACGAAGAAAGTTGGAGATTGTTTTTGGGTGAAACATTAAGAAATGGTGAGGTTGAGCAAGAACTTGATGGGGTTAGGGATGTCGGAGAAGACATAGTAAGAAAATGTGGTGGATTACCTCTTGCATTAAACACTGTGGGTAGTGTTATGCGTCTAAAGGAAAGGAGGAGGTCTGTTTGGCAAGATGTGCTCAACAGCCCGTTCTGGAACTGGCAAGGTCCGCATAATCAGAATAAGATCTTCGCTGCTATTTCATTGAGTTATATGAGCATACCTTTCTCCTTAAGACAGTGCCTAACATACTGTTGCATTTTTCCAAAAGATTTTGTAATGGAGAAGAAAGCTTTGATAAGGCTATGGGTGGCGGAGGGCTTTATTGCAAAGGAAGAAGTTATCAGCATGGAGGCTGCAACTGAAAGGTATTTGGAAGCATTGGTTGCCTATAACTTGATTCAATTTGATGAACAGCCCTATTCAAAACACCAATACACTCTACATGATATTATCCACGATTTTGCTCTTTACATAAGTGTTAATATGTGTGTCATAGTGTATCGTTAATGTGTGTGTAGTGTTGTGTTAATGTCATGTCATGGGTCTAAATAAATGTGTGTTTAGTGTCTAAGTAAATGTAAGGGTTGAACCCAATGAATCTGGATCAGATCCATTGGGAACCATAGTTCATACTTAAGGGTAATTAGGTCTTTTAAGTTAGATTAGGTTTAGTATAAAATCTGAGATTCATTAGGGCTGTAACTAATCCAGAAAGTGTAATCAGGCGGCTGCCCAAGAAGGAGTCGATTCTGCCAAAAAAAAAGGTGAATGAAAGAAAGCCATTTTTTCTTCAATCTTCTTCAATGAATGGAATGAAATCGACATGTTATCAGAGCCTTCTACAGACATTTAGCCATCAGCCAACGTCGTTCATACTTGGAAAAATATACCAGGAAGTATACATGTCAGTTTTTTAAAGATCGAAGAAAAAAAAGTGCATTTTTTGTGGATTTTTTATGTCTGAATCATAAACCAGATAAAGAACTGCTGTCATGAATATCATAATCACGAAAGAGGATTGACATTTTGTGAAAATCAGAATCACAACATAATCAGATGGTAGATTGCTGTTGTGAAAATCAGAAAGTGAGTGTGGTGGCTGTTGTGGAAATCAAAAGGAAGAATGCAGAGATTGTTGACTGCGTCAATCAGAATATAAATTAGTGGCAACAATGGTTGATTAAATCAACAACGTGTAAGTTGTTGATAATAGAAATCCATTATTAGACCACAGCAACAAATATCGAACAGAAAATGTGAATGCTGCTGCCGCAAATTGCATAGATTGATTGTAGCCGAATGGTATTGGTTGGCCAATTTTGATTTCTACATTCCAAAGCCAATCGTCACCTGCAAGGGAAATATCATAGATCAAATCAGTATATATATATATATATATATATATATATATATATATACTCAGAAATATTGCTGCAAACATATTTGATATCAATAAGACTAATACCAATACGTGTGGTGTAACATCAATCAAGATATTTGAAGAAAAAAGGAAATATCAGTTTTTACATAAGTGTGAATTAACATGGAAGGTAAATTGAAAGAAGAATCATTGTCAACAGCGTATTGAAATGATCAGAAAATAGAACCTTTCCAAATTACGAATATTCGATTGGATGACAGAAATTATAGAGAATGGGCTCGGTCAATGAACTTGTACTACGATTCAGAGAATTTTTTTTTATTATCAGATAGAGTCCACCACCTCTTGAAGGAAACAATACAGATTATGAGCGTTGCTCTAAAGATGATGCTCTAGTGAGTTCATTATTGATTCAATCGATGAATCCTTCTATCAGTAAAACTTTCATGTATATGAAATCAGTAGCTTAAATTTGGTCTGCAATGGAAGAAGCATATTCTAGATAGAGAAATATAGCAAAAGAATATGAAATTATTGAAAGAATAAGAAAATACCGTCAAGGAAATAGATAAGTAAGTGAATACTATGGAGAATTACGAGAACTATGGAATGAACAAAGGTATATTGTAGAAAATAAGTGTAGTTACTGTGTAAAAGAGAGAACAGCTGAAGGAGAGATTTGAAAAGTGTTTGATTTATCCTGAGAAATTTCATTAAAATATGACTCAATCAAATTAAATATTTTAAGCAAGAAAGAACTTCCATCACTTGGAACACTATATTCACTACTACTAAGGGAGAAAGATCGGAAGAACTTAGAGAAATGTGAATATATAAAAGTTGAAAGATCTGCATTTATTGGTAGATGACAAAGCAATTATCAGAGAGGAAGAGATTCAATCAGAGGCAGAGGAAGAGGCACGAATCAATATTATGATGAGAAGAGCAAATTATAGTGCACACATTATGGAAAAAACGATACACAAAAGAACAATGTTGGAAAATTATTGCTAAACCTCCATAATACAGAGATTATGACAGAAAATCTACAGAATATAAGGATTATGGTAGTCATATGGCAACTATATCTAAAAAGAAAGTTGAAACGAATCCAGTAGATGAAGTGGCAGAATTGAAGAAGTAGATTGCAGAAATTGAAACTCGTCTACGGGATCAACCTTCAACATCTTCATCAAAGACTGAATCAAGTCCTCCGGCTTCCTACAACATCAGTGGTAATTACTCATTTAAAGATTCCTCAGTTTTCTCTAATTGGATAATAGATTCAGGGGCTACCGATCATATGGTAGGAAACAAGTCTAATATCATGTAGTATGAAGTGAATTCAACCCCTCAATATGTAAAAGTAGCCAATGGTTCATTGATTCCTATGGTAGGAAAGGGAACAATTTAGAGAGATAATCTCAGGCTTAATTCACTAATATATATTCCACAATTTCTTGTAAATCTACTTTCAGTAAGTTCATTGGTTAGATATATAAATTATACAGTTACATTCTCTCCATATGACTGTGTTTTGCAGGATTTTATGATGAGAAGAATCTTTGGTCGTGGTGAACTACGCAATGGACTATATATACTACCTGGAGATCAGATTCCAAAACATCAAAGAGCATTGGTAGCCAGTACTAGTGAACAAGAAATAAAAATTTGGTATAGTAGATTAGGACATTTGTCTATTTCAAAATTAAGAGATTTTATTTCCCTTTCAATTCCTAGTGAAGTGATAATTCAATGTGATGTATGCCAAAGAGCAAAACATCATAGAGCTACTTTTCCTAGTAGTGAATCCAGATCGGTTGTTCCTTTTGAGTTGATACATTTTGATGTTTGGGGATCATGTGTGATACCTTCTGTTGAAAATTTTAAGTACTTTGTTACTTTTATTTATGATTTCTCCAGACTTACATTTGTTTATTTAATGAAGTCCAAATCAAAAATTTCTTTTATTTTTCCTCTGATTCATAACCTTATCAAGACTCAATTTGGGCATACTGTTAAAATACTCAGATCTGATAATGGTGGAGAATACTACAATACTCAATTAGAATTATATCTTCAATCTCATGGTATTATGCATCAGACATCTTGTCTCTATACACCACAACAAAATTGAGTAGCAGAAAGAAAGAATCGACACATCTTGGAGATTGCTAAAACCTTACTTCTTGAAAACAATGTTCCAAAATATTTCTGGCCAGAAGCAATTCTTAAAGTAGTATACCTCATGAATAAAATTCCGATTGTGAGTCTAGAAGGAAAGTCACCATTTAAGATGATTAAACCGAAATATAATCTATTCAATCTTATTCCCAGAATATTTGGATGTGTCTGCTACGTGCATGTGCACCAACAATTTAGAGATAAGCTTGACCCAAGGGCTATAAAATGTATATTTGTTGGATACTCTTTTGAGAAAAAATGGTATGTTTGTTATTATCCTAATTCTCATAAAAGATATATTTCTATGGATGTAACTTTCTTTGAAACTACTCCATATTACAAAAATTCAAGTGATCTTTTTGAATCTATTCTTCGAGAATCAGTTGTTTTACCAAGAATCAGTGGAAATGAAGAATCAGAAGAAAAACACACTCTTGCAGGAACAGATCAAATCTTCGGAAACAACAAAATCTAAGTATACAGAAAGGGAAAGAGAAATATTTTTATGAACAGACAAACAGAGATGATGAATCAAGGGGGAGACACAGTATCTGATTCAAGTATAAAAGAGTCAAAAAATGTGGATGACTCAAATATTTTCATAACACTGAGAAACGGTAAGAGATCATGTTGTAAGTACCCTATTTCTCAATTCATATCTTATGACCATTTATCAAAGGGTTACCATAATTTTGTACTAAAAGCCGAAATGTATCAAATTCCAAAGAATTACTTCGAAGCATCGAAAGACAAGCAGTGGGTTGAAGCTATGAAGTCTGGAATTCAAGCTTTAGAAAAGAATCAAACTTGAGAACTTAGTGACCTACCACAAGATAGGAAAGCAATTTCATGCAAGTGGGTGTATACAATCAAATACAAAGCAGATGGTTCGTTAGAAAGGAATAAGGCAAGGCTAGTTGCACGTGGATACATTCAATCGACATGTGGAGTTGAGCAGCCTACCGGATGCAATGGCAAGCCTCTGCCAACTTGTAGAACTACCCGTTTATGAATGGCCAAACTTGAGTTTCTTACCAGATTGGGTGCAAAGCCTCCCTAGACTTCAGCGTTTAGTAATCCGTGGATGTGATGCTTTAGCTAACCGTTGCCGCAGTGAAGATTGGCACAAATTTTGACGCATCACCTATGTAAGTCTTGATTGAAATAGGTAAAGAAAGCAATATTTCAGTACACTAAGTCAGGTGGCTAAATGGTTGAAGGAGCATCCTCCTTGAACTCGTAATTTGATTTCCATTGTTAGGTTCTTCTCTTTCCTGTTTGAGTGAAACTGTAAGTAGGGGTCTTGCGTTAGGCCCTTACCCAGACTCTTATGAAAAAGAATTCAATTTTGCTTTTCTCCATGAACAGATTGCGATGGCTCTTTTCTATGGAAGATACAGAAACATCCGCAATACACCGAACAGCTTAAAGGGGATTTGCAAATTAGAGCGTAGGACTGGATATGCAAGGGAAAACCATCGCTCTAAGCAGAGTTAGTTGCAGGCATGCATGTTGTGAAGATATCTTCAAGTTTTCCACTACCCTTTTACGTGCACACACTTCTCGGCCTCGCCAAAAGGAAACAGCCCATCTGGCTTGCTCGAATAATCAACCAAAACAAAGCCTTGTTTTGTTGTTTGTTTGCTCGAGGCGTTGATCCTCTCTTCCTTTTAAGGTGTTCAATAATCCAAATTAGCCAAGCTTCTTGCATGAGCTTCACGTAGCCATCTTTCCAAATCTTTGAATCACCTTCAGCTCATCTCCCATTTTATCATCAATTGTAGTAGCCGAAACCGGTTATACTTGGACAAGCTTGGTTAAATAAGAGAAAGAAAGGAAATTCCACCGTCCTGGAAATAATCAATCAAAAACCAATATTATTGAAAAACGTGAATAACTTGTACTGTGGATGTTGGCATAGTGGGAGGCAGCCTAAATCGTCATACGGGTGGTCATGATTTACTTCATGTTCCTCTGTGTGTGCGTGTCTGTGTGCGTGCATCTTGTATAACTTGGATGTTGGTCATACATGTGGCCCGGGTTTACTTCATGTACCTGTGTGTGTGTGTGTGCGCGCATCCCCATTTGAAATTGAACCTAGAACAAGGCATTTCAGCCATGGAGTCTTAGGCCAGGTGGCCAAACGGCATACCTTCTAAGGGGCATTTTCCCAAAGTTGAGAGGGGTATATAGATTGTCATTCCTGATTGTGCTCTGTCTTGCGCATATAAGCATTGACGACACAAACCTAAGATCACGGTTTATAGCCATTTGCGTTTCTTCCAGTTATAAATATAAAGAAAAACCAAAATTTTGATGACTTCAAATAATATTCACTTGAAGGCATCACATTTGATTGCTCGTCATCTAGCATGCCACTTGGTGCAAATGCTATGGATCGGATCTGAACTCTATCAGACCCAACTTGACCCATTCATTCAAAATCTTAGTTGAACCTAAAGTGGATCCTAGCTATTATGGACCAGTCCTGATCCAATACGCTGATCTAAATCTAATCTTTACTCACTTATTTTCATACTGAACCATCGTCTCTAATCGGTCTTCCTGACCCAAACTTTTCTCAGTTTAAAAACCCCATGTTGGATCCATTTTCTCATGGCCTGATTTGACTCACATTACTTCAATTAGCTGTGTTCTTAGTTGAACTCACTAAATGAGCTCAACAAGTCTAGTAAAGATCTTTTACATGAATTAGTTCTTATTCTTCTTGTTGTGTGTACGCACTATCTACGGCCCCTTCTGCACTAGAGGAACTGTCCACAGGAACTTAATTTATGCCTGATGCCATGTCAGCTTGTAGATAGGTTGATTAATAAAAATTAATTTTAATTCAACTCTTAAAATAAATAAAAAATGATTTTAATTCAACTCTTAAAATAAATATTAACTAGGCATCTTCACTTTCATTCAACTCCTAAGAAAAGTTCTGTTTTTGAGGAAGAGGGAAAGAGATTGTATCATCTGATGTAATGAAGTTCCTTACAGTCGATCCCAACCGTCCATAAGGATGCCTCTGGATAATGATCAATTCTCTTTAATTCTGCCCGTTAGGTGATACATCTGGAGGGTTAAGCAGGACGCACCATGTGCCACATGATGGATCCAGATGCCAAACAAACTTTTACTTTCTCCAGCGAATCAAAGTGCATGGGACAGGGGGAAAACATGAATGGCAGGCGTTTTGGGTAGGGGTGGGATTTTAGACCTGACACGAACCCGAACAGGTCTCGGATGGGGTTTAGCATCCATCAGGTTTACGTATGATGTGTAACAATGTATTTATATATACCATATGGCTGACCTGGGATGGATCTGTGTCTTCAAGATTGACCATAAACACTTAAAATTTTATTTTTCGATGTAAACAAGTTTAATTTGATAACGATTTATTTTGACTAAAATGTTAAATTTACATTTTATATTATGTTCCAGTTATGCTAAGTTGAAAGCTCATCATTTTAGCGTTTATGGAGCTCAATATGAAAACAAAGTTTGGATTTTGCATATTGACGCACATGATGAGCCCCACAGCCACATGAAAGCGGATGTGGGTTTCAGGTACCACCTTGAAACAACTCCAAAACACACTGACGGGCATCTCCCCAACGTCCATTCATAAGATCAACGGTCCCGATTACTTCTTGCCCGTGTGTAGCACATATTTGGAAAAGCAACTTGCTCATAAATTCAACGATAAAATGGAAGCCACTTGTCCAAGACGGTTCGGGTCTACGTGGATCCGTCTAAGATCCGAAACCCGACGAGAGGTCCGGCCCAGTAAACAACAAGCAGTACGAGCACATTGTTGGACAGCATTAAATCATTGAAATAAAGATAGGAAGAAGATAAAAAATGATTTTGTAAATAAATAAATAAAGGAATAAATTATTTATTTAGTTTCAGATGCACTGGGAAGGACCTCGCTTTTAACGTTCACCCACGCGTTTCTGCTTATCACTTCACTATTCCTCTACACTGAAGCTCGAAACCCTAGATTTTCCTTTCGTTTTCAGTCCTGAGGCTTAATTGGTTTCTTACTCCTTTCTTCCGCTTTTGCTCTAGATTTTTCTCTCTCGTTTGGTGATCTCCCATGGCGGAAAACTGGATCTCGCTTTAGTGATCGTCTGCTGCCAGTCCGAACAGGTCTCCCCCTCTCTTTCTCTTGAAAGCAGCTGGTGCGGTTTCTCAGTGAAAATGTTGCTTTTTTTGTGTGAGCTTTTGTGGCTCTTTCCGGTCATTCCGCTGAGTTTAGAAGCATTTTTTGTTTTCGGTGTGAGGATTTCTTTGTTTGCGTCTTTTGACGGTGGTTTCCCGTCGCACGGCTTACGGTAGCAACTCCTCCCTCTCTATCTCTCTTCGTACTATTTTCTCTATGAAAATGCTGCGTTTTATGGGATTCGTGGCTCTCTTTCCGATCATTCTGGCGGAGGTAAGGACGCATGCATTTTTTAAAGTATCGATTTCGTGTTTTACACTTTTGATATTCGTTTCCTTTAAGATAATGGCAATGCCATGGATGTTTTCGTTGATTTCATGGACAAATTGATCTGAGATCGCTTTTTTGCTTGAACTGAAGTTCTTTTGCTTTTCTGTTCAAGATTCGGCAGATTTCTCTCTGCATTTCGTTCATTTTCTGTGATGCGAATTTCAATTTTCCTAGTGCTTCTTATTTTAAAATTTCCCTTGAATTTTGAATTCCTTTTCTCAAGATTCTGCAACTTGAGTTCTACGCAAGGAAAGATCGTTTCCCCTGAAGGTCATCTTTTATGGGATTGAAAGAAATTTAAGACAGATTGGTCTTTGCATTTCATTCATTTTATACGATGCAAACTTCCCATTCTTCCAAGGTTCTGCTTTTTTTCCCCCCTTGTTTATAATCTGAGTTGATCCGTTTGATCGATGGGTCTGTGTAAAAGGAGAAAATCTTTGCCGTACTTCTCTGTTCTAGCTGGCATCAGTTCGACAAAATGACGGAAAGACCCTCATGACATCATGGGTGTTGGAGAGAAACGTACGCAGAAGGATGTGCTGAACAAGGGCATTTTCGGTATCCTAATATTTGTGTTTGCCAAACAGCTCTACAGATGACTCAAATTACGTCGTCTCTCGAGGTAAAAGGACGGAAAATTATCAGAATCCCAAGGGCGTAAAGGTGCCAGTGTTTTCAGGCATCCATACTGTCGTCTTGCTAAGATATGTCTCGTGAATCCTGTTAAACACTGGCTAGTGGTATACTAGTAATTTCAGGTTCCCAGTGACGTACTTACCCCTCAGGAACCTGTCATTTCTTTCTCTTTTTGGTTGAAAAGAGCAGTTCTCCTTTTTTTCCAAGTTGAATGAATTTGACTTGAATTTTAGCGAAAATCGGGTACGAATTAAGAGAAGCATTTTCCTTACATGGGCTGCTTAAAGCCGTTGTCAGCCAAATGAGGTTGTTTATGTAATTCCCTTACAGCGAATAGTGTAGTTTGGCGATTTTTGTTTTGCCTTAATCGTTGTGTCTCCGCATCTACTCTCTCTTGCTCTCGTGCGTCGCCCTAGTGGTTGTATGCAGCCATGCTTTGACTGTGTGTTTCTCTCTGCCACTCTGTCTCTCCTGATTGGCGCGCAGCCGCTTCCTGTAACCTATTGTTTTTCTTCTTTCACATAAACTCACTTGTTCTTCGTGTACTTTCCGCTGTTCTGGTGCTCCCTTTAGGTGCATTTAGTTCGAAAATTTCATATTTATGCGATTTGACAAAAAGTGGGTGTTCTTTGTTGATAACTCTGACTTTTATTTTTTATCTAAACTTTCCAGCATTGAAGTGAAGAGATCGGGAATGATGATTTGAGTCTAGCCGTTCCTGCCGGCGATGGTGAAGATGGGCGAAATTGGTTTCTGGGCGTTGGTAGTGTTGGTGATGCTCGGTTTTGTGAGGGGGGAAGTCTACATTGTGATCGTTGAAGGGGAACCCGTTGTTACGTACCGAGGCGGTCTTGAAGGGTATGCTGCAACTGCTGTGGAGTCCAGAGAAGAGTTCGACATTACCAGGTGCGGATAAGTCTTGGTTTTTTCTATGTTTGCTTTGAGAAAAAGCTTTCTGTGCCATCCATAGTGATGCCAGGTTGGCGCATTCATTTAATGAACTTCATACAAAGCGAAACACAGGAGTGCACAATGCTGCCTTCTTTCATTTATCAGGAAAATAGTGTGTCCTAGGCATTATTAGAATGTGATTTTCAGAAAAAGTTCATTCTTCAAAATACAAAAACTATTATATTTTGCATTTTCCTTTTCCCCGTCAGAAACTACAACTTCGTACTATAGCGGAATACAAGCTTAAATTTAATCCTGTTTCAAGCAAAGTTTCTGACAGCACTGTTCTCTTTTAAGATCCAGAGATTTTGGAACTTGTTTATGGCATCGTGACCTGGTTAAACCGGGGGTTTCTACAAACCCAGTTTTGACAAAGTTCATGTGTTCGTGATTACCGTGTAAATTTTAGACCAAGTTGATGAATCTCACTGCCCCATCTTCCGTTTCTCAAGCAGTCTTATGGGGAAACTCCATGAAAATGTTTTGGGTGATGGACTTTCATCCACAAATAACGTAGAGTAGATACTACATGAGTCTGTTTTTTACTCTTTGCTCACTAGTGGTTCCACTTTTCTGGCAGTGAACATGTAAGCTCATATGCCTTCCTTCTTCAGAGAAACCACAACGCAATTCTTGCATCAGTGTTTGAGCCTGGAACATACAAGAAGCTGTATAGCTATCACCATCTTATTAACGGGTTTGCAGTTCGTATGTCTCCTGAACAGGTAAAGCTGGTTCCCTTGTACACTTTGCTTTTACTGATGAACCTTGATGGACCTGCATTTGTTTCCTTCTTTTCTCGTGAACTGTAAGCGTTTGGTGTCCAGGATGAAGAACATTTTTTTGTGTTTTTCCTCTTTTCAAAATTCTATCCTTGAACACTTATCTTGGTGCATCTGAACTCAATTGGACAGGCAAATCTTCTTCGGAAAGCTCCTGGAGTTCTGTATGTGGAGGAAGACTCAAAAGTCAGGAGGTTGACAATCCATACGCCACAGTTCTTGGGTCTTCCAACAGGAGTATGGCCAACTGGAGGTGGCACTGAGAGAGCTGGAGAAAACATTGTAATTGGCTTCATTGACTCTGGAATCTATCCTCAACATCCCAGTTTTGCTACTTATCTTTCCGAGCCATATGAACCACTTCCCACCTACAGAGGAAAGTGTGAAGTTGACCCAGATACCAAGAGGAAATTTTGCAATGGAAAAATAGTTGGTGCTCAACACTTCTCAGCAGCAGCTATTGCTTCTGGATCTTTTAACGCGACCATTGATTTTGCTTCTCCTTTCGATGGTGATGGACATGGCAGGTGAGAGTTATGGTGTTCTGCCTTTTGTTTTTATTAAAAATCTCCGTGGGTAAGCTTTTAAGTTGAAATAAATTTAAGACTTATTAAATATGTAATAGAACAAGAGTTGGGAACATACTGAATGATTATAAGTTTCGATGAATTTCCAGAAACCTAGTATCAGTTATGTGCAGTTTCTGGTCGTTAATTTGTTTTATCAATCACCTAATTTCTCTGTCTGAATCCTGCTGAGCCATCCTGAGTTATTCAATGGTTGTGTCAAACTATAATCATGCACACAAAAGATGAATATTTTGTTCGCATACATGCTCATTATGTACGGGAAACAGCTCATGCCATTTCACCTTAATGCTAACTTGTCAAACTGTAAGTAAAAAATAAAAAGTTTGTCTTAGCTTCTTACTGCTCAATTAATACCGATCTCTTAAGTCTTGTGTAGCTACAACGGTCACAATTGCAGCAACAACGAGAAACCTAGGGGTCACTCACAGGATTTCGTGGATGTTACATTACTTCTAAAGTTTCTTTTCCATCATATATCTTCTGGAATCTGTGAAGAGAAAGAACTGAGATCTTTTGTTGGTTATGGGATATAGAAACATCCTACAGCCGCTGGCTAAGAAAAATGAAGCATATTGTGACTTTCAAATCGTATGGCTTTACAATATATGTTTTCCTGCAAATTGTTGGTTTCAGCCACACAGCATCAATTGCAGCTGGAAATAATGGGATACCTGTGAGAATGCATGGTTATGAGTTTGGTGGAGCAAGCGGGATGGCTCCTCGTGCTAGGTATTGGGCATGATATTGAAATAAGTTCTCATTTTTCCTTTTGCTTGCTGTTATTCCTCGGTAAGGTGTTTATAACTGTTATTTTATTTGCCTACTATATAGGATTGCTGTATATAAAGCTCTTTATAAGGGGTTTGGAGGATTTGTTGCTGATGTGGTGGCAGCGATTGAACAGGTACAAGATGAAATAAAATTGGGATGTAGAATTGGTCGTATGGTGGAAATCCTTTTCTCTTTTTGGTCCATTTATTTTGAGCAATGAAGATGGTCATGCTCATTGTAAGTTTGTACCATGACTTGCTAAACATAGTTATCATGTATTTTACCAGTGACTGACTACAGGTCATCCCCATTCACCTTGGTTTCTGTTCAAGTGATTGCCCAATGTCCTAGAGGCTTTGAACATTTGCAAAACCTTCATCGTGCTATTGCTTATTATTTCACTGGTTTCTCTTATTAGAGAGTTTCATTTAATACGGGCACATACAGGGAACCACATTGTTGGGGAAACCCATTTCCGTTGCAAGAATTGTGACACCGTCGCAGAAACTCATTTCCAATTGCTAAACTGCAATATGTGCTTCATGTCAATTGCTTAACATTAGTGCTTTTTGGTTACATCTTTTTTGTTGTTCATTAGGATAGATGCTTATGAAATTTCATTTTCTTCAAAAGGCTGCTAAGCTTATTTTGTTTACATTGCCCCAACTTTGAACATGTTCTATGCTTTCCCTGGTAGAAATTCCAAAACTTGCCCGCCTCTTGTGCTTGTTCTCCAGAATAGAAAGGAAACTTTTGGGCCATACTCTTTTACCGCTTATCTAGTAGGATCCAATTTTCGTACACCTTGCATGCCACATTTGAAATTCCTGCATTTCTGCTTCCTGCCTGTTTGCCTCCCGTCTCTTTTTTGTACCCTTTCTGTCTATTCCTTACAAACAAATTTTGAGTTGGAGCAAGACTTGTATTTGGAAATTTACATGCTTGCTAAGTTCAATTTGTTTATTTTTTGTTCTTTCTTGTACGAGGACTAGATATGTAAATTGTATAGGTGCTGTAGTATCATTGTGGGAATAAATAATTTACTCAAGGACTAATGAGGCTTTCCTACGTTCTTTCAACAGGCGGTTAAGGATGGTGTGGATATTATAAATCTGTCAGTTGGCCCTAACAGTCCGCCGGCAACTACAAGAACAACCTTTTTGAACCCTTTTGATGCCACACTTCTTTCAGCTGTGAAGGCAGGAGTATTTGTTGCTCAGGCAGCTGGAAATGGGGGCCCATTTTCCAAGACCATGGTGTCTTACGGTCCATGGATAACATCTGTTGCTGCTGCTGTTGATGATAGGAGATATCAGAACCATATGACTCTTGGCAATGGGAGGATTTTGCCTGGAGTTGGTTTATCACGTAAGGTTTCAACCTTCTTAGAAAGCATAAACTATAACGTTTCGATATTTGATAGTTCAAATCTGTATAGAACATTTACATCAGAATTGTATAATGAAAGAATTCCTTTCCAATTGATGTTCTACTGTTCAAAACAGCTAGACACGACGAATCACTAGCAAAGAGTGCCTCATTGAACCTTGTATGGGCAAGCACGACCGTACTTTTGAAACTTCATGCTTGTCTCCCAGACATACATGCTTATATGCACCGAGGAGCAAAATTTGATCCAGTCCCTGTTGGCATTCCTGAGATTCTTATCACAGATGTCAGCAAGTTAAATGTACTTGACTTATCTTTACTGGTATGTTTATATAGAGATGTAGATCGAATATAATAACTGCTAACCATTTCATGTCTCCATCTGTTTTCTCGTAGCCCATAACTTACTCCACAGTCAGCCACTTAGCTTAGCTACTGTTTTTATCACCTTTTTTTCTACGTTTTCATAAATACTTTTTTATGACCACAATGTATTTGCTATTTATAATGTGATTTGATACATGCAAATCTTTATTTTCAGGAGCTGATAGATTATTATAATATCTCACACCAAGAGACTGGATTGGAAGGGTGAAGAGTTTCAAAGGTACAGGTAAAATTGGGGACTGTTTGATGCCTATTCTCCATAAATCTGCACCACAGGTGGCATTATTCTCTGCTAGAGGGCCAAATATAAAGAGCTTTAACTTCCAAGAGGCAGATCTTCTCAAACCAGATATATTAGCTCCGGGTTCCTTGATTTGGGCTGCTTGGTCTCTAAATGGAACTGATGAGCCAAATTATGCTGGTAAGTAATGGTTTGACTAAGTTGTTCTTCTTAGTTGTTTGTTTGAAAACTTCAACCTACAACTGAACATTTGAACTTCACCACCCGGGCTTAAGCTTAGGTGAGTTGGCGAGGTGAGGTTTTTAGGAGGTGAGGTTTTTAGGTAGGGTAGTGTTAGGTTCAATTTGCAATATCCCCAAAAAATCTTTGAACCTTCAAATTTGTTCATAGGAAGAAGTGTTTACTTTAACAATATGAGAGTCATAGAGAGATGTTATTAGAGAAAATTTGTTAGACCCTACACAGGTAATAGTGGGTCCGTCCACAAGAAAATTTGTATCTTCCTCTCTCATAACATGACACTGTCATGATCTTAACGAAAAGGAGAGGATTCAAATCCGTTATGATTCTTTAAATGGGATTTCTTTTCTTTTGTTTATGTTAATAATACTAGAAACTCATCGATAACAAGCAACCAGACACAGGACATCCTCCTGGCAGAAAAAAACGTGTACACTGTACAAAACAGCTGTATAACTAATATGCTCTAAGAACAGAAGATATTGATGTTTTGAGGTTTTATCTTTGTTCTGAGCTTATATGTTGATAATTTTAAACCAGGATCTAATATAATTAAAATTCTAGTAATTGATGCTCTAATATAATTATGGAAAAATGTGGTAGGATTCCCTAGTATTATTGGAAGAATTATTGCATGATTAAGGAGGAGAGGGTAGAAGAAAAACGCAAGATAAAAGATATCAATATATTATAGAATTGGATTTATTTTAAGCAATTTTTTGCTTGAGCAGGAGAGGGATTTGCCATGATATCTGGTACTAGCATGGCTGCACCACATATAGCTGGAATTACTGCTCTTATAAAGCAGAAACAGCTGCTTGCAAGGAACAATGGAAAATATGAAATGACATAGTTTGATGTTATCTAGTTAATGAATACAGGGAAAATGCACGTAGATGATTAACAATATGAAAATGCCTCAAATTAAGTAATTCTTTATCCTTTGCGTTTACACTTCTGCTCTAGTGTTCCTGAGCGTATGTGTATGTGCATGAGAGAGTCAATGCCATTTGAACATCTTAAATTTGTGCAGGTTATGAGGACTATCTTAAGTTTCTGTGCTCAGTCCCCGGGATTGACCCACACCAGATACACAACATCACAACCAGGACCTGCATCTCCAGCTTCAGACATCCAGCCGATCTAAATACTCCTTCTATCACGGTTTCAAGTCTCAGAGGAACACAAACAATATTGAGGAGTGTCAGAAATGTCGCAGATGTTGAAACGTACACAATGACCGGCAGAATGTCGCCTGAAATTGCTATGGAAGTAAGCCCAGCTGCAATGACCTTGGAGCCAGGTGCAACTCAATCCTTTTCAGTTACCCTTACCGTTCGGTCAGTCACTAGTAAGTACAGCTTTGGTGAAATTGTCATGAAGGGGGACCGGGGCCATAAGGTGAGGATTCCTGTTGCAGTCAATGGCATTGGTTACTAGTAGCTCCCTGAGTTACTTGTATACCTTGTTTTGTCCATGCTGCTGTTATTATTCTTTGTAGCTTTGTATAATAATAACTAGAAGCATATGCAGGATGTAAACTATATCCAGGAAGAGCTACTTTTTCCGGATATTAGGTTTATTATGTGCATATAAGCTTAAGTTTTGTCCATCCTCTTTTTTTTTCCTCCTTTTCTCCAGCTTGTCTTTCCTGTGGTAGAACTCTTTTAGTTTCAGAATATAGTCATGTAATTTCTAAGATAGCCAAGCACTGCCTCGGAGAGGGGCCAAACTTTCCCTTTAAACCTTCTCCCGCACTATGGTTGGTTGCATGGATTCTTACCGCTGTCCTTGATCTTGTATCATATTAGCACTTCATAAAAGTAATATCATTTATTATGATACTTTATTCAACTATAACAACAACTAAGCCTTTTCCCATACTAGATGGGTCAGCTACATGGATTCTTTGTTTCCACATAGCCCTATCATTTGCCATAGTAGCAGTTAATTCAATATAATCAACACTTTTGTTGTCAGCTACATGGATTCTTTGTTTCCACATAACCCTATCATTTGCCATAGTAGCAGTTAATTCAATATAATCAACACTTTTGTTGTCTTTTAACATCTTTTTACATGAGCATCCATTGGTCGTCTTTCTACATGTGCAAACCCCATCATAAACCGTTTCCCCTCATTTTATCCTCTGTTGGTGATACTCTCACTTGGTTTCTAATAAACCTCATTATGGATACATTCTTTCCTTGTGTGACCATTCATCCATCCCAACATCTTCATTTCTACTAGGGGTATCATCCATCTTAACATTTCATTTCTACTACGGACATCTTTTGCATATGTTAATAATTAATTGCCCAACACTTATAACCATAAAACATAGTAGGTCTAATTGTTGCTCTATAATATTTACCTTTTAAACTTTAATGATATCTTCTTATCATACACAATACATGATCTCTCTTCATTTTAATCAACTAGCACTAATTTTATGCGTATCATCTCCATCAATTTTTCATCACTTTGAAAAATTGATCTTTTAAGTATTTAATTTTTTTTTGTGAGAGATGTAATGCGTATCAATCTTAATTTCTACGTTCTTTGAAGTACTTAAGTGATCAAACTTACATTTCATATATTATGTTTTTGTTAATCTAAGTCAGAAGCCTTTACTTTCTAATGTTTCTCAATCATAGTTTTATTTTCCTATTAACTTCCATCTACTTTGTCTTGAATATATTTTGTTAATTCGTTAATGACCAATACAAATAGATATGAACTTAAAATTGATCCTTTAGTTAACCCAATATTAACTTCAAAGGGGATCAAAATATTTGTATCAACATACTCAAGTTCTAGAAAAAACCCATTAATTTTCTTCTCACCATCCTTTTTACTATTCATAGTCAAATTACAATCGGTGCTGGAGGAACTGAAATTTGCTTAGGTGAGCATTCCCACCCATTTTCTTCGGTTTTCACCATATTGAAGAATTTGGGCTGCCAAACTATCCCTTTAGACGCCCTTTCTCTTTGTAATCTTCTTTGCCTTTCCTCTATCATCGTTTTGACATCCAATGCTCTGTCCCAGTCCCTGCTGACTATAGCTTTGCTCACTTCAGCCCACACAAGGGATGACTCATTTGGCAGCAGCCCCTGCTCAACATTGACCAAGAATGACCACATGTAGTATCTCCAGTACTTGAGAGAGAGAGAGGGAGAGAATACATTTGCGTCCTTCACAGACGGGGTTCTCAGTCCGGTTAGTGCTTCGCTTGCATTGTACAGTGTAGAAACAGTGCCACTCTCTTTTTCCTTCTTGGTTACCACCCTGCTTAGTCGATACATTAAAGAAGCGGTTCAGTATCTAAATATCGCATATGCACCGTAAGTATGGAGTCCACGATCAACTTGAAGTTTAAGGTCGGCCCCAAGCCGAAAGGCAATTCTTCTAGTTTTTCAAATATGCAACTTGTAGAAAGCCACCAAAAAAGAGAAAATGACTTACTTGTCCCAGTGACCGTCTAGCTCGTAGATCAGTTTCTTTGTTAATGAATGAACAACCTTTCCTTTGATGCCTCTGTTTCGCCCAAATCCCAGTAAAGACGGTCCCTTGAATGTTAATGTGGCTTCCAAGCAAGACTCAGGGCAGCAAATCCCAACATTGCCCACCCACTCGGCCACTAAACTTGGAAAAAATCTGGTGACGAATTTGGGAATGTTCATCACGTAATTCTCGTTAAAATTTGACAGCTTCAGTTGTCTCTTCCCATTAATCACTGCTTCAACTCCTGTACCTTTGGAAAGGAATTCCAAGGAAACAAGAAGTTCGAGGGATTGCAGTTGAAATGGTGCGTAACTTAACCATGCACTTATTGTTAATGATCTGTATGGTGCAATCCTATATTGTGTGGGTTGCGTGTATTGAGTGTGAAAATGGAGGATTGAGCTCAAATACACACACGGAGAGAGAGAGAGAGGTTTCTCTTGGTAAAGCACACTATCAGAGAGAGAGAGGTTTCTCTTGGTAATGCACACTGTTAACAGCATCTCTCTCTCTACTATATATATACATATACAGTTTACCATGTTAAATATTTGGGGTTCTTACCCATGAACCTTGGCGAAGGAGCTTGGTGCCACGTCAACTCAATGCCTCTGTTCTCATCTGTTGCGTGAAGGGCTGAAACAGGTGGATGATGTGAGACCTGCCATGAGTTAACACTTTTGATCACACGGATAACTTTAAGCCGTTTACATAGAAAGGTCGCCTTAAAGTTAACCTGACAACTACAACCACTAAGACTTTTCTAACCATAGATGGGTCAGCTACATGGATTCTTTGTTTCCACATAGCCCTATCATTTGCCATGTTAGGAGTTAATTCAATATAAACTACATTATTATTTATAGTTTTTTCCCAACACTTTTGTTGTCTCCTCTTCCCCTTTTAATATTTTCATAATCTATTTTTTCATATCTTCTTATGGGATCGTTCCTTGGTCATCGTTCTATATGTTTAAATATTCTTAAACGATTTCTCCTCATTTTATCCTCTTAGTGGTATTCCCAATTGATTTCTAATAACTTCGTTATTTATAGTCTTTTCATGTGTAATCACTCATCCATTTACGGACATCTTTTGCACATGTTCATGATTAACTACCTAATACTCAAAACCATAAAACATAAAAGGTTTAATTGCTACTATATAATATTTATCATTTAACATTAATGATATCTTCTTTTCATATGCCTCTCTCCATTTTAACCAACTAGCAATTAATTCTATACGTAATATTTCCATTCATTTTTCCATCACTTTGAAAAATTTATCCTCCGTATTTAAAACTTTCCTTTTGAAGAATGCAATGTGTGTCAATATTAATTTCTATGTTCTCTAAAGTACCTAAGTGATCAAACTTACATTCCATATATTTTGTTTTTGTTCTACTAAGTCGGAATTCTTTACTTTTTGACGTTTCTTATCATAGTTCAATTTCCTATTAACTTCCACTAATATAATGTCATCTATAAATAACATACAATAAAGTACTTCATCTTTAATATATTTTGTTAACTTATCAATGATCAATATAAATAAATATGGACTTAAAATTGATCTTTGAGTTAACCCAATATTAACTTCAAAGGAGTTTGTCATTTTTTCATGAGTTTTCACATAAGTTTTTGCACTATCGTAATTGTCTCTTCTAAGATTTATGTATGTCAATGGATACCTCTTTTTTCAAGTTTCTCCAAAGAACATCACTTGCTAACCTATCATAAACTTTTTTTAGATCAATAAATATTAAGTGAAGGTTCTTTTTTATTCTAAAATGTTTCATAAGATGTCTCAATAGGTGAATCGCTTTAATAATAGATCTATCGGAATTGAATCTGAATTGCTTCTGTGTTGTGCTCAATACTTGTCTTAACTTACATTTGATAATTCTTTCGCATAATTTCATAGTATGACCCATTAACTTGATACTTCAATAATTCACACAATTCTAAATATCTCTTATGTTCTTATACCATATAGGTGTACTCTTTCTCAATTTCTCCGGCATCTTTTGGTTCTTAATATTTCATTAAATAGTCTTTTAAGCTAAATGAGTCCATCTATCTTATAATTTTCTATACTTTAAAGGAATATTATAAAAATATATTATGATTTGGTTATAATACTTTGATCATACAGATTTACCAACCTTCATATATTTAAGAGCCTCTTTGACTTCATTCTTTTCGATATGCCAATAGAAATTATAATTTATATACTTTTCTGATTTGGTTAACTCTCATAAGTTAATACTACTATCTCTATTTTCATTAAAAAGCTTATAGAAATAATTTCTATCTATTTTTTTATCATCATTTGCTACTAGAATCTTCTCATCCTCATCTTTGATGCATCTAACAAAAGTAAGATCCTTAGTTTTCTTATCTCTAGCCTTAATTATCATAAAAAAAAATTCTTTCACGTTCTTTTGAGTTAAGCTTTTTATATAAACCCTCACAAATTTTAGCTTTTGTTTTATTAATGACCTTTTTCAAAGTTTCATTAGTCTTCTTATCATAATATAATTTATAACATGCCTTGTTTACCTTGATTTTATCTTTTACCACTTCACTCCACCACCAAGCATTTTTTTGTTTGGGTACACCTCTCTTAGATACACCTAGAATATTTTTGTCACTTATTTAATAAGTATAGCTATATTATTCTACATATTAGAAGGTTTACCTATATAATTCAAAGCATCTCCTTGAAGAACATTCAGTTTAAATATATATACATTCTCACATTTGAAATTCCACCATCTAGTGCTCTATGCATTCTATTTTTCTGTATCTACTTTTTTACTGGAAATCCATTACGAAAAGTCGATGTTGAGTAGTTAAGCTTTCTCTTAAAATTACCTTGCAATAATTACATCATGATTTATCTTTTTTCTTAAAAAAATAATCAATTTGTTATAAGCAATTAAATGTTCATATCGTTTTTAAATATTATATTACCTATAAGGAGATCAAAAGTCATAACAAAATTCAATAGTTTTCGTAAATACCTTGATATCCTAATGCATCTTTATTGACATGTCTATTTAAGTCTCCTCGTAGACAAATCATCTCCATTTGTAGATTTCTTTGAATTACCTTATCTAACACTTTAAAAAAAACCTTCTTATACTATCTTCTAATTTTATTTGGGATGCATAAGTACAAACTATATTCAAAGCCTCTATTCGTAACACTAATTTCACTATCATAATTCAATCACCATATCGTTATATGTCTACTATACTATCCTCTACATCTTTATTTATAATAATAGTAACCTCATTTTGAGCATTTTCCTTTTCTGAGTACTATAATTTAAAACTTGTATTCCCAATCTCCTTTGCTTTTTCTCTAACTCACTTTATTTCTTGTAAAAATTAATTGTGAATCTTTTTCTGAATTATATTATCTATCACCTTCATTAACTTTTCAGTTAATGTTCTAATATTCAAAGTACCAATACAAATCTTATTATCTATGACTAACTTCCTTATCTCTTACATTCATTTATGCTAAAAATGCGAAGACCCTCACTATAACTTTTCAGTATATTTAAGCGATAATGTAATGTGATTAACTTCTTTACCCACATCCGTTCGTGATTTGTGAACATTCTCTACAATTGATTCACTACATTCGTGCCAACATATACATATATTTACTTATTTTTCACTGTATTCGAGGAAACGTCCTATCACAATAATCATAATTTGTAGATCCAAGTGCCATTGTTGGAAGAAAACACAATCCTTCTCTTAATCCTCGTGGTTTGGAACCGGTCATCCAAGAGTCGTGAGCGAAGTTGGGTTTAACCGGTTTTGAGACAACAATAAATATTGACACAAAGGAAACGTCAAATTGATTACGACATCAGACACTAATTGGACATCAAGAAAAGGTAAACAAGTTAAACAATACAAAGGTAAACAAGTAAACAAGTACTCCGTGTCTAGACATAGTGACATCAAGAAAAAGTGGGTTGCGTTCGGCTTGACCTGTTTCAACACTAACACGAAACAATACAAGATGAATGCGATGCTAGATGAAAGCTTGCCACGAATAAACAGGAACTCACCTGCTCGAGGATTACATTAAGGGTTCCTGAGGACACATGATGAGTCTCTCCAAGAATTGAGTTGAAGGGAGCCATGCCAAACACCGTTGGCCTCGTCGTAGAGATGCACCAAGCAACCACAGCCATGAATCGGTCTAAGCTGCTCTTTGCTTCAACACACTTTCCCAGCAGGTCTTCACGGACACAATACACGCATTCCCCATACCACTGCAGCTGAGATTTCGGCATGTTGAACGTAGGAGGAACCTGAATGTGCATGAAAAACTGATGAGCATATACACTCTCTTGACATGGACACGACAATAGACACATGACACGTCCACACGTCAGAGAACGAAAACTTGACACGGCCATACGTTGTCCTTCAATCGCATAGGGACATTCAATTGATTGAGTTGGACCTGAATCCGATTTGGATTGAATCTGCTACGGTCAGACTGGTATGATGTGTGGAGTCGGGAACCGTGAACTAAAATGCACACCAGATTTGGATCTGATCCAAATTGTAGTTAACATCCACGAATTTTCACTGTGAATATGCTTAAGAATATTTTATTCTAGGCATGGACGTAGGCTTGGAGCGGCCTTGGCATTTTTCTTATTAGATCTGGGTATGGTTTTTGTTGTGTATGGTAAAGCCCACGGTTGAATCCACAGAGAGCAAGATGTCGTTTATCACCCACTCTAGAATTTCCAGCGGGCTATTAGACCCACCTTAACTACAATTTGGATTAGATCCAAATCTAGTGTGCGTTTTAGTTCACTGTTCCCAACTCCATACATTAGACACATCATACCAGCCTGACCTTATTCAATCCAAATCGGATTCAGGTCGAACTCAATCAATTGAATGTCCCTATGTGATTAAAGGGCACTGGACAAAGACACATCAAATGTGACACAATAACATCAATTTGGATCCCAAACAATCTAAATCAAAATCTCAATCAACTACTTTAACTACAACCCAAATAACTTTAAACAGATCCAAACAAGATATAAATGACTCCAAACAAAATCAAATTTGGTGGCTTCAACCCTAAATCCACACACCATATTGATCAAATGTGAGCGCTATTGACATACGGTCGGCATCATGTGACAGTATCTTAGAACCATTCGTGGACCTGGACCTATATAGATCTGAACTTACTCTGACCAATTGATACCCAAGAAGTTTGTCTGTTGTTTTTCATGGGTGAACTTCTCGAGCTTCGGATCCGGTGCGTGTATAATTCTTCATCTTGTATACAAGTCAGTTAAAGTTTCACAATAAGAAAAGCCATCTCTCTCTCTCTCTCTCTCTCTCTCACACACACACACACATCTTCATATAAGAAATATTTATTGCAGTATCCAAAAAAGACAGGGCCTTAAAGTCCATTGAAATGGTCAAATTGTAGTAATATGATTTAGTTACATATTTTAAATTATTACGTGGCTTAGCATTCAGGGCGTTAGCTCACCTGGCAGGGCAGTCGATGCCACTAGATGGAGGATGTGAGTTCGACTCCCCGGGTATGCATACGGCCTCCCCGGGAGGTTGAGTAGGTGGGTCCGTTGGAGCTTGACTTAATTATGGAGGCATTTATGGGTATGGGTAATGGGACCTGGGTTCTCTATGCAGGGTCCACCATGAGCAAGTACAATCGATCCTGTTAGACAAATATAAACCATATATTTGCGATACTTAGGAAAGATATAGATACAGATATACACGCGCGCACACACGAACACTCAGGGAAAAATTTTGTGCTGAAATGACAAGTGATGAACTTCAAAAAGATTGCTGTTAATTGAGTTCTCACTAAAAAAATATGAATCACACCCTGAGGGTAAGATTTGGAATCATGCAATGAACAGAATTCGGGTCGATTAATGGCTCCATGAATTAGTTTGGACTGCACAAGTCCAATTATGAGTCTATTAATGTTTTTTACCAAACCATGATAAAAGTTAATTTGGTACTGATTGTTGGATCAAACTCAACTCATTCTTCTTTAATAAGAATTGTTGTATAAGAAAATAAAATCAAACCATCAAGAAGAAGAAGAAAGAAAGAAAAAGGTAAAAGGCACATTAAGCATTTAGTATTTAGAAGAAATCACAAGGGATACCTGGATCTTTGCAAAATCGGACTCGGTGCGTATGGAACTTAAGAGGCTCAGGGCCTTGGCCAACATGCCAGGGGCCTTGTAGTGGCCGTGTGAGTCACCGTCCAGACTGATCGGCGCCGCGAGAAAGGGCTCGCTTGGGGCACCTGCACTCTGCTTCTCTTGGCTGCTGTCCTCCTACATCCAAACAAAGAAGAATATAGGCAGTGAGGTGAGGGTAAAACGAGCCATCTCTTTGGATCCATGTTAAGCTTTTTTCCAATACTCTTTATTTTAGATTCAATATCAAATATGATAATTACAGCAGATTTTCTTTTAAGTTTATCAAGTAGGTAAATATAGAAGTGGAAAAGATGAATGAGATAAGCATCGAACTCAAGACCCCTTAACCTTGAAGGTTAGTTGGGAGAGCTTGCCGTAGCTCCTTATTCGTTCCAATGGCAAGAACAATTCGAAGCAATTGACACTCCAAAAAACAAGAACAGAAGAATGAAGATCTCCTGCTACGAATGCCAGACGGAGGACAGAAGGAAGATGCGGAACGAAAATTGCTTGTGCATGGAACAGCAATAGCTATGAATGTGATGAAATTTGTGCAGGAACGCAACTCTTCTTCAATCAATTGATTCCGGAATGAATTATGCAGCTACATACTATTTTTACCGACACGAACAAATCAAAGTGAAAACAATGAAACGGTTCTTGAGTTATAAATCGAAAAAACAAGCTATTGGTAGTAAGAAAGAAATTGAATTGGCTGGGCAGAGGAGGAAGAATATACCATTGTCAGCAGAGAGAGAGAGAGAGAGCACATTTGCTGGATGCTTCCTTCAGGAGAGACTCAATATAATATAGTAAAGAAGGCCAACGCTAATTGCTTTTCCCTCATAATGAGGAAAGATGCCGTTTTTGCCCCTTTACAACTACTTGTATAACATTCTTACACATACCAATAATGTCGAGTACGGCTGCTAAATGAGCCAAACAAACTGGAAAACCTTGTTCACTGCTCGGTTTAGTTTCTATACCAACAAGACCAGATAACCGAACAGTTTCTGTTTGAATATATCGTCTTTTATGAGAGGAGTTGAGTCAAGAAAGGTATACTTTTTAGTATTATAATCAACATTAGCTTGTTGAAAGTTGGAGAATAAAAACTTAACTCCATGTAAACCAATCTCAATCATCCAAAGAGCTATAAATAGTTTAGGTTCAACCTCCTATACTTTTTAGAGTTGATTGTTTTGACGTTTACTTTTCATTTTTTTTCAATCGCAATCATATAGTATCACATTGATTTGGATATAGTTTGCATATGAGTGATTTGCATTCTCTATATTTTATTTATCTAAAATATTTACTTAGGTTAAAAAGTTTAAAGCAAAAATTGCCTCTCGGATACCTTGAGTACCCTAATACAATTACCATGGAGGCATGATTTAGGTAAAAATAAGCAAAATCATTTAATGACTATGAAGCATGCCAAATATATCATGTTTAAAGTAGATCTTCCATTGCTTCTTGTGAACTTACATCCTCAAAAGACAAACTCCATCTCAACGAAACAATATAGGCATGAAAATACTCTTTCTTTGCTGTTGGGATGCAAAAGGGATACAAATCCCGAGTTAGATGACTTGAAAATATAAATTCCTGTAATTCTTCTCGTAATTTTGAGAAATCGTTTTCCTTGGAAGCAACACCAAGAAGACATCTAAACATATACAAGAAAAAATATGACAAAAATAGATATATTGAAATATTAGAAATATGCTTCCAACACATAGAAATATGTTTCATCCGTTTATTGGAAAATAACCCTAACTAAATTAATGCATTAAAGTTCGTAATGTTCTTCATGAATCAACTGCATGTGGGTCTGGCAGGGTTTCTTAATACAATCTACTACTTCATGTATTGGCCATTCATGGCCATGTGTCTTAAGATGAAAAGTATTGGTACTAGTGGCACCAGTGGGTGGTCATCGTGTTGGTGACCCACAACCGGAAGCCTCCACGTACCAGGAGTACTAAGTGAAAGCCAGGTGGAAACAAGGTCTTCAGGGTCACTTGAAGAGCGACCTACCACCCGGTGAACAGAGTAGAATTGCATTTATTTAGATCATTGACTTAAGTTTATTATTGAATTGGATGGTTGGTATTCAGTATTAGTTGGTCGTCTTCTTTCATTAACTGAGTCAAATTGATCCGCAGACCCCCATAATTCCATGCTTAATTTTAATGGAGTCCTAATGCAAGCCTCTTTTGTCTTCATTTTCATTTTCTATCAAACTTGAGGTCACAGAGGCCGCAGGAAGGCCCTGTCCACCTCATGGGGACACGACACGGTAAGTTCGTGTTTATTCCATGGTCTATACCATATACGTGTTCCATGCCGTGATCGTACCCACCTGCATGACAAAATTTGAGTCGTATTTAGGTTGACATACTCATGACACGAACATGACCCAAAACAAGAATTGTAATTGGGCTTGGCATGGGAAAAAGCTCTGATACAATCAAAGGTCACTTACCTTTTGACACAAAATCCGGGACGACACATCCAATGATAATTAATTTACAATAAGTTCAATTTGCATAACCAAAAGAGAGTTGCAAATCAAGAGGAAGATTGTTCTCCGTAAGGCTTCTAAAACTTGCCCACTGGATAATCGACTATCAACTCTCATTGAAAATCTTGTACTTAATAAGATAACCCATACACTCTTAGAAAAATGCACAAAACGCCATCATATTCTGTCAAACCACCATATAAACCAAGAAACTAAACCACATATTTGATATAATTTATGGCATTTTTATTTGATTTTTGTAATGAACATTAATCTTCATCTGCAATTTGGAGGGACTAAGGGTTGCTTCGGTGAGTATTCCCAAACACTGTCCTTGGCATTCCTCACCAGATTAAAGTACTTGGGTTGCCATGCTTTCCCTTTGCAACCTTCTCTCTCGTTCCTCAATTGTCGTCTTGGCTTTGTCCCAGTCGCTATTCAGTATGGCTCTGCTCACTTCAGCCCAAACCAGGATTGATTCAGGCGCCAACCCCTGATCTCAACAATGATCCACGTCAAAATCTGTTAGCACCTTCAGCCTCTGTGTGTGTGTGTGCGCGTGCACGAGCATGTATATGTGTGTGCATGAATTCTTTGTACGTATTTCAGTACTTAATTGGGGTTAATTTACAAAATCACAGTCTTTAACGAGAACAAATCGATAATATTTCTTTTTGAGCATAGAGTTTCAACATGAAGGTTAAGAGTTCAGTACCTGGGTGCGTGCGTGTCTAGTAGGGGAGCCGAATACCAGCTTGGCAACCCCCTCCTGCCCCCCACCCCAAAAAAAAAAAATCGCCGTAGCCAACGTAATTAATTCATTAATTCAAGTATGCCCTGATACATATGCTTTTTATTGTGAGATTTAATCTGTTTGTTTTGAGCGTCAATCATAATTTAGAAAAGGTATTTGAGTTTGATCCATACCTTGACATCCTTCACAAATGGAGTTTTCAATCTGGCTAATGCTTTTCTTGCATGGTAAAGTTCAGAAACTTTGCCACTCTCTACATCCCTCTTCGTTATCAACCTGCCAGTCAAAATGTACGTCAGTCAAGGAGGATTATTTTTCAAAAATGCCTTACCTTGAAAAATATTTTATTTTAAAAACCTTTCTACACATGTTCATTTGCTTAAGATGGTGTATGCATATAAGAAACTAGATTATGAAAATATTAAAAGAGGAAGAAGACGATCACAAAAGTTTAGGAAGGAATACGTTAAGTTAACGGCTAGTATGACAGATGATTGGTTTCTATATAAACAAAGGATCCATGTACCCGACCCCATCTAGCATGGGAAAAAGCTTAGTTGTTGTTAGTGCTTAATTGAGGTCTATTATATTAGGATCTTTTCTTTGAGAAAGATGTGACAAACAAAAAAATAAAGAATATTTGATGCTAAAACATCTAAAGATGGAATCTAAAGATGAGATTAATTGTTATGCATTTGTAATGCTTCCAAATAAGATGATTTGGAACCTCGAAGCAATCGGCTAATGATCAATATTCAGAGATGTCATTTTCTTTTACAAGAAGGAAAGATGGACCCTTAATAAGGTCATTTTAAATAAAGTTGGTCCAATCGCAAATGAATATAAATGAGAGAGATTCGCTTAGGACAAGTGCGATGAGAGCACTTCAAAAGAAGTAAAAGACAACTTAAATAGTCTTAGAACAAAACAATAATTTTGTATGATCTTTGCATTTTAGGAGTTAAATGTAAAAGTCACACAAGATGGAGCACAATGGCGATGAAGATCCATTGTAACCAAGTCCAATTTATCCTAGAATCCTTTCACAGACCTGTTACCTCCAAAGCCTAGGATAGATTGTCCCTTGAAGTTCAAAGTGGCTTTGAAGCCCAACTCGGTGCAACGGACCGTTACATTCCCAACCCATTCCACCATCGAAATTGGCAAGAACCTGATCATGATCTTAGGACAATTCATCTCATAATTCTCACCATAATTCAATAGCTTTATTTGCCTTTCTCCCAGATACACCTTCAATTGTTGCACCTGAAAAGAGGATAAAAGGACTTATAAGAACTTCCTTTCGTTGAGACCAAAGTTCATTATGATATCATACTGTCAACGATTTGGATCTGCCTCAAATCCGGGTTTGTTTGTGACCTCAGGATACTAGTACCGGACCCAGATTTGGGTTCTATCTGTTGTCATGAGGAAACATCATACCCTAATCCCATAGGAATAATAATACACTAAGGGTGGAGGAGACCTCTTGCTCTATGCATTAGTGAGATCTTGATATAAGACTCATATAACTAATGCTACCATATCCTTACCTCAACGGGTTTGCGCCAGCCACGATTGGTTCATACCCGACCCGTTGATATTTACAAGTATTAACAAAAAATCGTGTCCATTCTAGTTTGTACCTGGAAAGGAACCTAGCTGAAGGATTCACCCAGGGTTCAATTTGTGGAGATTCATACCTGTGAACCTTGGTGCTGGAGTACGGCAGCAAATCAATTCAATGCCTCTCTTCTCATCTGTTGCACGAAGGGCTGAAACAGGCGGGTGATGTGAGACTTGCCGTCAATTTAAGTGTTTTGATGATCATAACACAAGTCTTTAATCTCTCAATATTTTTATGTTTTAGAATGTTATAACTAAGAGTTTCAAGTGACAAGTCACATTTGTTGAACGCTCGTGCACATGTCGTATTCATACATTAAGAAATGTAGTGGATCTCAGTAGTAGAATAAGAATCCGAATGTTGGTGGCGAAGAGGGGAGATTAGAAATATACCATTTTGCACACACTTGAGTCGTATAGGAGAGTTGATCTGCTTCCGTAGAAGATTGAGTACAGGTTCTACCAGGAGCCCATTAAGTAACGCTTAAGCGTTACATTTATATAGCAGAAACTTTTGGCCTTTCTTAAAAAGGAAAACTATAAATTGAGAGATTTATGCTGACTTTTACTTCTTTCACAAGTACGATCCACACAGTAAATTAGCCTATTTCCTGGAAGCATGTTAATGTGAGGATCTTAATAGTGAATCCCCACTTTGAACAGTAGAAAAGTCCCATCATCATGCGTCAGTGGTAGAAATTTCATTACAGTTGGGCGAATAGCCCTATGTTAAGTCGAGGCGAACTATGTATTATATAGCCCACGGATTTACTTAGAATAGAGGATACCTACTTCGCGTCAATGTAGATTTATGTGGTCACCAATATGGTTATGTAGACAACCAAAAATGTGTGTGGATTTCGCAAGTGAATGAAGGTTAGGGCTGGTAAACCAGCCAAACGAACCGGATTAATCATGAATAAGCATTTGTCTAACACGAACCGCACACAGTAAGTGAAAAACAAGGAACAAGCTCAGCCAAGCAAAGCTGATGGTCCAGACCGAGCCAATTTATGGTTACAAATCTTGTGCCCCAAACCTCAAGTCAGCTTCACTTGGCCAAGTGGGTTAGATATTTTTCATCGCTACGACACGACTAGTACCTGGTAATTTGTAGTTTGTTTAATGCGGTGCACTTCGCCGGTCAAGATGGTTGTCCCTTTTGTGACTGCCAAGCTGGGTCTTGGCAAGATCTTGAGCTGCTGGCACACCCTGGGTATCGAGCTGGAGATCTTCAAGCTTGATTTAGAATTGACTCCACTAAATGGGCTATGCCCCTTTTTTTGTCTTGTTCATGGGTTGGTCTGTGAAAAGGAGGTCTAGTATTTAGAAGCCGGTAAAACAAACTTAGAAAGATGACAAGAAAACTACGAGCACTTTGCTTGTAAGATTGGTTCCATGGTTTTCCAAGATCCAATAAATGGGGTTAACTTTGGTTAATTATTAACTAAAATGGTTGAAACTATTGAGGTTTAGTTGAATATCTATATATATTAAAGAGTAAAACTAAAATATCAGATGCATCTAATCCCTAGAAAATGATATCAGGAATACATGGATCTAATCCCAAGAAAATATCACAAGTTGAAGGTCATGGGTTTGATCGACGCCCGGAGCACGCAACTGGCTTCAGCTTCACCATTGTGCCAAAGGAAAAAATAAACATGGTATTAAGAATGTTGCACTATATTACATGTATGGTTTGCACTTCATTGGTGCCGGCTCGGTTCCCAACTGGCCACTATATGGCTGTAGCGGATCTTGGATTTGCTTGAGATCCATAACAATTTTTAGATCTCGGATCCAGAGGTTCACGGCTCAAGCCGGCTTGCTGGTCCGGCGCTCCTGACCTCGCAATGCACATAGGCCCTAAAAGACCCTTCTGCTATGGTCTCAAGTTCCGGCTTCCAAGCACGAGTTCGTGAGATCAATAACGGATTCCGATCCTCTGAATTGCTTACTTGCTGATCAGTGCTTGAATAAGCTCGGCTCCGGTCCAATATGCTCGACAACAGTGTCTGTTGTGATCCTGAGCGACTGGTTCGTTTCACTGCAGAGGTGAGCCGAGACACCAGGTTGGCTAGGTGAATGGGGGAGGCATCAGATTGGAAGGCAGAGAGAGGCAACAGGAAGTAAAGCTCATTAGGCTGGAGCAGAGCATCTAAAGCCAGTGGTCGCGGGTCGAAGGATCTTAGCTGAGTCGACAAATATATGAAGTGCTTCGGCTCTTGGCCGACGATCTCCCTGACGGAAATCAGAGCCGGGAATTCGTCGACGAAGCCACTGAGGTGAACCAGCCGGACACGATTGAAGGCAGGGGACTTGGCAGAAGAGAGGGAGACGCAGGAAAAGCAGCAGCCCATGGCAAACGCCTTGTGACAAGAGAAGCAATGTGTTTTTAAGATGAACCTCAGCCTTCTGGTTGCGTTCCTCTCTCTTCGATTGATCTTTGATCAATTTGAACGAACTAAATTAAAGAGTGAACTTTGAAATGTGTGTGTGTATATATATATATATATATATATAGCGCGTGTGTAAATTAATTGAACTACTTTAAATATTGTTAATGAGGCGAACAACTTCGTTGACATTAATGGGATCGACTTCTTCTAAGTTAGATTTGTCTACTTGGATTATTCAAAATATATCTGCACATTGGAAGATTCAGGGCTAGCTTTTTTCTTTCTTTTTTTGTTGTGGGGGAGGGGGAGTTTTTGACTTTTCTTTGTTGCTTCGACCCTCTAAGTAGCAAACTCTGTTTTCTTTTTCTCATGAAATAATCTTTGGATGTATTTATCAATGTAGAAAATACCATATATGCTACGAATGTCATTGGGTCGGACATGTGATCAGTAAGGGATCTGGTTCTGCATATTTGTTTTTCTTTTTCATTTCAAGGAGAAAATCATCTATTTACACATGACTATTTGGTTCTGAATCTGATCAAGGTTGTGGATACCATATTCAAAAGCCAACTGGATTTGGATCTAAGTTTCACATTTCAGATACTAGAAGTATATGAAGGTTGTCTATATATATATATATATATATATATATATATATATATATATATATATCGATTACACATGGACTCTTTTTGGTTATGAATGCTATATTCAAATGCTAATTAGATTTGGGTTCTATATGATCGAATAGTAGAAGTATATTGTCGGATATCTGAATTGGATTACGTGTATTCTTCTTAAATATAATTTAGCTGCTAGAACTGGAACTAGTGTTCTAGTATCGTAATCCTGGCCCTTCAATCAAACAAGTCTTAAAGTATGAAACATATTGTTTTATCGTCAGTTGATTTAGTGACTTTTAGCATAGAGGGTCAATATTTTGCCAACATAGATCTAGAGATGTCAAAATAATACTATATATATATATGTATATATACTATACATATATATGTACTATATATACGTATAGTATTTTCAATTACATGTATATATAGCTTTTTCTATTACATATATATTACATGTATGTGTGCATATATATATATAGTTTTTTTTTTACATGTGTATATGACTCATTGAAGCATAAAATGTTCTCGTTGAATTTGGATTTCAAGCTGAATTGAAATTGGGTCTTATCAATTCCATTTAATGTCCAACAAACATGTGGTCATGATTGGCTTTTAGAGCCATATGGCCCTGACATTTGACCCTGCTTCAGATATTGTTCTAAATTTCCTAACCCAGTCCTGCATTTTTCTAGGACCAGGCTGGGCTGATCCCCACTTGATACGTATGCGTAGAGCTGACGTGCATACTTTGACATTGCAAGGTGTCAGCTATCACATCTACTCAAACAACTCGGATCCAACCTTAAGAAAACAAAAGGAAAGAAAAACATAACGCCGCCGCCGTAGCACAGGAGGAGAGAGAGAGTGCAGACGAGGAGTAAGAGGGGTTTTAAATTGCAGACACCCTTACAATTCTTTGTAATTCTTTTTTTTTTTGCTTTTAAATTGGTAGATATATTATGCATGCACCAACACTCAGAGGTTAGCGCACCTTGTAGGGGGCTCAACTCAGAAGTGGTTGATCGTGAGTTCGATGCTTGGGGCATGCATGTCTGGGTTCGGCCTACAGGAGAAAGGGAGAAAACATACAGCATTGACCTCATAATCTTTCCCAATATATTAAGTTTAAGCAATCATATCTCGTCATAGCATGAGAATATAATTCCTATCGGCATCATAGAAACAAGGAATGACCGAAATACAATGAAAGAAAGAAATGCTCAATCCAGATTTAATATTGTTTCAGTCTTATTTCAACTAAGATTGAGATTATTGGGTTGCCCACGTGTTTCTTATTCAACGTGACACTCCATCTTGTGTCTTGTGAGCATTTAGCTTCATAAAAGTATCATCATGCTTTCAATTTCTTTAAAGTATTATTATTTAATATTAAAACAAGCAAAGCTGTATTAGAGGGCTCACTCACAAGTTGAACATCGTGAGTTCAATACGCGAAGGTGCCTTATTTGATTAGTGTTTTGATCTAATCAGATATTACGAGTACCTTGAAGTCAAACTGATCATCTTAGGTGAGGACATCATAAATACTAGCACATATTTACATGTTAACATATTCAAATACAATAACAACAACTAAGCCTTTTCCCATACTAGACGGGGTCAACTACATCGATTCTTTATTCCCACATACCTCTATCATGTGTCATGTTAGTCATTAACTCAACAAAAGCTAGACCATTTTTTATTGTTTCTTTCCAATACTTTATGGTCGTCCTCTACCTTTTCTAATACTTTCAAAATCTAATTTTTCATACCTTGTTACATGCGCCTCTTTTAATCTTCTTTTTATATGTCTAAACCATCTTAAACAATATTATCTCATTTTATCCTCTATTTGTCTCACTCCCAATTTGTTTTTAATAACCTCATTACGTATACGGTCTTTCCTTGTATGATCACTCATCTATCTCAACATCTTCATTTTTGTTACAAACATCTTTTGTACATGTTGATGATTAACTGGCCAACACTCACAACCATAAAACATGGCATGTCTAATTGCTACTCTATAATATTTACCTTTTACCTTTAATGGAATCTTCTTGTCACAAAGAATACCTGATGCTCCTCTCCATTTTAACCAACCTCCATTAATTCTATGCATGATATGTCCATCAATTTTTATCACTATAAAAAAATTACCCCAGGTATTTAAAATTTTCTTTTGGGGATGTAATGTGTGTCAATTTTAGTTTTTATGTCATCTAAAGTAACCAAATGATCAAACTTATATTCCATATATTTTGTTAACCAACCTCCACTAACACTATGTTATCAACAAATAACATACACCAAGGTACTTCATCTTAAATATGTTTTGTTAACTCATCAATCACTATTATAAATAAGTATGGACTTAAAGTTTATCCTTGATGTAACCCAATATTAGTTTCAAAGAAATATGACATTCTTTCATGAGTCTTCACAAATGTTTTTGCACTATTGTACATGTCTCCTATAAGGTTTATGTATGTCAATGGGATACATCTTTTTTTCAAAGTTCTCCAAAGAATATCCCTTAGTACCCTACCATAAGTTTTTTCTAGATCAATAATTATCATGTGAAGTCTTTCTTTTTTGCTCTAAAATATTTTATAATACGTCTCAAAACATGAATCGCTTCAATAGTAGATTTACTTGGCATGAATCCAAATTGGTTCTTTGTTGTACTCGATATTTGTCTTAACCTATATTCGATAATTCTTTCCCATAATTTCATAGTGTGGCTCATTAACTTGATACCTTGATAATTTACACAATTCTTAATGTCCCCCTTATTATTATATATGAGTATAAGTGACTCGTTCTTCGTTCTTCGACTATCTTTTGAGTTCTTCATATTTCATTAAATAGTTTTGTGAGCCAAGTGGTTCATGTCTTTCTTAGGATTTTCCAAACTTTTATAGAAATATTGTCTAGTCCTACAAATTTACCAATCTTCGTATGATTAAGAGTCGATTTGACTTCATTCTTTTTAATATGTCGGTAGAAATTGTGATTTATGTACTTTTTTTATTTGATTAACTCTCTTAAGTTAATACTAGCATCTTTATTTTAATTAAAAAGCTTATAAAATTAATTTTTTCATCTATTTTTTATATCATCATTTGTCACTAAAATTTTCTCATTATCGTCTTTGATGTATCTAATAAAATTAAGATCATTAGTTTTTTTATCGCTCTCAATTCTTTGGGTATCTTTTGGTTCTCCATATTTCATTAATAGTCTTGTGAGCTCATCTCTCTTAGAATTTTCTATACTTTTATAGGAATATTGTCTGGTCCTATAGATTTACCAAACTTTATATATTTAAGAGCCTCTTTGACTTTATTCTTTTTGATACGCTCATAGAAATTATGGTTTATATACTTTTGTGATTTGACTAACTCTCCTGAGCTAATATTACCATATCTATTTTCATTAAAAAACTTATATAAATAATTTTTTCATCTATTTTTTATATCATCATTTGTCACTAGAATCTTTCCATATTCATCTTTGATACATCTAATAAATTAAGATCCTTAGTTTTTTTATCGCTAGCCCTAGCTATCGTAAAATATCTCTTTCATCATCTTTTAAATTGAGTTTTTATGTAAATCCTCTAAAATATTATTTTTTGTTTTACTAACGACCTTTTCACTTTTTTTTTTACTTTTTTATAAGTCTTTAAAGTTTGATTAGTCTTGTTAGTATAATGTAATTTATAACATTCCCTCTTTGACTTGATTTTATCGTACACTACTTCACTCTACCACCAAGCTTCTTTTTTTACCTGCCTTACATTCACTTAACACTTCTTTCATCATTTTCCTATTATGAATAGCCATATTGTTCTACATAACACAAGGTGTACTAACATAATTCCAAATATCTTCTTAAAAGACTTTCTGTTTAAATATACCTTCTTTCTCGCTTTTGAGGTTTCACCGTTTAGTCCAAATAACTCGATACACTCTTTTGTTTGTCCACTTTTTTACATGTAAATTCATAACTAAAAGTCGATGTTGGGTGGTTTCGCTTTCTTCTGGAATTACCTTACAATCTTTACAACACGATCTATCTTTTTTCATACAAAGAAAATAATCAATTTGTGTTTATGATAAGCTATTGTTATAAGTAATTAAATGTTCATCTCATTTTTTGAAGATTGTATTGACTATAAAGAGATCAAATGCCATAGCAAATTTTAAAATCTCTCTACCTTCTTCATTTATATCTCAAAACTATAGTTTTCATTAATACGTTGATATCTTAATGCCTCTTTACCAACATGTTCATTTAAGTCTTTTAAATAAATCATCTCCCCTTTTGAAATTCTTTAAATCGCCTTATCTAACTCCTTTCAAGAAGTCATCTTTATAATCTCTTTTAATCCTACTTTGGGTGCGCTATATTCAAAACCTAAAACCTATGTTTCTAACAGTAATTTCAATGTCATGATTCAGTATTCAAATAAATTTTAATTATTGAAATTTAAGTAAAGTGTATATGTATGCATTTTTTTAAAAATAATATAATCATATATATAATTTTAATTTCAATTATTTATCCACTCATGCTTTTGACAAGTACTAGGTTCTACAAGTAAGTAATTCTTCGACACTGGATTTCGAGGTCAAATGAATTTATTCTGATCTTAACAGTTCGTCGCGATTCGGGTCAAACCAATCCACTGAACCCGCCACAGAGAGCGAGCGAGAGAGTGAAAATCCTGTAAATTCCTCACGAAGAACTCTAATCTTCGTCGAGTCGTGCGTCATTGCCGGGGGTTTCGCCTTCCTGCAACATTCCGTACATTTATGGGGTTTTATTCTGCATCTCTCGTCCTCTGAAATCGGTAGCGTCGTCCTCGATCTTCTTTCTATGAGAAAAGGAACCCTTGCCCCCTCCTAAACCCAATTTTTTTTTGTATCTCTTTCCCTGTATTCGATTTCTTTGACTTTCTTTTCTCCTTCTCCCAAACCCAAATTCCTGGGTTTCCTTCATCTTCACGCCAGACAAACCGAGTTTTTCAGAAAATAATCGTACATTTCCTCGGAAAAAGAATCACCAAATTTCTTAGGGTTTCAGAGATATCAAAGCAAGTCAAATCAGAGAGGAATTTGGGTTTTTCCGGATCAACCAAAGCACAGGATTGCCAAAAGAGATCGATTGGTGAGAGGAAGAAGAAGAAGAAAGGTGGGCCGAGCGATCGAACGATCAAAATGGAGGTGAAACTGTGGCACGACAAGCGAGAACGAGAGATGTACGACAACTTCGCCGATCTCTTCGCCATCATCAAGGCGATGGAGAAGCTCGAGAAGGCGTACGTCCGGGACGTCGTTTCTCCGGCGGACTACGAGGCCGAATGCCTCAAACTCATCGCCCAATTCAAGACTCTCGCGTCTGCGCTCCGCGACACCGTCCCCTCCATCGATCGCTTCGTGGAGACCTACCGCCTCGACTGCCCAACAGCCATCAACCGGCTCACGGTCTCAGGCGTCCCGGCCACCGTCGAGCACCGGACCTCCTCGACGTCTTCGACTACGGCCGTTAGCAACGCCCTGGCCATCGCGGAGTCGGTCCAGCACTTCATAACGGTCATGGATTCCCTCAAACTGAACATGGTTGCCGTCGATCAGGTTCACCCGCTTCTCTCAGACCTATGGACATCGCTCAATAAGCTGCCGCATCTGAGTGCTGAGTTCGAGGGGAAGGCGAAGATCAAAGATTGGATTGCAAAGCTGTCGAAGATGGGCGCGGCCGATGAGCTCACCGATCAGCAGACAAGGCAGCTCCTCTTCGATCTCGATTCTTCGTACAACGCCTTCATGGCTAGCTTGCCCAATGCCGGGGCTTGAATTGGTAGTAATCGTCGTTAAGCCGCTTTCTGCTTTCTGAATCAACATCGATATTTGGTAATTTAGTAGTTTCGTAATGATCATTTTCCGTTTCTGGTTGCCTTTAGAGATTGCATTTTGTGGCGTCGTCGAAATGGTTGTTAGGTTATTTGACACTGAAGATCTCTTTATGACATTCTCCTTTCTGAACATCACATTGATGCATTTCATTTGTTTGCGGAGATTTCTTATGATCCTTATTTCACACTTGAGGATCATCGTCTATTCCGCTGGCAATTTCTGGTTTTCTTGTCCAACTGTGTTCAATCTCGTCTTCTGAAATTGGAGTTTCCTCATGAAGCGTTTCGCCATTACAATTTCCTTCTAAATGTTGTTTAATTTATGGAGTTTATTCTCTCTTGTCCTGATAAACTCAATCCGGTAGCTGCAACAGATGAATTTAAGAAACACAGATTTTATTTAATAAGATGCCTAATCTTTGTGACAAGTGTGTAAAAACTGCCTAATCCAGTTTCTCTAGCTTGTTATTTCCCTATCTATTATATTTGCTGCATGGAGAAGGGATTTGCAGCACCGGGTTCTTCTGTGTGGCTTGTTTTGATTGAAACTTTAATGCCTGCATACTCGTTTTTGGCGATTCTCAGAGCAAAACCAAGATGTTCTGCCAGGAACGCCTAGTTTCAAGCTTGTCAAATACATACGCCCAAACTTTCACCGTGGGTTGCTATATATATGGAAAACAGAAGCCTTCCCAAAGGATCTTTTTGGAGTGAATATGGTGATCATTGTAGGTCTGCCAAACAAGATCAGCTGGGCGCTTTTGGTTCATGTTGAGCTTGCTGCATTTTGGCTCCTATAAATGAGTGAGACATGCTTTGAACAGATTGGCCTTGTATCAATTCGGATAGTATACGGTCATCTAGTAGAGTAAGTAGAGTATATAATGTATAATGTGTTGGAAACCATGTGAACCCAATTACTTGGATTGATGTATAGATATATGACTTCAACAGGTCCACACTTTGAGTTTTACAGTAATCACTACATCAAAAAAATAGCATTATAACTTAAATGAGGAAGACTTCCATTTTCCCCCAGTGAAAACTGTATAAAAACTCAGGTTTTTAAATTTAACGAAGTGCTCTTGCAGCTTCCGTTGGTGTGACCTTGCTAGTCAGTCTCATTTGAGCAAATTAGACAGATAAAAAACAAGCAACTATGTGATGGAACAAGCACAAGAAGCGTCGGCTCTATAGGCTTGTGGGTTGACTCAAAAGTACCTCGCGGGCTTGCATATCTCTTGATCTTTTACTTGAAGACTTTTCGAGTCAACCCTCTAGCCTATAGATCCTTGGTTCGTTTTGCTTGTTTACAGCTGCAGCTTCACGCATTTGGCCCATTTGAAACCCTGCCCCAGCCCATTTGGCTCGTACTTGGTATGCTAGTCAAGCCATACTTAAGCCTATCATTTTGCCATGCTCCATTAAATGGTTATGCACATTATTACACATGCCAGGCCGGTTGTTCAACCATTTTCACTTTACCTAAAGCGTTCGATTATCTTGTAGCTATATTCCTGGTGATCACAAAGATGCCTTGGTGCACTTGTATTGTCCCTTTTGGTATGTTCAGTTGGTTAACTGGTTGAGCATCTCGTCTGATGAACGGCAAACACTTGCAGGGGAGAGGCAGTTGACTCGAGATAACATCACTGAACTGTCGAGGCAACTTTGAAGTGGATGACTTTGCGGTTTGATTATACGATTCCTCGTGTAGGAGTGCATCCCTGATCGTCTATAGACAAGAGTTTCCATCTCGTTTGTGAATGATATGCTCAAGCTTACTTTTTGTTTTCCATCTCGTTTGTGAATGATATGCTCAAACTTACTTTTTGTTGTATATACTATTTGGTTGTCATGTGAGTTGTCGCTTCTGTTTCACGTTCCTGGTAGACGATGATCACTGTTTTAATCGTGATGCTTAAAGTATTCACCATTAACTTGAGCATTTCCTAATAGAACACCATCTAGGGCTTAGTGTCCTAACCGCTTTAATTGTGACTCATTTTGTATGTATTCAACCACTCGGTCTCTCTTTCTGCCACAGCGCGGAGGCTGAAGCCAGAGATGCACACCCAGAGTTTGACCCCGCTATTGTGCAACGAGTCCGGTCTTTTGAAGCGGTCACACGTACACCTCAACTTTGCTATGGAAACAAGGAGGAAAAAAGAATCACGATTAACTTCCTTCCAAAACCAATAAGTCCAGAAATAATCGTATGGAGGAAACAAAAACAAAAAGTAATTTATAGCAAACAGCCCGGAAGGGGATATATAAAAACAATTGTCCTACAAAATTACAAAAATAAATGACTACGCTCTAAAAACTGATCGTCTTGTTTCCTTTTTCTTTTCCATTGTCCGGTAAAGAGTTCCCACATGATTCATAATGCACGTCCCTTCTCTAGAAGTTGAGAAACCAGTGTGGTCCAGAACAAAAGCTAATAAACATCAAGATATTCTTCCATCTGCAATTCACCGCAAAAGAACACAAATCTGAGATAAACAGAGAAACGGATGAACGGGATTCAATCATCAATCACAACAGCCTGCACGGCGGAAACAAGTAAGTCGCAAAGCCAGTGACGATACTGAGATGCATGGTGTCAAAAGTTTTCTGCTACCTAAAGGCTGAACTCGGGCACTCGTTAACAGCTGCAAATGATGGCTGATGTTTCACTAGACCACCGAATAAGACGCCTGAGGCCGCCAAGAATGTAAAATAGTTTCTCAGTTCAATATATAACAACTTCAACAATGTGTGCCGGATTGTATGCCCCTCGGCTTACTGTATTCCTCTAGTCACTTGTCCCTGATAGCGACCAGTTTAAACGTGCATGCTACCATAAGAACATCCACACCAAGGATTGTAAATCCCGGAAAAACTAAAGGAATAACACCACGGCTACATCGAACAGGAGAAATGGGCCTACATGGTAGTTCATGAATAGTGTCTGATTCTAAGAACGTTAGATACAAGTATACTTGCATCTAAGCGATAAAAAATTAACAAGCAGATATAGAAAAGCTTATCTTAACCATGTTCTCCCGTTAACATAAATTGAACAAAGGGATCTAAACTTCAACAAAATTTGGATTTCAAACATGATAGAAATGAAGTATAAGTTTTTAACCTCGTAACCTTCTGATTTCTATGCATGTCTTCGTTTATGCCTGCGGTGAGTATGGTTGGATTGGCCACCACGATCTGGTTTGTTGACCTTCCTTCTGTTAGGCATATCCAATATGATTGAAATAAGCAACCGGTTTGTTATGGAGAAAAAGAGTAGATCATGCAGAATTTTTAGTAGAGATAACAACCAGACATGCATTTTCGAGAAGCAAATTAGTGTCAACAAATGTACCTGAATAATAAGGAATACACATTATAAGCCGCTAGTACAGGTAGAGCCAATATAACAGACGCCTGAAAAGTAACGGAGAGCAGCATATCATTCCAACTGTTTTCCCATACTAACACGTTGAAACAGTCATAGAAAGAAAGCATACCAAATACCACACAATCTCCTTGGTTGCTAAAGGCCTCGTGAGTTCATTCTCCTTGAGTTTTCTTCTGACATTTGATTGAACCTATTATGTGCAATTAAGAGAACTATAAAGAGAAACGAATATTAACACTAAAGGAGGACGAACATATAGTGTATGACCACAAGAAATATAAGAGACAAAAGCTTTTTGAAGTTTAACTTATGATTGTAGTGGAGTCCTGAACTTATAACATTGATCATAGGAATATAAGGACGCATAGTCAAACTATATGGGCCTAGATGGTTACCTATTCAGTCAATTGAAGTTTATACCCAATTTTTAGGGCAAGGTCCTAACATTTAGCTAAAACGCCCTTCAGCTACGGATGTCTCCTTTAAACAAGAGCAATCGTGGTCATCTACTAGCAATCAGAATGGCCCAAAATAACATACGAATTCACATATTACAAGAACTAATGTTCTGTTTACAACATAAAAATGATAGTGTACCAGTAGAAAGATGTTATGAAGTAGACCGTACAGGAAAAAGAGAAACATTTTCATGATAAATCTTGCCCAAAGACATGACAGCCTATGTTGGCTGCAATGTTGGTGGCATATCATTCTCAGGATAAATAGCCGACAGCAGTCACAGCACGGACATGCAGACCCGATTCCAAAGCACAAGAATATTACTTGAATCCTTATTAATTTTGAACATAAGGATATTCTTTACTTACACATTAATATACAAATAAGTAACTTTAATAACTACAAATTCAGATCTTGCAGGTATTGGACATGTCAAAATTGACAGATCAGGAGGGCATATTGACCTCCTCACCATTTAGTTCAAAGAAATAGGATCCAAGGACTGCAGTTCAATGGACCTGACCCATTCTACATAATTTATGTCATCTAATTTGAAAAGAGTCTATTTTTTCTCTTGAATAAGCTTGAGAACTTAGGAGAATTTAGGTATAAACCTTCCACTTGTTTGTCTGGAGATGTCATACTCCCCCTACTTACAACACTTCAATATCGAGAAACACAATAAACACCAAAAATTTTCAGCACCAAAAAATTCCATAATTGATTTCCCTATTGTATGGGTTGATTTTCTCTAATCAAAAGCAACCAAATTCCCTCCAATCAACCTTAGATCAACATGTAGATTTCTTCCACCCAGCTAGATCGAATTTACACGACCAGATTTGTAGCAGTAGCCAAAGAAAATGCTTAAAACAAAGGATGTCGATTGTTGCATAGCTACCTGGACAGATCTGATTCCTAATACCGATATGCCTTCGATCCACCACGAATATGCACTCCACGATCTTCCAAACACAGAGCTCCCATCACAGGCGTGGTTATGATTCTCACAATAAGAATTGCAACAGAAATCAACATGACACAAAACACGTAGAGAAAAATCATGTTTTCTGTTTTTCTGCAAATACACCTGTTAAATCCGTTTTTCGACGACTTTTTCTCCTCGACCAACAGCCATGCCTGATCTCGATCATCTCTCTAAATGCTCTCATACCATGTTGAGATTAATCTTTCTTTATTAGAAGAGGAAGATTCAAACACATGCAGGAAATCCCATTGAAGAAGAAGACTCAATGAGCAACCGCCACCTTATTCTTTAATATCTCTTAGGGTTTAATAACTTATATATAAGGTTTTATAACTTGAAAGACTAATATGCCCTTACTTACACTAATACAAAATTAAAGGTATCAACTAAAAACAAACATAGAAATATATCTGCAGATATATATATTCCTCAGCATAAATAACTAACGAAACCATTTGACAATTTCATCCTTGCCAAGCAGGTCCTTGAAGGAAAGCTACAGTGAATCCCTGATAGTGTTCTGACGCCTAGGTGAGAGATGAAGACTAGGTCACTCATGAGTAAATCCCATACTGAATAACTCACAGAATCAAAACAGATGCTTTCCTCTTCCCTTTCATAGACAACACTCTGGCAAAGTCAAACCTCCACAAACAAAAATTGACATCAGTGAGAACTTTGCCAAGGATACTAGCCCAACGAAGTATCTAAATGAAGCTGAAGGTCCTCCTTTCCATATGATGCCCTTGATTTTGGAAGCGGCTGCACAAGGCAGTTGCATATACACAATAAGTACTATGTGCACGCATGAAAAATGTTGGGCCCCGCCATGATGATTGAGATGGTGCCCACCATTTTCAACGAGTGCACAGGGTACACATTGAGCACCTCCCGTAACCTCGTGGATGCATATCTAGTTTACTTTGAATAACATGTATAAAGAAGCAATGAGAAATTACTGAACCTGCAGTGGCTCCATATGTCATCATTGGGGGCATGAGATTCATCCGGTCAACTTGTCAGCTTTCCCCACCATAATGACTTAGCAAGAGGTGATCCGTAAATTTCAAAGTAGTATTTCAAATATGACTTGCAAATTGTGAAATTTGACCTAGAAAGCATTGAATGCTTCCTCAAGGACCCCTCCGTAATCCAAGGCACTGAGAATCAATAACGCTTTTTAGTTGGACTTGGAAGTCTTTTCAGCTTGCATGCATTTTCAGTGACTTCTTCCCTCAAATTAATAAAAAATGCATGATACCCTAGTTCATCACTTGTAACCGAATCATTACAAGTCATACACCAAGGTTGTAAAGCAATTGAGGCAGCAGTAGCTTCATTGCAAGGAGGTAATAGCTTGTTCATGGAACAACTGCTACCAGTAGAACCAGCTAATTGCCATGATCTGCTATGTGTCTACGGATTCTACCAATCATTCTGTTCCAACAACATTCAAGATTTGGATCATGCTAAATAAACAAACACCAGAGGTCAGAGTATTAAATGATTTAACTCACCTATAAAAGGGAAGATTGAGTTGTTCAGTGAACTTGGCATTGCATCATATTCTAACAATGCAAGTCTAAGCACCCAGAGAGTGGGCACAAAGCCACAAACAGATCCATGTTCCAAATCTTGCCCAAGTTTCATCAGAGTTCAACTCTTTTTTTTTCTGATTTGCAGCATGCTTATTCTAAGGAATTTTAATGGGAAACGTTATTAAACTTTATCTGAAACTTGCATTTGTTGACATTTAAGTGGTTGATAAAATCAGCAACGACTTCTAGTTATAAAAGGTTGGATAATTGCACTACGATCTGTCAACCACTTAGAATAATGAACGATCCAATAGTGAGTAGAAAACCATCTTATTTCCAACATCACTTTTGGTGCAGCAACTCTTTTACTTTCAGTTTCCAGCACAAATGTACATAGATGTGGAGTTCTCGCAAATGCTTTAAATGGTTGAAAATATGAAAGCAAGAGCGCTCCAAATGCAGCAAGTGCAATGAGTACTAATTCCACTCAACACAACAACAAAAACCAGAAAAGAAGGTAAACCACAACACCCAAAAAGAGGTACCTGATGATGGTACGTGGTCACAGACTTCAATGACTTCCGATACACATGAATTGCTTGCTTAGTGTAGGGCTTCAAAGCAACTGTAATTCTGTCAACATGAGGCCTCACAAAAGTAGCAATCTGATCAACATATGGCTTTGAGATCCTTTTAACATCCTGATAGAGGTTGGAACCAGTTCAGGTTGCATAAAAGTGATAGTTTACAGTTCAGACTATAACCTTTTCACTTAAAGCCAGACAACGAAATTCCGTAGTACCTCCAGATAAGGATCCACCATCTCTTTAACCTTGACAATATGAGGTGTAACAGCTGTCTTTAATTCATCATAAACCTCAATGGATTTAGCAGCGACAGTTCGGACATGTGGCTCCACAGAGGTAGATAGTTCTACCCATTTTTCCTTCAAAACAGGGATCCACCTCTACATGGGAGACATAAAATCAAGATGTACCAATATATAACAATCCCATGAAACCAGCAAAAAGCTCAACTATCAATACTAACCAGGAGAACTTTTACTGGCTTCAAATGGATGTTGAAAACTTACCACCTGTTTCTCTCATAAATTTAGAAGTATCACGGCATTGCCTTATTTTGGCATTTAATGACTTACAACAAGTTGTCTCTGTTTATCCAGTCAAAGGACACTGCTGGTAAGAACTTATGGGCTGGATTCCTGGACATTGTTGAAGAATATGTGTTTAGAGTCAGTTTTAATAAATTTGAAGTTTTAGGTATTATTGTAATTGTCCGGAGTACTGAGGGTATTTTGGTAATTTTCTGTACTAAGGGTATTTTGATAATTTTATGTTTTACAGCTCCTTATATAAGGGCTGATAGGTTGTATTAGGGTTAAGAGACTGTGATTAAGAAAGAGAGAGAAAGAGGGGGGCGGCCTCCACTCCTCCGATCTCTACATTTCCTCTTCAATATTTCTTTATGTTTGTGATTTTCAATCTCCGTTGCGCAACCACGTTTTCTAACATGGTATCAAAGCCGTTCGATCAATGGGAGCAACGAGTAGTGGTTGCGGAAGAGGAGGTGTCAAGTCTCTCCCGTGGTGAAGAAAAAAAAAATCCAAAGGGAGGACCTGCCCACAAAAGTTGGAGGACACCCCTTCAAGGAGTTGGGGGTTGGTGCACGTAGCTATTGGAGGCTCCCACTCTTATCCTGCCCCAGAATGCAAAGCATATCCACATACATCTACCACGGTGAATCGGATGGAGTTTTCACTAAATCCAATAGTTGATGGCTCTTCGTCTGACCTTCCTTTGGTGAAGGGAACCTGTGATCATTGCACCAAGATCGATTTGTGAAGAATCGATGCCGAGAAGTTGGAGAATCTCTTTGATGTTGCGGTTCAATCTTGTTTGGATTGAGAGGTACAATTCTATGTTTGGGCACGTGGAAAAATTGGCAGAAGAGATGAAGAAAGGAGTTGATTCAGTTGCAGGTGTGGAACCATCACTATGGCAGGAGTTGATTCAGTTGCAGGTGTGGAAGCATCACTATGGCAGGACTTCCAATCAAATTGATGAAAAAGACAATGAATCACGATCAGCGAATTTGGCCTTACGCAGCACAAGGGTATATCCACCAGGATTAGGCAGATGGCTCCAAACTGGTTCCAGAAATGTTGGTGCATCTGAAATTTGTCAGGCCAACGCCAAGCCTGCATCACATGTGACACAGCTTATGTGATGGCGTTCAAAGGCAGTTTGATGAAATACTCTAGAGAGATGTGCATCTGCCCATCAACTGTTTGATGAAATGTTCACGAGAGAGGTTTAACTACACATCAAGTGTTCGCTGAAATGCTCAAGAAGATATTATTAACATATAATGCTCAAGAAGATATTATTAACATATACATCAAGTGTTTGATTTAACGCCTAAGAGAGATATTTACCTCAAGTGTTTGAGGAAATGTTAAAGAGGATTGCAGAAGATATAAAGTAGTACATGATGATTGTATTCATTGGAAAAACAACAGAATTGAAAATAGAAGAAAATATGAAATGCAGAAAATTAGTCTTTTCTCACTACATATGCATGAAAAATCAAATCATAGAAGAGGCTAGAGGAATTAATTGGTATGAAATGTGGTAGTATCACCAAGAAGCATGAAAGTTAAAACCTTGAGTTGCTGAAGTAAACAGTTAGGAGGGCTGGAAAAGCGGCTGCAGTCACCATGTGAAAGGATGCAAACCGACTAGTATAAGCAGATGTCTGTATTCTGCTATTTGAGTAGTAGAAAGAGGACACCTAACCAACACACCGGCTGCAGCCACCATGTGAAGGGGCGCAGGAAAAGCCTTGTGAAGTGTGTATGGTGGAGTAGTACCTCCTATCACAAAAGATCAGCTTTCTCAAGAGTAGAAAAACATAACTTTTGAAGTGTAGCTGCCGAATCACGAGAAGAAAAAAGAGAGAGGGAGTAAGCGACCCCCATAGAAGGGTCGTGTGCTACCCATGTGTTCTTGATTGTTCAAGTTGTTTTACAGAAGCCTCGAAGAGATTGCTCGTGCAATGTAGTGAAGAAAGAACCAGTTTTTTTGGCAAGTTTGGAGTTCGAAGTATCTCACTCCCAACTTGAGGGGGGTGTTGAAGAATATGAGTTTAGAGTCGGTTTTAGTAAATTTGATGTTTTAGGTATTATTGTAATTGTCTGGAGTACTGAGGGCATTTTAGTAAATTTCTGTACTAAGGGTATTTTGATAATTTTATGTTTTACAGCTCCTTATATAAGGGCTGATAGGTTGTATTAGGGTTAAGAGACTGTGATTAAGAAAGAGAGAGAGACTGTGATTGGAGGTCCGTCCCCTCCTCCGATCTCCACATTTCCTCTTCAATGTTTCTTTATGTTTGTGATTTTCAATCTCCGCTACGCAACCATGTTTTCCAATAGACATGAACTAAGCCTTTTACAGATTTTACCCTAGGAGAGGCTAACAGACCCAATTATGAAAGATCTTCCATATGATGGTACCACCTATACCACAGCCCTATAATAATCTTTCCATTCTAACAATCATCAACATTCTCCATTATCAAACAGACACACAGACAACCGTTACAACCACCATGATATCCAGCCATTGAATCATTAAGACCATAAGCCATATACCACTCCACCACCTTACCTTTTTCTTTTCTTCTCAATATCTTTACATCTTCTCAACAATTCATTCTGTTTCTGAAAATTCAAGCTGACGTTTCTAACTTGGACCTCCATTTTCTATTTGTAAGAAACATAGAGAATAAAAGCATCACAAAAGAACAGAGTAAAAAAAATGAACTTCATGACCAATATTCGGTGAGCTTTTGCCCTTTTGAGCAAGACCTGCTACTTTCTCATCATATAGAAGAGCCTATTATAAAAGAAAAGACCGACCACTTAGTACAGTTAGATCCCATAATCAGAAGTGTTAGTCGCAACAGCTTACAGAGTTGATTTCTTCAATATGAGGCTTGGCCCACTCCTGAACAATTGCAGTAATTTCCAAAGCCTATAAAATTAGAAGAAGGTTATTAGCATAAAGGCTGATAATCCCAAGTGTAAAAAAAAAATGCAACAACCCAGGCAAGAGGCGTCAATAGAAAAAGCCAGGATCAACTACTGAAGAAAATTTGCATCTGCAGCACAAACAAGCATCACCTGCTGTGAAGCAAAATTCCAGGCCGGTTTTCCATGTTCATTCCAAACGTTAGCTGCCAATGACTGCCCAATAGAGTAAAAATCATTCACCACAAAGGCACCACCATAAGGACAATATTGCAAAAATCTTGCACATTATATTACCAAACTGACCTGCAAATGAGCAGAATATACTGCAACCCAATGTGGTAACCATGTATTTTGAGCCTATTCACCAAACAGCACAAAGCATGTTTACTATAAACAGTAACCAAATTTGAGCTCATGCAATAAATGTACCACTGGTAGTTTTGAAGGATATGAGAAATAGAATTAGCAACAATCGCCACATCCACAATGAACTACCCAAAAAATACTCCCCAAGTATCAAACGCCATATGTCTTCAAGAGGTTATTATAGAACAAATTTCCCATTTCTGGAGGATATTTCAACCACAGTCTACACTCATGTTGACTGTAACAAGGTCATTTTAGCTGAATCTTTGGAACCATTTTCAACCTCTATCCAAACTAGGTCATCAAATCCTAGATCAGAAGTCCATGAGATTATTTTATCATATACACATGTGTCATATAAAGGCAAACCATAAAACAGCATACTCAACCACTGGTACGTGCCTGCCTACTTTAGTAAATTTAAGCACTACAATTGAGCAAGCCTTATTAGATAGCAGGCTATCTATTATGATTGATTTCTTAGTGAAGCAGTCGATGTGAATACATTGGGAGCACATGACAAAGATCCTCAAACGAGATGCACTTAGATCACCTAATTATAGCAGTTTAAAGCTTGCATACCACAGACAGCTCCTTGATTTTTGATTCAGCAAGTGACTGAGCTTTTAACAGCTTTTTCTAAAAAAGTTAAAAAAACGTTATACAGTTAGCCAATGAGAAAATGGAAGGATAAAAGTTTCTGTGCGAAAATGCACCTCAGCTAACAGACGGGCCTTCTCTAATTTGAGAATGTGGCCTTTCTGCTCCTCAATCATTTCTTCAAACTGCAAAGCATATACAGCAAAGGCATCAATGAGTCAACGACCTCAAAATTTCTATGCATTTAAACCATTGGTAACTTATGACATTGCTGCCCAATAAGAAAAATATTAAGATATCATAAAAACGATCAAGCAGACATAAACTGTTAAAACATTTAAAGGAGAATTCACAAAGGTAGCGCACGCCATCTTTAGGTTAAATAACAAAGCCTCCAATCCTCCGTTTAGAGGAGAATAGGCCCTATACAACGGTTCCTTACACTTTCAATTTTAGCAGTGAGTTCTTTTGCTTTCCGCTCAGCATCAGTTGCTTGAAGTTTCACAGCTTCCTTCTGCTTATTTTGTAGGTCGATTTTACTTTTCAAAACTGCAAGCTGTCAACCAAACAAATAATAATTTCATTTAATAGAAGAAAGTTTGTATAACTTAGGAAAATGAAAATGTCCATACTCTTCTTACCTGATTTTCAAGTTCAGTGGCTCGTGCTTGAGCCTTTCCAACCTGGTCTTCTGCATCAGCAGCCCTTTTTCCCTATGATGTAAGATGATGATTACTTAGAAATAAGTAGAAGATGGAGCAACCATATAATAATAAGTAACGGAACTCTTACATGACCAAAACCTTCTCATATAGAAGAATAAAAATGACAAGCCATGGACAGCTTAATATAAAAGGGAAGCATATATCGTTTAACCAACTTTTTAACACACGTCAAATAAAAAAGAGAAAAAGAAAGAAAAAATGTAACTGCAACTTTAAGTGTACAGCCTGCATCATGCCAAAGAGAGTTCGTTAGCTGTCAATTATATCAAGAGAGCAGAAAATACATCAACAGCTCATTCATTCTCAATTAAACATGCAACTAAATCAAAGGACAGTGAGCAGTTGTTATCTCACTCAGGTCAAGACAAAAGATGACCCATGTTTCTGCAACACCAGCAACTTTACACTGTTTCTGTTTTCTAACAATTTCCTCAAGAATTAGCATATATTTGGTTTAGATATGGGATCTGTATATAAAAAATCCTTTTTCTACTTCAGCTCTCACCAAGTTCAAATCCTTGAAAAGTAAATCTTAATTAAGTCAGTCTCTTGGGCTTTTCATATGCTTTGCAACATAAGCTAATACGGCAGTCACACCCATCAAAACAGGGCAATATTCAAGAGTGGCAGTGGACACCTGTCAGATCTGTCAATCACCTGTGCAATGGTATGGTCAAAGGTGTTCACAACTAGATTCATCGATCCATTGCCATGCCAATTTCCCCAGCCAATCTAATAATAATGTTCTTTGTAATTTTAGTCCTTACAATCAAATTGAGTTTTATAACATCATGTGCACACTCACACCCACGTTTTACAGCATATAATCTTAACCAAGAGTACACTCTTGAGTCAGATACAGGTATATGCAAATGAGCAAGCTGCAACAATCTTTTGCACAAATCCTACAAATGGACCAATTTACCGTTAACAAAATGAGCTACTCCTTAAATTTGTAACTCACATAAAAACACCATAGTCTACGAAACGAAAGCATCAAGTAGAATAAATCTAAAATGCAAACCAACACCAACCTGAAGGGAATCAATCTCAAGCTGCATCGATGCAAGATTATCTGATTTCTCTTGAATGATCTTTTCAAGCTGAACAATCCTATCATCTTTGAATTTAAGTTCATGTGCTCTTGCTTCAACAGCAGACTCTTAAAACACATAAACAGCGTATACTTGATCAGGCTATATCCCTTAAAGTGAAGCTAAATGCAACAATAGGAAATACTGATAAAGGCAGAAGTAGATATTGGTTAAAGATGATAGAAAACTAATGGAGAGACATAGCAAGCAACATTGACATGTTTCTGATTTACTTTAAGGACTAGAAAAATTGAATCCAGAGAGTGCCCACCGCCCACCCTTCGCCTTCAGATAAAGTGCTAGAAAGTGCTACCTATGTGTTCATCAAAAAGGGCAGCTCCCACTTTAAAAGTAACAGCTTTTATTCTCTCAATAAGTGGTATTCATGCAGGTTTACAAGGATGTTACTGTGGTTCGGTTTTGGCAACTAAAATGTTTGTCTGGTACTAGTCTGTGACAGTGTATCCCAAAAGCAAATGGCACCATGATGCACTTAAATTCGCCATGTTTAGAATTTCAGAAAAATTTCAGTCTAGCCAAGCAATAGCCAAGGATAGCACTAAAAGTGCATTCCTTGTTTGACAACGCATATATTAACTATTACAGACTGAGTTTATAACTTCTATTCAACTTTACTACAACAAACAAGTCCACGCAAAGGACAAACATGTTCAACCAGAAGAAAATGTACCACTACAACCTATACATGGTAATGCAGGTCCTAATCCAACAACAACTAAGCCTTTTTCCATACTAGATGGGGTCGGCTACATGGATTCTTTGTTTTCACAGAGCCCTATCATGTACCATGTTAGCAGTTAACTCACAATAAGCTAGATCATAATGATCATTCTTTATTGTTTCTTTCCAACACTTTTGTGGTCATCCTCTACCTCTTTTAATACTTTCAAAATTTAGTTTTTCATACCTTCTTAAAGGTTCTTCTTTTGATCTTCTTTCTATATGTCCAAACCATCTTAAACGATATTCTCTCATTTTATCCTCTATTGGTGTCACTCCTAATTTGTTAACCTGTCGCCACCGCCACCGCCACCGCCGCCTCCAGGTACGCCTCTCCCTCTCCCTCTCTGGGCCACTCCCGCTGTTACAGATAGAGTAGAAGTAGTTCATTCACCCTTTCCCTTCTGCATTTCTCTCCCCACTACACACCATCAACGTCTCTGTGTGTGTGTGTGTCTTAGAGATTGAAGGGAGAATCACCAACCCTACCGCCTCTTCATTTTGTCTCTTTGTGAATATTTTCGTTGTCAAGACCGTAACTTTCTCTTTCAATCTTGTCCACAAAGGATTCCAATCTGCTATCCTCCAATGAATTAGATTCGCTATTGCTACTGTGAAGTGGAGATAAGTTCCTGAGTCAGACAGATGCAGAAAGTTGTGTTCCCTCTGTGCGCCATGAATTTTTCCAAAACCCCCAAACTCTCGATAGCACCACCACCACATTGCCTCAACTCTTCTCTTCTCTCTCTGGCTTCATCCAACTTTCGCTCTCCAAGGTACTCTCTCTCTGGTTGTTGAAATTGGGATTTCGGGTGAAATGGCACTCGAACTCGGAATAGTTGGTTCTCCTCATATTCTTAATTTGTTTGGAAAAATGGTGCAGTTTCGGGAGCAATGGGTGCAATGCGGGGCGGAGGCGTGTTGCAGAATCAAAGAAGGGAAGAGGCGAATGGGGTCTTTAATGGCAAGTTTGCCTGTGCCTCGGAAACCCTTGTGGCCGTTCGCGGCGTTGTCTCACGAGCAATTCGAGCCGAAGCACGTCTTCGATGTTGCTCTGAGCACTGAGGACGTCGCCAAGACGCTCAAGGGGACTACGGTCTACACGGTGAGCAATGCCAACAACGAATTCGTCCTCATTTCAAACCCTAATGGACAGAGTTCGCTCGGCTTGCTTTGCTTTAGGCAGGAAGATGCCGAATCACTCCTTGCGCAGGTAACCTATTTGTTCTTTTGATTCCTTTTCTTGTACGAAGTGTTCTCTTCACAGTTTCAAGTTGGGATTTGTCTCTATGGTTGTTATTGGCATGGTTTGGTGAAAGATTTTTTTGATATTTGTAGGTCCAATTGCGTCAACCGGTTTTGGGGAAGGGTGCGAGGGTGGTGCATATCACACTTGATCAGGTAGGCCATATAAGTCTGCAACTTTGGTACTTCATTTTGTCGAATTATGATTGGAAGACAAAGATGTCATGTAACTAGTTTGCATTAGCCCTCAGTGAAATTAGGGATGTTTTAGATATATGTAATAAAATGAGAGCTTCTCAGTATTGCACTTTCTATTGATTCCTTTAGAATATCTAAAAAATTTGTTCTTCAAAGGTAGGTCTCATCTTCTTTTAGTGCGATGCTCCATTTATCTACTGTTAGCCAACTTGCTTTTGACATTCGCTATTGCTCCAGGTATGCTCCCTTCTCTTAAATTTGTTCTTTGTTCATGGTTGTCCTATTACTCAAATTTTTAATGCATATGGCATGTAATTTTGTAATTTAACATTCGTTGGATTCTTCTACTTGTGCAAGTATCATGTGTTCTTGAGACTGTTGGTAGGTGCTAGTGCTACCGTGCTTGATTAGTTGTTGCAACTAATGTGTTATTATCTATTCATGGCAATAATCTACTTAAGATCTTGATATTTTTTAGAAATTAGAGAACCCATTATATATATATATAATTTTTGAATCATAACTAAAAGTGTACCGCTAAGTCCGCTATATCCCCGTTCCTGCTATATCAGGGTCGACCGCTAACAACCCGCTAACCGCTATCGATAACGTAGCTCTGAAGTAACTAAATGATCAAAATTATATTCCATATATTCTGTCTTTGTTCTACTAAGTCGGAAGCCTTTGCTTTCTAATGTTTCTCTCTATAGTTTCAATTTTCTATTAACTTTTTCCTTAGACTCCTCCACTAACACAATGTCATATGCAAATAACATACACCAAGGTACTTTATCTTGAATATGTTTTGTTAACTCATCAATCACCATGTTAAGCAGCGGACAAAAGATACAACTAACCGAAGTTACAACTACACAGCTCGCTTCCTATTAATAATAAAAGGTTTCAAGATCCTCCTAGGAGGAATTTCCTTTTTTAGTATTTGCCAATGCATACTCCAAGTTTTCCATCGAAACAGAGAATTGCCAAATAACAAATAGATAAACAAGGATGCACCTAAATAACATCTCAAACATATTTCTACTGAAGTAACTCATTGATCTCCTAGAGTGCGCTCATGAGTTCAACTAAAATAAATTGATGGAATTCAAGCTCAACTACTTTGACCTGATTTTCTCCTTTGGAGCTAAGCGAGGGTATGACCCCAATCCCCAAGATAGGAGAATCGACACTAAGAATCCGTGTAGCCAAGACCACCTATTGTCGGAAAAAGGCGTGGTTGGTCCTTTCACTCGATTCCATACATTTATGCATACCCAACACATAAATCATACCGTAGAAGAGAACCTAACAAATCCAGATCTTTGAAGTACGATCGCACAAGGAAGCACTAATGCTCAAGGTATAATCTCCTCACCGCAAAATTACCCCAGAAAGGCAACAGCTCGATGCTACAACAACAATGATGATGATTACAAACCAAATGACTAAGTGATGGACCACAACGGTGTCCAACTAAATTTACTAAGGTTTAACACGCTCCAACTCAGCCTCTAAACATACTGTCTCCGAGTCGGTATATCCCGATATTGAGAAGATACGTCTTTGAACTGACAAAATGAGATTGTTCATTTTCTGACAGATAGATCATCGAACCGTAACCAAAGTTCTTTGAAACTCCGCAGACTCGTCCACAAAGAACCGACAGAAACTCTTCATCTACCATTCCATTTAACAGAAAACCTTCATAACCAATAGATCCATAAGAAGACACCATGAAGTAACACTTCAATTACTAAAACCCTCCCTTTCCAGAGATCCCCAAACCAGCAACGAAGCGCCGAAAGGAAAAGGATCACCCTCAGCATAAAGGAATCAATGTGACAAATTGCGTAATACCTAAAGAGACTAAACAGGACATGGGTCCGGCGACGGCACAAAGAGAGAGAGAGAGAGAGAGAGAGAGAGAGAGAGAGAGAGAGAGAGAGGTGCAGCGCCACCAACCTAGGGCGGAGATCTTCGATCTGAGAAGCTCAAACTCCTTCAGAGAGGCGTCAGGCCTCGCCGAAGCGGCTACCTCCTCGACGTCGGCAGGAATACCGGCATCCGCTAGGGCAAGGCGGCCGCTAGAGAGAGAGTTAAAGAGGAGGAAGCAACAGAAGGCGGCAACGCAGAGTCTCCGGGACGCCATGATTTGGACTCGGGACTCCGGAGGGCCGTCGCCATACGCACCTCCTTCCCTTTTAAGTATTTTGGACTGCAGAGAAGAACCGGAGGGTCCATTTGGGATTCCAAAATGTCTCTTCCACACGTGGCATGCGTACAGAGAGACACGACGACGAGGGACCTCATGGTAGACTGATGCTTTCAGATCGTTATTCGTCTCTCTTGCTCCAGCACGAAATCAAATGATTTCTCCTTGAAATTGTTTTGCACCTGAAGCTCAAGCCTAGATTGTAATCTGCTGCCACTCGAACACAAGAAGAGCTTCATGACTTGAATTGTGGCAAAAGCTTACAAAGTGGGCTTGGGGGCGAAGACATGGGAGATGTTTTCTCACTCCAGGAAACCTTTACGGATCGGATTCTTTAGGAAAAACGAATGGATCCAAAGTCCCAGTGTGATCCAAACATCACAACCAAGGTTTCTAAATGGGGCGGGTACGGGTAATGGGATGGATACAGGGCTGAAATGGGGCATGTATGTGTGTATATTGGGTATCAGGTCGGGTATGTGTTGGGGTACCTTATCCCCCATACCTGAACCCAAACCTGATCGGATCAGGTAGGTTTCTTTAGAACTGTAATTAAGCTCCTGCTGCATTGTTGACACACTACTGTTAGCATATCAGAAGGGCATGCTCTTAATCAGTGGGATAGAGTTGCACAAACCGTGCCTACAACAATAACTAAGTCTTTTTCTATATGGAGTCGGCTACATGGATTCTTTGTTTTCATAAATAGAGTTGGGCACATAAGCCGACCAGTCATAAACCCTCGCGTATGTCTTCATTTTTTTAAAAAAAGAAAAAGAACCATTAGGGCCTGCTTGCAGTGTGAAATCGACAACGGGACTTGAAAACTAATATTTCCAAAACTGTTGTTTCTAGAAAATATAGTTCCTAAAATAAAGATGTCAAGTATTTGCAATAAGAGTGAAGCTCAAACTATTAACTTAGGGATCACTAATTCTTGGATTGCATACCAAAAAGGATATAAATATTCAAATTGATGTCAAAGTGCGTTCTTTTACATATCATATAGTACATAGTTTGAGAAATAATTTCCAAATGTGAAACATCTTATGGGAATCTGATTCTTGTATGCATTCGATCTGGGGATTTAGCTCAAAGAGGATTCCTTTTAATAAAAAATGATAAAATAAAATAAATTAAAGCTACACTGACTCATGGATGGATGTAGAGGCCTATTAATTATGAAAAGAGATGAAGCTCTTGCTTGCTTTTACCAACTTTTGAAAAGAGAAAACATTCGTTGAGTGGATCACACGGATTTCATGTAGTAATGAGATATTAAAACCTCATTAATTGAAGGTTTCTTTCGTTTTACGATGAGCTGCCGAGTTCGTAGGGCACGGTCAGGATAAGAAAAAAAGACTGCCGGTTCGGTTCATGATTCTAATGTTGGTACTGAACCATTATATATATAATATGAAAATACTAAATCATTAATAAAAATGGGCGGTTTTTGACCCTTCAGAACCGCCCCATGTAGGGGAGGGTACCCACGGGGCAGGTTAAGATTGCCATCCCTAGGTTTGTGGCGCTAACTCTCTCTCTCTCTCTCTCTCTCACACACACACACACACATATATATATATATATGTATATAATATGGATTTTAACAACTCATTTCAAACGAAGATATTTGAGCATGCATGCACGAGCCTGCTCAAATATCTTCGTTTGAATGGAATTGTTAAAATCAAATTTACATCTGCACTTCATGTAATACACGTCGCCATTAAGCTTCTTCCCGTCAATGATTGTGCAACATTGTATTCTCTGATGAAAGTTAAGCACCCAATGCCCTGAAGGAAGGGGCTCCTGTGGCTAAGAGCTCCATCTGAAAGCCTTGAACCTAAAGGTCGCATGTTCGATCTCAGACAGTGAATCTGTTTGATGTCTGCTCGAACACAGATTGTTAATTTAAAACAACCATAGAATAAGCTCTTCTCAGTGAAGCATCAAACATTTCAATAGTTTGTATCATAAACGTTCCAACTTTCCTTATACTTGTTTATGCGTTCGTTGTGTGTGTGTGAGTGTGTCTGTGTGAGAGAGAGAGAGAGAGCAGGTAACATACATTTAGGTTAAGTAGAAGCTATGTTATATATACTCTTAAGATTTTTAAAAGGTTGATTTCGTTTAGTTGGTGTCACGACTCAATACCATTTGTCTTTGATTTGCAGGCAACCACCATGAGTATGGTTTAAGCAAGTAATTAAGGAAGTTGCATCCAGTAAAATACTTTATATTTTATTTTTTCAAGGACGAAAATGAATTCTCATTCTAAGAACGCATTGATCAATGTTCTCAACAGGGAAAAGAGAAAGATCGAATGGTGCTTTTAAAGAGTTCGGGCACCTAATTGGAAACTCGCATTGTTCCACCAACAAGATTTTAAACGGGCACCTAATTCGGAATATGTGTCCGTTTAGATGCCCAGTCTGAACGTGACCCAAAAAGTCCGGGTCCGGGTTGCAGTATGATACGCCTTAGGTTGAATCCAGGTCAACCAGATGCTTAACTAACCCGAGTCTGGTGAGGTGGACCTGATCTGAGCAGGTTGGTTTAGGGTTGTGCAAAATGACCTGAAAAAAAGAATAACAGATTGGTTTGTGGGTCCACCTACTTCGTGACCCGAGCCTGAAGTAATCGGACCCCGAACAGAACCTGTTGACGACCTTCCTCCGCTACTCAATACACAAACTAGTTGAATTTTGCATAAATTCAGTTGCAAGAGATGAAATTTTACAACGCCATCTGATTCTGATAATCTATGGATTTGGGTTCGGGTTAAGGTCGGACGCACATTTGGTTTCGAGTTTGGATGCACATATTGAATGTTGAGTCAGAACCCGATAGCGAACCCAACTAAATGGGCATCGATTCTTCGTTCTCCAAGCCCAATCCCTAAACGGTCCAATTCCAGTTAAGTGGGTCAGACCTCGTATGAACAAAATCAATCCACTTTCAAGCAGATCAGATCCTTTGTTATCCTATTTGAACCCAAACTGAATCAGGCCCATTTCACAATCAGGCCAGGTATGCCTGCCAATTTTGGACCCAACCCGAAAAGTCTGGGTTCTTGGTCAGGTATAAAAGGATTTCTGGTCGGTTCTCATTCAGGGAAAACGGACTGACAGAAAGTCGGATCGACTCCAGGTCAACCTGGTCCCGACCTGCATTAGACCCCAACTCTCTGCGTGTGTGTGAAGTTGACTTGAAACCGATCAGGGCCAGGGCCAGGTTAGAAAACTATGACCCAAATGAAAAGCAGGTCGGATTCAGGCCAGCCCATTTGACCCAAACCCGAATTAACCTGACCCGATGACCCTATTTGCCAGGTCTAAGGCCAGGCTAGGCGTGAGTAGCTTGTTGCTCTTAGGCTTCGTCAGCAAGTCCAAGACCAGCTACTTACCGGTGCTCTGCTCGAGGTCGACCCTTTGGCACCTTTTTTTTAATGCACACCGGAGTATCGAACTCCTGACCTAACATTCGGGAGCCAACCTCCTAGACACAGGGTCACAGTCACCCAGGGCACCCATAACCGACGTTGGCTTCCAAATGTGGTCGACTCTTATTTAGGCTCAGGGGAGGTTAAGCCTCTCCGGCGTCTTGGGCATTGGCGAGCTGGCACACACCTGCTTGACGGGCACTGCCGACGCCATGGCATAGTCCCATCTGTATGTTGGATCGATCATCCATTAAGGTTACTTCAATCTACATGTTTTTCATACAATAAGAGTTTCAAAATGAAAGATACGTCGCATGATCTTCAGTATAGACAATATTTTGATATGTCATAATATTTTCTCATGAATATCTACTACTTTGGGGTGTTCACGGTTTGGTTTGGTTCAGTTCCAGTTCAACCTCGAACCTAACTGTTAATTTTGGTTCTCAACTTTTAGAGAATCGAACCAGACTGGACCATGCTATGGCCAGAACCGAACCGACAGTTCTGGTTTGGTTGGGTTTTGAATCACGGTTTTACTAATTTAATGAGTTTTCTAAATACAATTTATTGTCATATAAGATTATTTAGATCTACAGTTCACCTCTTATATGTACGTATATGAGGTTATAAAACTCATATATATATAAACTTATAAACTTGTCAAGAATGAGTTTGCTAAATACAATATTTTTTGGTATGAGATTATTTGGATCTACAGTTCACTTATATGTACATGAGGTTATAAAACTCATATATATAAACTTATAAACTTGTCAAGATTTAAATCGATATCAGTATGTAAACTTTTTATATGTATATAAAGTTATAAAACTCATATACATAAACTTATAAAGATTATATAATAAGTTTTATAACCTTATATACATTATATATATAATGTTTCTGTTTCAGTTCCAAAACTGGAACCGTGAATGCCGGTTCGGTTGGGTTCGGTTCTGTAGTTCCATGACCACCCCTATACTACCTTTAAATTACTGATAGTATGTGTTAATTTGCAAATGTCGCCGACATAGGTGACTTCGGTATAAATGGAATCGCGAATTGGGAGTTTCAGATGTTCTAGATGTTCTTCATTTGCACACATGGAGTTTCTTTATAGTTTTTACAGAGAACGGTTCTGATACGATCGAACAACAAAGAATCTTTATTAATCTCACACGGGAACCTCTTCCTCAAAGAATTTTCTGCTGTCTCATCTGGAAAATCCTCTCTTTTGGACGGAGTAATTATATTGACCACTGCTCTCTCTCTCTCTCTCTGTGTACGTCAGTGTGTATTCTAGATATACTTATTCAATTAACAATCAAATCCATATAAGAGCCAATGATAAAGAAGATACATATCTGCAAATCTAGCTTGAAGTAATAACAATCACATTGAAATCTGCAAGGCTCACTTTTCTTGGTTTAGTTGGTACTTCCTGTGAATGTGAATAACCAACAAGAGGAAGCATCCAAAAATCTAAGAACGTAAAGTTGTCATATATGATGAGAGAACAAACCACTAGGGTTCAGATTACTAGCGGAAATCAGACAATTTCCGACAGTTGACAGAAAAACTCCAATAGGTAAAACCGCCTGAATCTATGGATCGGAAACTTGGTGTCATTAGTTATCTCTTTATCTTTGCATATCTATAAGGTTTAAAGATGAAAATGCCTTCGATCAGTCGAATGCGTTTCGCTCGGTAGACTAAATCATTCAACTTTTTCAGTACAACTGATCTGATTAACAGCTTAATTGACAGTGTCACCACTTCCACTGCCCCCTTTGGTTATCTAGCTTGAAGTAATAACAATCTCGTACTGAAATTTAAACCGTTCATTGGTACTTCCTATGAATGTGAAAAAAACCAATAGGAGGAAGCATCTAAAAGTCCAACCAAAAAAGTAAAGATGTCATATACGATGAAAGAAGAAACCACTAGGGTTCAGATTACTATTGGAAAACAGACAATTTCTGACAGTTGACAGAAAAACTCCCAGAGGTAAAACCGGCGGAATCTATTAATCGGAAACTTGGTGTCATTAGTGATCTCTTTATCTTCGCATATCTATACGGTTTAAAGATGAATCATTCAACTTTTGCAGTACAACTGATCTGATTAACAGCTTAATTGACAGTGTCTCCATTCACCAGTTACTCCAGCTAGTCCCCATAATAAATCTAAATCTATACCCGGCGACCATAACTCACCTAGAGAACGCGCGCGCTATAATGAAGAGTGCTGCTATTCTGAATGTTAACTTCATGGTTGCTTATAAGTATGCTCACCAGATTTTTAATCACATCTAGAGAACGCGCGCGCTATAATGAAGAGTGCTGCTTTTCTGAATGTTAATTTCATGGTTGCTTATAAGTATGCTCACCAGATTTTTAATCGCATTCTCCATATAAGAGTGCAATATATACTGACATCTTCTAAATTTTTAGCTCCTTGTAGTTCAAATGGTGCAAAGGAAGGCCTCAAACGTGTACAAAGAACGAGAAACCATCATCTTACTTCTTTAGAGTTAAATGCAAATGTAACAAAAGATCAAGCAACTAAAAGTCCATGTACACAACCTCAATAAGGAAGTAAAGAACGGTTCTTTTGGTTTTAATTTTGGTGTTGGTAGTCGACCAACAAAAGATAGACTAGTTTTTGTTTTTCTATTATAATGACATCTATCTCGGGAAAAATATAATTAACAAAGAATAACCTTTTCAATTCCGGAAATGATTTATCTGAAGTACCCGGGTCCATTAGAAAAGCTGACTGAAGAAGTGAACTCATAACATATCCGGTATCGTCTCTGAATGAACCACAAGAACTGAACAGAATACCCATTTAAACGGTTTCCGCAGATCGTATACATAAAACATTCTACACACTTTCCTATGATAATTTTAACTAATATGGCAATTTCAAAGAACTTCCGTGCAATCTTGGAGCATCTAAAATATTTCGTGGTTCATACTGCCAAGGGCCAGATGGTAAGATAGTATCAATCTTCTGTTAATTTTCAATCAAAAAAATAAATCTATAAAATCCTTTCCTAGTTAAACTCAAGTAATTAGAATATGCAACTACCTGAAAGACAAACGCTTCTTTAACATTCAAGATAGCATCCATGACAGCACCCTGATCCTCAAAAATACCATAGAAAAGACCATAGAACTCAATCCTGAAAACAGAACCAGAAGTCAGTAAATAAAAATAGCATAAATGTGTCAACATTCTTTCCTCTGATTTACATCAGAAGATTTGATACAATTAAACTCTTTATTGTTAAATAAACCAGAATATATGATTATAATTACTAAAAACAGGTTGACTTAGTGGGTACTTTAGAATTCACACTAGGTAGAATGTGCTTTCTACCTGATGTGACCACGACTGTGGGGTGCACCCGTGCATGTGCTCTGCACGTTTTACTTATTCAAAAGTTTGTATTGCTGGGAATGTACTTTGATTTTTTTTCCTCTTACAGATGAGAGGTACTACTTTTTCAGGGACTGGAGCAACCCGTGATGACTGAGGCTAAGCAAAGACAAGTGACCTCTTGCTCCTTGTCTAGCACCTAAGAGTGTGTTTGGTTAGTGGTGCTAGGTCCTTGTACTAGAACTATAAGCCTATGTCTACATGAGATTCTTAGTTTGATTCTGAATTGAAACCAACGCTTAGATCCTTTTTTCTAAAATAGGACAGCAACACAAGAGAGAGAGAAGTTCTTGGGTTTTCTTGTGAAGCTCTAGGGTTCAACTCTCATGACTCACCTCTTTGTGCCTATATTCTTATTGAATTGCCGGTGGAAGTCGAGCAGTGAATTCCATGTGAAAACAGAAAACAGCGTCTGTCCAACGTAGATTATGAAAGGCCATATGCTATTGAATCTCCATGAACTATGAGAGGACGGCTAACACAAGAAGTACCTGCTAACTAACAATTAATGAACCATCTTGTGTCCCTAAATCGAAACACCTATAAGCCTATGTATACACCGGGAAAGGAGTTAAAGAGAGAACTGAAAGAAGAAATTATAATTATCCCGACTTTTGCCTAATATATATTCATAAGCATTGGTCCTGCCAGTGAATAAAATACAGTTAACAGGTGGCCTCGATCTTGGTTTCTCTTTTTCAATTGCAGGAGGCATTTCTTCTTGCGCTTTTTATTTTGGAAGATTTGGTTTACCTGCACCAGATAATAAACCCATGGCATATTTCTCATTCTCTGTACCTTGTGCTATTCATCATGAACTTTTATTGTGAGAAATGGAGCCTTTCCATAATTTTACTTCACTGGTGATGTTTACATGTCTTGCAATGTGAATTGAAGCAAGCCAGAGACTTTGGATGTACAGATCTTGTTAATTAGCCAGCTTGCTTTTTCAGGGCAAGAGCCTGCTGAATGTGCTAGTACATATGCATATACCTAAGTTGATGTGAATATAAAACATAAATCACATAAACTGGCACAAAATAGTCATCTATACGCACCTACTTCGGAGATGCCTTGATCCTGGATTTGTTTGATTTGCTGCCGAAATGCTTTTCTATCCTCATAATCAATTAGGCCTTGCATGAGAAGAAGAGAGCACAATGTAGCCAAGGACAACCCGCCAACTCTCTCTCTCTCTCTCTCTCTCACACACACACACACACACACACTCACACACTCACACACACACACACACTATATGCAGTTTCCTGGAGTAGTAAATAAAGGGAATACAGAGTTGAGGTCGGCAAGTCATCCTTGGCTGCACACCACTCTCTGCCTCATCAGACAAGGCCTCTTAGATGAACACTCCGCATGCTTCTCATCACCCCAGGCAAAGGAGAGAATTCTTGTCGCCCTTGCTTTGCTTGGGGCTCTTTGGCATTCCTTATATAGGCAGACTGGCTGGATGATAGAACAAGCAATTGCTGATATTCCCTCTGACCATTTTTACCACTGTCTTACAGACAGCAATATCATCACTTCCACTCCCATATTGAAATTCCAAAAGGGGCACACTTGCAGAAATATAATATTATTTCCATGCAAAATTTTCCATTTATTGGGTATCTGCGGTGGCCCAGCAAAATATTTGCGGACCCCTTGCTTCCATTAATGGAAATGAAGAGAAGATATGGAGTGTCCTGCTTTTATAAGGGGTGTGACGAAGATGATGAGGCTATGGTGCACGCTCAACTAGAGGGAATTGGTTAGTACATTAAAATTAATTGTGATGGGGATCTTCTTTCGATCAGAGGGCCCTCCTCTACGACCTTCTTTTTAGTAAAAGTTCATCTGAGTTGAAAGTTTAAAGATATGTCACCGCCCCATTGGTTGATTGATGATTCAAATGACTGAATAGCCATTGTTAGACATTGAATCAGAAGTTTGTCAGATGGGTTTTGGTTTTTCATAGGCCCAATGGTGAAGGATATCTTGGTACTTTAAGGATGATAAGAGCATCAGTGACCTTGATGCTTTAGATGTTTCTTTAATGCTATTCACTGAGGAACGTATTGTACGATTGACCTTATTTCATCGCAATTGGTAATTCTGTGTCGCCTTCCTCGCTGCTTTGTGCTCCCATTGTGCAACTTGGTTTAGAAAAACATTGGGGGTTCCTCCCGCATGACATCTGAGTTCAGCTTTTCGTAAGGCTGTATTATCTGTTAGAGCCACTCTGCACACACTGTCAAGCACATTCGTGAGAAGGCATCTCCCTGCAGATTTGGTATCATTAGAATGGTTTAAGTTCTAGCCAAGCACGCACTTTTATTATCTGTCCCTTTAATCAAGCTCTCTCTCTCATGGTTAACCCAAACCAATGGGCGGGAATCCTCTTTTGACAGTTCCATTAAAGAAACGATAAACGTCTTTCCAAATAATCCAAGCCTTCTCAAAAGTACAAGGCAAAGATAATGTATCTAAGACAAAACTTCTCTGATAAAACCATCATCATCACTTTTCTTTGTATATTTTTAGGTTGAATCCCGCAAAGTTAAGTGACGCCCATTATGCCAAACAAAGTTTGCAGACAAAACCATGTCCGTTGCGTGTGATGTTCTCAATGTCCAAATCAGTTAGAAAAGCACCCACCCCATTGGCCATCATGTATCCAACTCATCATGCAAGAAAAGCATCGTCGCCCAATATCCTTTTAGGATGGATCCAAACAAGTGTCGCCATGCTTGTCTTTATTTATGTGTGAACGTGCGCGCATGCACCAACGCCCACAAAAACAAGCTTAATGCCCAACGTCACAAAATCTTATCAAGTGACCTTCCATATATCCAGCTCCAAGGGTTAGAATAGTGCGAGAAAGCCACAGATGTTAGATGGGGCGATCAGGGTTCGAATTCCATCTTTAAACTGCCTGACCATTAATTTATCTCGCCCTATAAATTTTCTAAACCCACTACTGACTGCTACACATATTCTCATTGACTTCATCTGCCTTCTGTCACAAGATAAAAGACTCCGTTAAGTCCCGATGGCCATAAAGAACTCATCCTCTGTCCATTTATAAGTGCAGCTTCCCAAGTAGCTAATAAAATTTAATGAATAGAGAGGAAGCTATAACGGAAGCTTGTAAAACAGTGTATCATAGCGGGTTTCATGAAGGCAATTAGATCGACAAAAGGATAGTGCATTGCCGTATATCATAGAAGTAATTTAAAAAAAACAAATGACAAAACAAGGTTGTAATTAGTGTATGTAGCAAAATATATCTCACACCATACTATATCATATGATATGAATGTGATGTCATGGATTTGTGATACAATGCAGATGGTATCAGCTCCATCACCATTAAGTGTACAATCTTGGTTAAAACACAATCATTATCATTTGGTAATACGGCGTATGAGGACCCGGTATCGTCGCGAGTGTCTCGGATTTCGACCAACAGGGACATGACTCGTAATGGATAGGCTTTTAGAAGAATAACGCAAGGGAAATGGACGTATATGATTAGGGATTGGGGGGGGTGTCATATGCCGAGCACAGCAATTGGCAAAGACATGCCGTGGGCATCACATGTTCTTGGCTTTGATTCCATGCACTAATAAACCTTTTGCCTGCAAAAAATATTTGAAATTTGGACAAATCTGAAAAGGCAGATCCGCATATCAGAGTGACCATGAACATGACCAAGAATTTCGGCAAAAGCTTGGCAGCATTCCCTGTAATACTCTTTTGTTGCGACAACTTCTGTAATATAAGCATCACATTGACAAGGAAAGCTTTCGCTTTTACTATTCCGGAAAATAATACACGACAATGTGTGCTTTAGTTTGCTACCTTTTTTCTTACAGCAAAGGTAGATAATGCTTTAATTTGCTACTCTGCAATATCAGTACACACATACATACATATATATATATATATATATATATATATATATATATATATATATATAGAGAGAGAGAGAGAGAGAGAGAGAGAGAGAGAGTTTAAAGTTGGAACGGAACTATAATTTAGCTGTACTGCAAATTTTATCATTTTTAGAATATAACATACATTGCGTGTTGATGGTCCGATAAATCAACTGGTTAGAATTGGTTTAATTCGGATCAATATCAAATCTCGGTTAGGCATGTCAACTTGCCAATCGAGCGGCTATTGTAAAAGGAAAGGAATAAGGTTTGCCTACTGAAGCTAATATTTCACAATCTTGCATTAGCGTTTCAAAACTATAGCTGTGAAGTAATGCAACAAAACGAAGGGCTATCAAATGAATATTACTTTGTTCCATATCTTTTATCACAAAAAATGTTCTAATTTGACTTAATCTCCCCACGATTCTCATAACAGTGTTGTTCCCATTCTTTCCTGCCTTTTGTGAACTTATCTCTCTCTCTATATACATACATGTGTGTGTGTATATATATATAATTGCGGTGGATTGCTATAGACAATGCATGCATATGCCTCCTGCTAGCAAGGTGTGGATGCATAGTTTGACCGCTCACAAATCTGCGATCAAGATATGTCGCCTATATTTGAAGGCATGTCAAAGCAACCTCATGTGATTTGCTTTTGTTTCCTTAGTCACATGAGTCTGCCAAGACAAGCCGTCCAACAGCCGTATACAGATAAAACAAACAACCTTTCATGGTGATCCTTATTTTCCTACTTTAAGCAAGAATGTGGATGTTTTTTCTTGCTTTCGGAAAAAAATTAATGTATATAATCATACATGTAAGTGTGATAAACTGTCAAATATTAGGGTTTTTTAAGTCGTCTCTCCTGGCTGTTATTTTTGAATCATTTGCCGGCTGTTGTCTTGATGCCATGAGTATTAAAGTTTTACATGAAGGAAAATGATGCACTGCTCTCTGATATATCTTATAAATTCAAGGATTACTCATTGTTGAGTTCTTTGAAAATTAGTTTTATCTATCTTGTCTGTTTTTTAATGGTCTGATCGATGTCTCTCTCTCTGTCTGTCTCTCTGTGTGTGTGAGAGAGAGTTTAATTTCCTGCAAGTGGTTGGTTGGTTCATCATGCCGATGCTTTGATCACTACGGTACAAGAATCATTATGCAACTTGCCAATGGACCCCATGCTGCGAACTTCCATCTCGATTACAACGCCTAAATCTTTATTCCACGCTTTTAAATTTTAAGCCACAATATATATATATATATATATATATATATATATATATATATATATATATATATATTTAAATTTTTTTTTTAGCAGCACCAATACACCCTTGTGCTATCGTCCGTCTGTGGCTATTGGGTCCTTAAAAAATTTCGAGGACACACTCGACTTTGCGATTGGCTCTTCAGCAATTCTATGGTCCAAATTCCAACTTCATAAAAGGTATATAATCATCATATATCTTTCTTTTTCGTATCAAATCACATCTTTTTCTTTTCTTGATAACATTCAACTTTTTACACATCACAATCATCAATTTCTTTTTCCCCTCCTGTTCACCATGTTGTGCTTACACATTTTCGCACATACGATGTTCATAAAAGTGTTCTGCCCGCACGCACACATGTTCACGCAGCACTTCTTCTTCTTCTTCCTCCTCCTCCTCTTCTTCTATCTCAAACACACACAAGGGTCGTTTGCTTGCAGGATAACGTAGTTTACAAAGATAGTCTTATTTTCTTAATAAATGGTTGAATTCGAAATCCTCATAAGGGAAGGATTCTCTTTATTACTAAGAAATATTAGCTCCCGAGATCACAAAATATATAAATCAATATGCTATAAAGGTTTTGCGGCTTCATCAGGAAAAATCTTCATAGATGTTGAATGATATGGTTTCCAGCAACTGTGTCTGAACGTATATATTTAGTTAAACGATGAGTATCGTATCCTTATATTGGATCATAATGAAACAAGCACTCGAAGAAAAACTTACTTTTGCAATGGGATTTAGTGATGGAATAGCGAAGGGAGGCCTCACTAATTGTGCGAGGGATTGAGTTCCTTCACTATTTCGTAACTAAATAGCAACTGAACAACGGAGAATCTCTGTGGGATTTGAGACGGAACTTATCTGTTGCTAATTAGCCACAACAGTTCGCTGCCCAAAGTCCGCTAGAGATATAAAAAACCCTTCTTGAAGCATATCGTCGTTAATTTCACTTGATATTTCTTTTGCTGTAAAGTAGTCGATGGGAGCACAATGAGCAATAGCTGGCTAAGCGGTTGAGTCACAAGTTGAAGGTTATGAGTTCAATACCCTCATCATGCATCTGGCTTCAGCCTCCCATTTCACCAATAAAAAAAATAGTCAATGGGGATGTGCAACTCCCTTCACATACACTATATATAACTGGATACTCCCCACACTTACACACTCACCCAGATTCACTTATTGTTTTTCGATGAATTTGCAAAAAAAAGTATAAAAAGTAAAGAACATTTTTATTACATTCTTATCATCCAAAAACAATGTTGGATATGAGTGAAGGTGTAGGAGGAGGTGGATAGTATTCCATCACTTATATATAGAGAGACAAATGTTAACAAGTGCTATTAAATACAAACAAATTTCAACTATCTATCTTCGATAATAAATAGTTGAGATTTAAAATTTATAAAATAAAAAATGCTCTTGTGATAAAGTGTATATGCAAAAAATATACATATACTTTTGACTTTATAGATTTAAATCATAATTATATATCACTAAAAATGGATGTTTAAAATTTGTTTGGATTTATTAACATAATACCAATCTCTCTCTATATGTATCAATCAAGTATAAAACCTTACATCTAACAACAAGTTGGATATCTGGGCATAAACTTTATATATGCAGAATCGAATACTCTTTTTTTCTTCTTCTCAAGGACACAACACAATCGAAGATATTAATATTACAAAAGGTAGCAAAGATTCTTCGTGTTGAATGACACCAACATGGTTTTGTCCAAGTACTCAAAAGTTCTTTTATTTAATGTCTAAATCATAGGTAAAGTGATAGTGATGGAATCCAAGTATCTTTATCATATATTATTGTGGGAAGCATCTTATTGGCTCATGAGCTACAGGAACTTTTAGCGCTACAAAGTGGCCCATCTACCCTTACAGTTTACGACCTAACAAAATCATGCAAATTCGGCAGTTCTTTGGAAGTTCTTCCGCACCACAGTGTCATGCTTATTGGTTGTGTCTCTAATGGCATCCTTTGCTCTGTTCACTCATGGCTCCTCATGAGATTGGTCATATTTTTTACCAGAAACCAAAACGAACACGAAGCGTTACACACTAAATGGGATCGTTGACACGGAATTTTATTCGTCATTGTGTTTTATGAATACCATATTAATATTTTAATCCAAAATGTCTGGGCATGTTGTACTATTTCCTTCTTGGAATTTTGGGGCCTTTAATTTCTGTGTCTCTGGTCTTTAGTGCTTATTTTAATAACTAGGAAGACTTTCTTCTCGACAGGCAGCCGCAAGGCATTAATGGGCGTTTCTCTTTACCTGGTTGGTTCAGACCTGAGACGGAGATCTACCATGTTGCACCTATGGCATTGTTAAAACCCTGAGCTTGAGGTATCCATCAGTGGAAATTGACAATTGAAGTGCTCATTATGCAGTTGAAGAAAATACTCCTACCATACCTAAATTCTCTCGAGGTCAACATGGAGTTTCAAATAAACTTATGGTAACAGAAATTTATGTTATTATAAACTTCTTTTATGTCACCTAACATTACCACTGGTCCTAATATTTTTATTGACAAAATACACATATGTACAATGAGAAAATATTTTGTTTCTGAAATAAATTGTAAACATAATACTTAGCACAGATCATTTAATTACAAAACAGATCATCATTTGTGATGATAAAGTCATCACTAACTGTAATAATTTTACTGACAACGTTGTCACTAAAAGTTTGATATGTAGTGATGAGAGAAATTATTTTGTGATAATATATAACTACCATTTTTTGACAAGGTACAAATATTTCTAGTGGCAAGATTTTGTCGTTTAGGGAACCGACTTCTAGCTAGTGAGCAACCAATTTTTGTGACAATGTTTGAATATTTTTAATGATAACAATCGTTGTCGCTTAGAACTTTTGCTGATAAGATGTCACTACGAAGCCTATTTCTAGTGAAAACTACCAAATATTGTGAGAACATCTGAATATTTTTCTAACAATGGTTATTGTTACCAATGATAAAACATTGGGTGAACTAAATTACTTTAATGACGACTTAAGTACATTTGGTGACAAAAAATGCTCGTTGATGTTCATATGATGCACTATGTAAAGGTATGAAGTGTGGCTTTGAATTTTAACAAATATTACAAGAAAATTGAAGCTTAATAATCCAAAACCATTCCTTAAGGCCGTGTTTGCACTGGCGAGCTCCACCACAAAACTGCAATTTGTGGTGGTTCCAGTCTCATGCAATGGCACAAACACTGGACCCATATTCCCAGAAAAATATGGGTTCAAATAATAAGATGGCATAGAGCTTCTATCGTCATGGAACTTTGTTTGCCGATTCATGTAGTTTTGTGCTGACACCTCCACAATAAGATCCGATTTGAACTGTGGTCATTGAGTCTATTCCAACTGTTGCAAATCATATTTTTGACCGTTGTGATCGTAATTCCAGCTTTTGCGACAGTCCAAAAACAAACACAGGAATAATTTTAGTTAGAATATAAATTTTTCGATCATCCGAACAGTTGGAGTTCTTCTCGAGACAGTAGAAATATGTAGGCCAAAGCAACAGTCAGAAAATGTGATTTTTCAAATATAAACAGATATTTGGAATGTCCAATCCTTTCTAAACTAATGATATAATCACGAGAACAGTTAGATCAATTTGTTTTTGACTGTGGGGTTCCCAACTCAACCCTCTAAAGACATTTGGGAATAGTTTTAACTAGAGAGGAAAACTAGAGCAAAAGGAGGATGGAGGACGCCACTAAAATTAGGGGTTAAGGGAAGATAGGGGAGACATTGAACTCCTGTGCCTCATTACCTATTAACTAGCTTAGATTCTTCATTTTGATTTTCCGCCCAGGGAATGATACAAGGTCCCTAATAATCTAATTGATTAGAGCGATGGAAAGCTTGGTTCTTATGCAAGGAAATTATGTTTCATCAAGAATATTCTTTTGAATGTACTGTCAATTGCTGCAATTTTTCATATTCCTTTATTAGTTTTAGACCACCTTGAATGATGCTTTCTCTTTCTCAAAGATGTTCCTCCGGGTTGACTTCATCTTGGAGCACATAGAGAGCATGATAGTCGCTTTATTTCTTTGTCGGGGAGTATGCTTGATGCTTGGTTAGATTCTTCATTTTGATTTTCTGCCCAGGGAATGATATAAGGTCCCTAATAATCTAATTGATTAGAGCGATGGAAGGCTTGGTTCTTATGCAAGGAAATTATGTTTTATCAAGCATATTCTTTTGAATGTACTGTCAACTTCTGCAATTTTTCATATTCCTTTATTAGTTTTAGGCCACCTTGAATGATGCTTTCTCTTTCTAAAAGATGTTCCTTCGGGTTGACTTCATCTTGGAACACATAGAGAGCATGATAGTCGCTTTATCTCTTTGTCGGGGAGTATGCTTGCTGCTTGGTTCTGTAACTTTCAAGCAACCCTTGACTTGGACTACTTGAAAGAGAAAGAACCAAGAGATCAAGGTGATTTTTCCTTTTCCTTTTCCCCATTAAGTGGACGGGAAGGCCTTGTGGCTTTTCGGATTGGGAGAGGACGGTCGAGGGGAGCTAATAATATTTCACCAATGAACTTGGAGGACCTGTTCGCGAAGCATTTAGTGCAGGTGGAAGGGGTTTGGCACAGAGACCAAGTGGAGAGAGCCGTGAGCAGGCAGTAAGCGGTAGAACCACATGCTTATAAAGAGTTTGCAGACAGTGTAGGGAGAGTATATGTTATAATAGTGTGCACCCGTAATAACTACCCCCATATCTATACCTTTGATTAAAGAAAAGCTTCTTATTACCAACTTATCCTGTCATGAAAGTAGTCGGACAACAGATGGAATTTGTTCCATAGAAAGGATAGCGCCCTCAGGGATGACATACTAGATTTGGACCGTTCGATCGTGGGAGACGAATGATCTAGACTAATGTATCATTTTTTTCTTTAAAATAGTAATAGCCACAAAGAGTACAAAAATAACTATATCAATATAAGTATGATTTACTATTTTATAATTATTAAGTACCATATTTATTCAGACGTGTATATATATACATAGACACACAAACACACAAACACACATATATATATATACATACTATATATATATATATATATATGTGCCGTTCTGTCTTTCGTCCTCATGTACCTTAAATTATGGCAACTTTTTATTTAATAATTTAATTCTATATGTGCAAAAGTAATGATGAAAGAAAAAAATCAAAGTACTGACACTATAATAAAAGAGCTCAAGATAAAAATAACCACGTAAAATAAGGGTGATGCTCATGCGTTCATGCCACTGAACCTTGAAAACCTGCTACTTGATATCGGGTAAGTAAAACTTTAGTAGATGTTAAAAATGTTTGATCTTGGTTTTATTTTAACCTAAAATGTATCATCTATATGTCCAATGGAAACATGTTTTGAAGAGACTGCTTATATTTTGGTTTAGCTTCAGTGTGTGCGTGTGTGCTTATGTTTGTGTTTTTGTGTATGTGTGCTAATGAGCGAGAGAGAGTACTGAATTTGCATGAAACTTTCCATATTTCACTATAATTTCAACCAATAATTGCCCCACATTTTTAGTACAATACTTGCCAAACATGGTCATATAGATTGCGGAAGTGCGCCGTCCCTCTATTGCGAAAGGATCAGAGACCTCGCTACCAAGAAGAGACACGGTCTAATATTTCCTACACTCTCCTGTCACACAAAATTGAAAACTTACTCTGTCACAATTCCAGTCAGGAAGGGCTTCGCATGCATGCACATACCCTCACTAGGCCCACAGTAACTCCTACAACAGCTAGCTCTTGCCACACCCTTAGAACAGCAAGAATGCTTGGTGTGCATGTAGTGGTGCGTATCCTTCTTCATGGAAGCAGTCTTGTTCGTGCATGTGTGATTTGCTTTATGGCACTTGCTGTGCTCATTGCGCACTGGCGCCTCATCTGCATCAATTTGGATCCTTATCTCTCCTCCTTCGATTTCACTTGTGCCCTTGCACTTACTCGTATGTGAATGAGTTAACATACTATCCTGGTCAAAAGCTTTGTGTTGATTTTCTTCGTGTCCGTGCTCGCATGTGTCGCTGTGATGGTCTTCATGATGTTCATGCTCACACATATCTTCATCATGTGAACGCTCATGAACATTCATGGACTTCCCACGTTGTGAATGCTCACATATGTCGGCCTGATCACCTGCTCCCATGCACTCCTCATGATGTGTGTGCTCACACATGAAAACATCAGCTTCCGTACACGTGTCATGTTGCGAATGCTCACACACAGCTGCTTCTTGACACTTGTCATGATGTGTATTCTCGCACGAGGTGTCATGCAAGATCGAACCGTGTCCGTCCATTTGATGTGAGACCAGATCGCTATGGTCGCAGTGTTGCATGTGTGTAGAGCAGCAGCTGGTTATGCATCCCATGTGTCCATGATCTTGTGGATGTAGGCTCGGCTGCTTAGTGGGCGTGCAGCAGAAAACTGCATTGCATGAACCGTGTGACTTGATCTCATGCTCGTGCTCTGTGCCAGAAGCCATGTGCGCATGAGATTCATGTGTTTTGCTTGAACACAGTGACTTGCACTCATGCTCGTGCTCTTGCTTGTGCCCGTGATCTAGAATTGGCTGTTCAGTGGGCGTGCAACAACGATCTGCTTTGCATGAACCATGAGACTTGATCTCATGCTTGTGTCCTGTACCGCAAGGATGACAAGCCTTGAGCGCATGAGAATTATGCGCTTGGCTTGAACACATCGATTCGCCCTCATGCTCGTGCTTGTGCTCGTGGTCATGTTCATGATCGTGGTCGTGACCATGTCCAAGGTTTGGCTGCTCAGTGGGCGTGCAACAATGATCTGCTTTGCATGAACCATTAGGCTTGATTTCATGCTTGTGCCCAGTACCACAAGGATGACAGGCCTTGCGCGCATGAGATTTATGCTCTTGGCTTGAACACTTCGACTTGCACCCATGTTCGTGCTCGTGCTCATGGTCGTGCTCGTGACCGTGCCCGCCACAAGGGCCACAAAACTTATGTGAACGAGACTTGTGTCCTTTGGTTGAGTGCTTGCCCATATGGCTGTGACCTCTCAAGAGCAGCATGCTGTTGAGGATCACAAGCACACAAGTGCCCACATCCGCTAGAACAGCCGCCCACAGCCGGGGGTGGCCGGCGAAAGCAAGCCCGAGGATCGCTCCCTTGGTGGTTACTGATAATATTATGTTCTGAATGATCTTCTTCTGGGTTCTTCTGCCAAGCTTGATTGCAGTGGCGATCTTGCCTATATCATTGGACATCAGAGTAATATGGGAAGTCTCTGTCGCAATCGCAGAGCCGGAGACACCCATGGCAATCCCAACTGTGGCCCCTGCCAGTGCCGGTGCATCATTCATGCCGTCACCAACCATTACTGTTGGTCCCTGCTTCTTAAGATCCTCAACAATGCTGACCTTGTTCTCGGGTAGGAGCTCTGCATGAACGAAGTCTAGGGAGTTCCCCAACTGCACAGAAAGAGACAAATAAGAAACTTTAAACTAGCATAACAAAGACATTGAAGAAAAGCATGTTAATAGTACATATATATGTCTGTTTGAGTAGAACATATTGTAAGTTAAAAATCATAGCTTAGAATGATTTTTTGGCAAAAATATACATGTGTGAGAATTTATAAGTCGAGTAAGACCGTCAAATTTTACATCCCTACATCCAATTTGTTGAATGAAAATTGGGTGAGTAGTGAATCTGCCGTTTTGGGGCCTGAAGATCACGCACACAAGCATGCATACACATGATTTCTATTCGACACCCCCCCCACCACCACCGCCATATACTCTGTTTTCCCATTGCAGTTCTTTGCACACAAGACTACACACACATACACCAGAAAAGGGCAAGAAGAAAAAGAGGATGAAAGGGCCGACCTGTTCTTGAATATGGGAGGCAGCTACTCGGCTGTCTCCTGTTAGCATTGCTATCTTAATCCCCATTGATTTTAGCTTTTGGATTACTTGCCTTGCTCCTGGCCGGCACTCATCACACACTCCAAGTGTACCAGCCAGAGTTCCATCCGTCACTACATATCCCATTGTCACTCCCTTTTTCTTCTCATCCTCTCCTTCATCTGTGAGCGATCAACTATAAGTTTTACAGTGCACACAAAACACATATATAACATGCATGTATGTACATATACGTGCGTGTTATATGTGAACACATATACACAGATACACACACGCGCTACATATATGTGTGTGTGTCTGCGCAATTGCACCTGTTGTGTGTGGTTATGTGGGTAAATAAATATGGCAATTGAGTTATAAACTTACCCATGACTTTGCATCCAAGTCTGTTTGCCATCCTTCTGTTTCCAATGCAAATTTTCCTGCCATCTATCTCTCCAGAAATGCCTTCTCCCGGAAGAACTTGAAAATCTTTCACAGCTTCGGAGGATGGTTCTATGTTATTCAATCTGCTATACTCAACAAGAGCACATGCCATTGGATGGGCAGACTTGCTCTCTAAACTGGAAACCCTGCATACAGAAAATTTCCAGTTTTCAGGAAGGATGAAACAAGAAGCTGCTCTGCATATTGCTTCTTGGATGCACCATTACGTAGATATGCATATAATAGACATACGTATATAAGTACATACCAATGTAATAAGTCTTTAGTTGGAAAACCGGCAGTTGGCTGGAAGTGTGAGACTACGAATTTTCCACGTGTTAATGTGCCGGTTTTGTCAAATGCCAGAAACTTGGCTCGCGCTAGCGACTCAAGATGATCTCCACCCTTGATTAAGAGACCGATGGATGCTGCTCGCCGGAGTGCACATTCTGTGGCAACTGGTGTAGAGAGCACCAAGGCACAAGGGCAGGCGCTGACAAGCACAACCAAGCTTAGGTACACCCAGTGGTGTACATTATGGACCCTTAGTATTGCTGGCACAACTGCTATGCAAACTGATCCTATCAATACAACTGCAAACCAGAAGGCAAAGCTATCATTTAGACCAAGGTATCATTTTAGTTTGGTAGCATATGTTTTCCTGAAAAATAAATAAACATAATATATATATATATATATATATATATATAGAGAGAGAGAGAGAGAGAGAGAGAGAGAGAGAAAGAAAGAGAGATTAACCACGTGTTTAGTGGTAAAGAAGCTTACTTGGGGTATAGTATTTTGCAAACTCATCAACTATTCTCTGAGTCCTGGATCTGTTCTGGTTGGCCTCCTCGACAAGCTTTGCCATCTTTGCCACTGCAGAATCCTCTGCAAGTGCTGTAGTTTTTATGTCAATATACCCTGCAAAAATTCCTTTAAGAATTAGGTGGGAAAGGACTTGGGGCTTCCTCTGAGTGATCATGGGGTTCTGATTCAGGATGTATTCTGGCCTCGGTCAGGTAGATCTATTGTATTGAATCCAACTGGATCCTTTCGTACTCAAATTCAGCTTCGAAGTTAGACTAACGAAGAAAAAGTCACCATCATAGATATGCTGATGGATTTGGATTCAGGTTCAAACTTGAAACTGAAACTGCAAACTAAAGTTGGGATGTGGATATAACAGGATCCTATTTCTTTTACCTCGTGGCTAACTGGATCAGGGTTTGGGTCAGATTAAGTTCAATTTTTGACAACCTTATTCACCGGCTAGGCAATGTGCCTGTGTGTGTTTGTATGCACGCACAGGTGTGATGTGTGTGTGTGAGTGCACGTGCATGTATATATATGTGTATGGAAGAAAGACTGATATAGTATGGGGCAAAGACATAACAGGGGGTAGTAAGAGGTACCAGTAAGGTTCATGGTTCCAGCCCAGACAAGGGAACCAACGCTCTTGTCAACTGGGTAGGACTCCCCTGTCAAGCTTTTCTCATCAACTTCGCTCCTGCCGTTGACCACGACCCCGTCGATCGGGATCACTTCCCCGGCCTTGACTACGAGCACGGTGTTAACCTTGACATCATTCGGGTGAACAACTGCACCAGTCTCGGCAATGGTGGCCTTCTGAGGCATTTCCTTCATCAGGCTTGACATCATGTCTCGTGCCTACAAGTTGATCAGATCGTTTTATGAGGCTTAGCGCTGGTGACCAAATGACTCAGATGGTTCACACCAGATTGAGCCACTGTGGTGAACAACCCAAGAGTATTTACATAAAGCTTATGCACAACTTCAGTTACCAAGTTTATTATGAAAATCCATTTCTTTTTATTTCAAAGAAAAAAATGTTCTGGGTATGTGTATGTGTGTGTATGTATGTGTGCCTTTGCAGGTGTACCAGCTTACCTTATCACCTGCCCTGGACTCCAGCCATTCTGCAAAGGTGAAGAGGAAGACAATTGTTCCTGCCTCTTGATAATCTCTTAATGCAATAGCTCCACCAACTGGTAAAACAATTAAGGCCAAACTTAATTCCTGGGAGTAAAAATTCATTATCATTTTCTAAAGTTTTGACTTGTTTAAAGTATATCATACAAATATTGGTACTTATTAAATTTCAATTCTATATAATCCTCTGAAAAGCTATGAAAATCACAAAAAAATACTGGAAAGACAATCCATTCCCCAGTTGAATTTGTATCTCAATGAAAATTTAAAGAAAAATAGAAATTTGCATTACTTTCCAAAATATCATCAATAAATGTGACCTAAATTTTAGTACTACCGAACATACTTATAGGGACACAATATGTGGAGGATGAGTTTACCTGCAATCAACATGAGGATGTTGATGTCGAGCACTAGTCGGCGTATTGCAGCATAGGCTCTCAAAAGGACCGGCGGGAGTCCAACGATCACGGCAGCAAGAGCCAGCCAATGTAGTGGCCTATAGAAGGTCTTGAAGAATGAGAGTATGAGGAGAATCCCGGAGCCCACTGTGTACAAATTAGGCCAGTTTCTTCTGCCTCCTGACTTGCCTCCATAGCTGCGGACGCTGGCGTCGAGCCTGGCCTTGTTGAGGGCCTTGACTGATAGCATTCACAAATATTAGCACCTAATGCCGACCATATCATACTTGATAAGACAAGAGAGAGAGAGAGAGAGAGAGAGAGAGAGAGAGAGAGAGAGAGAGAGAGAGAGAGAGAGAGAGTTACCAATCTGATCTTGAGAAACTAGCAGGCTATTGTGCACAACAATGACCGTCTTTGTTGGAACGTTAACGGAGACTTTGTGAACACCATCGAGAGGTTTTAGAATCTTCTCAATGAGTGGCGTTTCCGAAGGACAGCAAATCCCCAACACCTCGAAATAACTCTTCTGCAAATCCCCCTCCATTTCCTTCTAAAACCAAATACACCCATTAAAAATTTATCAAACCAGCTGAATATATCCATCAAAAGAAAATTTCAAGAATACTGTTCAAAGAAGTTGCAACATTAAAAAGAATATCATTAAAATCAAAAGCTTGAATTTGATAGATAATAATTTCAGATTAAGGGAGCGGCCGACTTGGGTGAGGTGAGGCGGAGATTACCTGAAATTCGTAAAATCTATACGAGCAGTCTGAATTTATCGAAATGCATGCTATATAGACTGCTGAATTGCATTGAACCGGACTTCGCCTCACCCGGAAGATTTTCTAGGTCTACCGGACGGGTATTATATAAGGGTAGATACAAACATAAATGTAGAGCACTAAACAATAATGAAGCACAACCAAAAAAGGACGAAGCTGAAGCAACTTTAGAAATTGATGCGTAGCATGAAATCCCAATAATGACTTAAAACTGAAGGAAGATAGTACTGACTCAAGCAAACCTTCACCCGAAGAAGAAAGTACTGTAACAAAATACCCAAACCACCCTAACCTAATCAAAGGGCTGATTCAGATCCGATGGTGGATTTAGGATACTTTTTTAGGGGTAATTCATGTGAGGTGATCCATATATTTTTCTAAAAAAAAGTGTAAATAAAGATTTTTCAGTGGTCTCCTTTTGCAAATTAGGCACAACTGAGGAAATCGTATTCGGGTTGGGAGACTTGTCGTCGGCCAGAAATTCCACCAAGTCAACAATGTCAGTTCCGTGTCTTCGCAGTGACAGACTGGGTGTCAGTTCCGCTTTCGGGTAGGTCAGCTCAGACTCGGTACGCGTTAGGAACATAGTATCAATTAAGTAAAACCGCAATAAAAAAGGGTAATATCGTAATTCATTCCCTCACAGCATCCCGGCTTCAACTGCCCCTTGCTAGAAAAACGTGACCTCCCAGCCTTGGTGCCTCTCAACTTGCAAAGTCATCTTTTCGTCGTCACTTCCCCAAAATATCCCTAATCAGCTAAAGTAATTACCGACCTGTTTGATCATGCACTACACCCCTCCATTAACCTGAATTATCGTATTTATCTCAAAAACTGGAATAAGAGGCTAAGTTGGATAATCTTACTATAAATAACTCCATACCATTTTTTAAACTACTAACGACTCGTTGCAACCACTTGGAAGGGGTTAGAGCAACTCAGCCAACCATGCCGGGCAAGGGTTTATCAAGGTTGTGTTACTGATGAGAATCGAACTCCAGACAGACCTCCACGGTAGAGAGAAAGCACCTTTTCTTTTTCTTTTTCTTTTTTGCAAATAATTTTCATATTACCGACCCGGTAACATGATACACCTACTACTTCTCATCTGATCATGGTCGTCCATTTGAAGCGCTAAGATTTCAGCTTCCCGGTTCAATGCATCTGGACATCTAGCACCAAATATAAGATACCAATCATCCTGGATTCTTTTTACCATATTTTTGCCTCCGTTTGAATCTCAAAGATATTATAATTATCATTTATATTTTTTTCTTTAGTTTCAATTTACGGCACCGGAAAACCACACCCCGGTCAGTCAACTTCATCAAGCATCATGAAAATTCTTCCACAAGATTGCTTCTCCCCAAACCGCCGCCTCTAAATATCCAAGTTTGGTGGAATTGGTTGAGCCACTCAATTTTTCTTGGTCATCAATCAAACCAAAACGAAACCAATCCTTATCCTATATTAAGTAATGTTTCTATCTTCCTTTTATTTAACTACTTCAACCATTTTCGAACACCTCATATCATTATCTGGGTATATGACGGTTCGATCGTCTAGAGAAGATCCCCCGTACACTACCCTTTCCAAAATATTGGGTTTCGAAGATACAATACGGATCCTTCCTTTCTACTGTACCAAAGCGACTGTCATATTGACACAGCGATCACTGGGATTGTGTTTGAGATCCTGGACAAAGCGGCCCGATACGGGCACAAAGGGATGCAAATGCACCCTAGAGGATAATTTCAAAACCATGGGAGTCTAAGTTATTCCGATCACATTCTCAATGAGGCCAAACATCCAAACAACCAAATGCTTTTTCGGCTACAATGGGCAAGCTGAAGCCAGCAGCTTATCAAACTCATGACCTTTAACTTTTGAGTCGACCCCCTTGCCAGGTAAGCTTTTGCTTTTGGTACCGAGACACTCAAACGTAAAGTCCAAACAAAGAAAAAAGGCAAAAATAAGAAACCTTTTGAGATTTTGAAGGAGCAAGGTCTTTATTAACGTAAATATAAAGGACGTACTCCATCAATCCATACGTATTATGATTCGCACTATCGTCTATCTGTCACGTCCTAGTCTGATGGGGGAGGAAACTTCTTGGAAAGAGGTCTGATCATGAAGGTGTTGGGCACCATGTGAGCCAATCGGGTCCACCACAGCAAGGCTCGAAGCTGGGACAACCTGTTTTTCCAGGGTCTTAGCTCTTTCCTGCAACAACCCAGCTCTCCAACTTGCCATGCTAGGTTGGCTACCGAACTTGACTTGTACTTGCTGATTGGCTTTTAATCTTGCCAGTTTCCGATCAACCTCAACACCCACGCACGCACACACGACACAGGTGTGTGTGTTGTGTGTGTATGTATAGACAGTAATTGGTCTCTCCTGAATTTGGGTTTAGACAGTGAAGAGTGATTTAGAGTCAGCTGCAGGACTCCTTTTTGGCTTACACAATCATGACGAAGTGTGGCTTTTACTGTTTCATTCCGGGAAAACTTTTCCTGGATCGAATTGCTCCAGAGGAAAACTGAACTTGTTATTCTTCTGTCGCGGTGTTTAATGCAATACAAGCCTTCGAGTCACTAGGTTTTCTCGAAAGCCTATCAGAAAATTTGAAGCCCTTGAATGCACAGTGACTATCTATAAGCCTGACCGTAAGGATCTCTCTCCTTTGTAAGGTTTCTCTTAGTAGTAGCACACAGACAATTCTTTGTAATCGGGCATATGCATAACTCAATTCAGCTCTTTGCAGCGTAGGAGAAAAGCACGTCCCAGGGGTTTCACAGTTTGCCCAGAAAAGAAAAGTAGTACCTTAACTGGGTTCAGAACATTGTGAGACAGTTCGGTCTATATCAGCTCTGTACATTAGAGCATCAAGAAGACCTTTCTCGAGTGTAAGAAGACGATACCTCGCCTTCTTATATGAGTTATTGTGATCACAGCGCGCACACACACACAGAGAGGGAGAGAGAGGAACCTGTAGAACTGGTTGAGGTTGAAGCAGAGCAGCTCGCTACCACGAAGGTCGTTTTAAGAAGTTGTGATGTTGATAGTGAAGATGAAGATAAGATGGTGGTGAATTTCTTTGCCAAACATCTCCTTAAATAAAGAGGGGAGAGGTGGATTGACATAAATGCCCGAATGAGACGGTCCACAGTATCTTGGGCCAGCCCAGCTCGCGCCGGCGTCAAACGGGTTGACCCCATAGTACCTCTCCTCCTACCCCCGTGGGCCCAATCCCACATTGCTAATAGATTGGAGCACCACCTTGGACCGCGTAAAACGGCACGCAAGGCCCCTGGACGTAAACATGCAGAGAAGCATGGCGCGCTGATTCTACATCTACCACAAACAACTTGGGGGCTTCTATGGTCCTATTTCCATTTATAAAAATCAAATATTTGCTCCCCAACACACACTCACGCATATGTTTACAGGACAACCTCTCTCTCTCTCTCTCTCTATATATATATATATATATATATATATATATATGTATATATATATGTATATGTATATTATTTCCATTTATAAAAATCAAATATTTGCTCCCCAACACACACTCACGCATATGTTTACAGGACAACCTCTCTCTCTCTCTCTCTCTCTATATATATATATATATATATATATATATATATGTATATATATATATGTATATGTATATGTATATATATATATATATGTATATGTATATATATATATTATATATATATATGTATATATATATGTATATGTATATATATATATATATGTATATGTATATGTATATATATATGTATATGTATATATATATATATATGATTGGATCTTATCCACCACTCACTTGCTTTTCAAAGGCATTGTTCTTCTTATATTGATGCTATAAAAAATAATAGATTTGTATAAATAAACATGTCAAATATGAGCAGAATCTGATTGTTCTATATATATATATATATATATAAGAAATATTAGTGACGGAGACTTTTGTCATGGCCCATCCAAGATTCAGAATTTCTTTTAAAAGATCCATGACTCAAAGAAAATATTGCCAGTCCTTGATCATGACAATGTCATGGCCCTTTGTGATTTTTTATCCTGGCTCCACCTATGAGAGAGATGATTAAGCTAGTTAGAACATTCTAACTATTCTCACTATAAATAGTTTTAAGGGTAGATATACACATTACTTCCCTATTGTTACTTGTTCAAGTTTATTCCCTCTTTAATATGTCGTATTTGTTGAAAAAATAACCACAAAAGAACAACTGTGTAAATTCATCACAAGCATTATTTAAAGTATCGGCTGTCCAGTCTAGCTCGAACAAACTCATGAATACAATTAGCAAGAGCTCGCATCAAACTCAGCCTCATAACCTGCTATATATATATATATATGTGTGTGTGTATGTATAATATATATATATATATATATATATATATATATATATATATATATATATATATATATATATATATATATATATATATATATATATATATATATATATATATATATATATATATATATATATATATATAATAGAGAGATTAGGGAAGTAGGCAATGTGATGCACGTGAAAGTATTGCAGGTTTTATGGTAAGCTTTTATAAAAGAGGTAAAGAGAGAGAAATGGGTAGAGGGCCATAGATTCGTTTGGGCCTATGGGTTTAATTATACGAATATAATCCAGTGATTTCTTTGTATGAAATTGTGACATGGATTTTCAACTATTTTGTGCTTTTCTGACTCGGAGACGCTCTGTGACGTCAGTCATTCAACGTGGTCTTCAACCAAACCACGTAAACTTAATCTCTCTCTCTCTCTACAAAGAATATTTGGATTTATCAGGATCCTTGTTTTCTGCTGATCGGGACGCAATATCACTTGTTTTCTGCGTAAGAAAGTTACTGTGGACAGAAATTTTAAGTCAAGATGTTTTTCTATATATATATATATATATATAGAGAGAGAGAGAGAGAGAGAGAGAGAGAGAGAGAGAGAGTGATTGGGTAGTGCCGATGATTGATCCTCTTCACACGTACAACTCACAAGATCTCATTTATGTAAAGAGAGGCTGGTATATGCTACCACTCTTAGGTGACAGCAAATTAAAACAAATCTCAAATATTGAAATTTGAAAGTAAAAAGGTTAATGTGAATAATATGTATAAGTATATGTTCAATTTAGTACATACTTAAATCTACTCAAACATTTATAATGTGATAGAGATTTGAAATGTCTTTAATCATAGCAATTGTATGAGGTGCACAAGATGTCTTTAATAAAGCAATGTGTATCATTACATGTGAGGTGTGCAAGATTGTACCGTTACATTAAATGTGAGTATAAAAAGTATAATGATGTACATTGTTTTTTAAAATTCAAATGTCTTCAATCGCAACAATTGAACAGTTGAGAAGATTTAAGCATCGATCAAAATTGAACACACACAGACACCACTTTATATATATATATATATTGTAGACTGAGAGGGCTTTAACTAGCATGGCAATTTGGTGTTGAAGATAGTGTTTGCGTCGTGTTATATGCAAGTCCACCAGAACACGATTGGGTTTTCCTGCATTAGTTTGGGTGGACATAAGCGTGACATGCGACGCCTATGTATTTGATATGAAATTTACTAATACGAACTTTTTTTATCGCCTTCATTCCAGATCTAGTTGCGTGCTAATATCGCTAGTTCAGGTAGCTGTTTCGAGATTGTTTTCCATTTGGGTACTCTTTTCTGTTCGTGTCATAAACAGGTCAACACGAATACAGCCACATCTTTTTCCGTGGGTTAGCACTTTAAATAGACACGAACACGACAAGAAATACATATGTCCTCTCAAAGTCGTGTCCACACTACAGACGAGCTCTCTCATCACTCGAGTTCGCGTCTTTGTTGATGTTGATTGGCTAGCAATTTTAGATTACTGCAAAAACAAGGCTTGCGAATAGACTGACGCCACGTGGTAAAAGCTTGAGCTGTTTTCTGAAAAGGTTAGCTACGCAAAAAGAGAAGGAAGCGACAAAACTGCCCCATCGCGTGACACCACACAAACGGCTTTGGGCTTCGATTTCCGTCCTTCACATGATTTTCAATACCGTTCTTTTCCATTTTTTAATATATATATATATAGAGAGAGAGAGAGACACTTGTGCATGCTTAACATTGCTAAGTTCTAATAATTTTAAACAAAATGAATGGTTTAGATTTGAAATTCAAAAACAAAAGTACTCACCTATATGTTCTTTTTACTTTAGAGATTGAAATTTCAATCACCTATCACCAAAGATATCTCTATGTTCTTTTTACTTAATAGATTGAAATCACAATCATCTATCACCATAAATAGATGTTGAAAATTGTTTAGATTTGTTAATACTACTTAAAGGTGTTAGCATATACTACTAGTGTCTCTCTTCTTCTTCTTTTTTTTCTCTCTTTCTCTCTCTATCATAACAAGCTGAAGCGAGCTGCTCTACAAACACAGCTTGGTTCGTTTACCAGCTCTAAACAAAAGAGACGATTAAGCCAACTAAAATTGTGAACAACTACCATGAATTCCTGCAATTAGGATAATTAATCAATATAAGGTTAACAGTCATTTTCTTTACAGTTGTGAATATGAAATGTAAAACATATTTAGGAATGTTTAGCTTGTAGTTCGTGGTTTTGAGGGATTTGGTAGATTTTGAAGGTCAAATTCTGCACAACTATGCAAATCTTCTTCGTACAGCATCTTTGAATATGAGTCTTCATTGACGGCTTGGACCCTTCATTGTTTGTTTCTATGCTGTCAAAATAATAAAATAATATCATAAAATAATGTAGAGTTAATATAAAAGTAGGCCCTCACTGGTCCATGAAGGCAAGATACCATTAGAAATTTCTAGGAAACATGCATGCTAGATCCTATCTAGCAGTGAACCCCGAACAGGTAAAAAGCCTTGCAGCCAAAACATGTGAAGACAAACCAGCGCTTCGAAAGCTGCACCCCATAGTGAGCCAGCCTGGCTCTAGTGAGACGGATCTTTTGGGGGTGTTTGATTATGAGGTCGGGATTATGAATTTAACTCCGATTCCAGTTTCAATGGCACATAGGGTGAGTTATTGATGGACCTCATCATCGAATAAAAATTTCATTTTAAATGAGTTATCTCACTTGTCTTAACGCAGATTCGCCTAAGTATCGAACTCGTGCAGGTTCTTTTGATTCATGACGCTGAACTGGAATGTTTCTGATGGTTTCCGAAAGGCCTCCTGCCACCGTCAAAACTGCAAGTTTAAGCACTTTCACAGTTTAAATCGTCAAATTAAAAAGATGGCATTCGCAAAAGAGTGCCAGAATAAGTTTTTCAGGAGTAGCACTTTTTCGACAGCTAGCGACTGTGTGACTCAAATCTAACCACCGGAATTGACCCTCCGAGATCCTGTTCGTCCATAACCATTGGAATAAGCATTTGTTCCGGAACCGCCTGTACTGTTCACTTTAGAACTGCCGGAGAAAACTTTTACTGACAGTAAGCACCGGTCAGAATTCATGCCGGAAATAATGAACTGCCACCGGAATAGATTTACGAATCTCAACTAGTTTACCTCCTAGCCATTAGAACCGTGGCTCCTTGTGCCCATGTCATTCTTTTTTACTTAATAACACAAAACAAACTAGTTTGCCTTCAATGCAAGCACAGAATTAAATGTCTACTGATTTGAATTTTCGAACCTAGAATACTTATCACACAAGAGGACAAATTCTTTAATGGAGGGTCTTTTTGATAGTGTGTGCAGTTGATTAATTGATCAATCTTTTGTTCTTATGTAGATTAATAAAGAAACGCAATTGGGTTTTCAGTGGTTAGGTATAAACGTAAGAAGAGACATTGCTAATTAAGTATGCCTTCTGAGATTTTGCTCTGGGAAAAATTTGGTAATTAACTATTAAGACGTTGAATATAGATAATCCTGGCGACACATTTGTACAGAACTTCTACCCTTTGCACATACAAAAGAGTCATAGACAGCATCACTGTCGAAAATCAGTCCAAATGCATACGCCACAGTAATCGAAAAATCAATAGGAAAACAAAACCAGTTGCTTCTCTCGAAAGAAAATGTTTCGTAATGCAAACAGTTAAGCCGCAAGACTGTGACGAATCATGATCTGCAGGTGCGGATTGGCAAGCGTTTATCCTTGTACTTGCGTTGCAAAGAAGGAAACTTTGTCAATCAAGATTATTTTGTCAAGTGTCGACGGATCATCATCACGAAAATGATCATGATAAGATGAATTCCTTTACATAAAGGAATGCTTACTTAAAACAGCATAGTGCAATGCACCAACACCCACTCATTGGTGCAATACTTTTGGGTCACAAATATGGGAATTATTGCTCTTTAAGTTTGGAGTATGGTCTTTTGATGTGGTTGATTGGTTATTAGTGTTTGGCACAAGTTGGTATATAGTTGTGGGCACTAGCCATTGTAATGGAAGTGCTCACGATGATCTTAATTATATCTGCGAAGCACTCAGATCTAGTTACTTTTTCTTTTGGTATACAATGGCGAGTTCTAAGATCAGACGCACGCACCAGATAGCGAACTCACCACCTTCAACTTGTGAGTCGACCCCCCAGCGAGGTGAACTATTGATCTTTGTGCTCGAGTTACTTCTAACACTAACACAAGTTGATCCACTTGTTCTCTAAGTTAAGCGCACCTGCTTGTTACTTAAACAATGTTACCTCTTTTGCTTTTCTGAGATAAAAAGAAGAATTATAGTTAATCCAATAAGTAAAAGTTAAGATTATTGTTTGCATCAAACTTAAATAATTTATCTCATATCATCACCAGATAAGGAGATACGTTGAAAAGATGTTAATGGGCATAGAGTTGGACCTCACAGTTTGAACTTAAAATGTCCCTTCACTGCTTCATTAGCAACAACAACAACAACAACAACAACTAAGCCTTTTCCCATACTAGACGGGGTCGGCTACATGGATTCTTTGTTTCCACAGATCTCTATCGTGTGCCATATTAGCAGTTAACTCCCAATAAGCTAGATCATTTTTTTCACTGCTTCATTAGCAATGTCATATAATTAATGCTTTTGTTCTAGATTAATCCATGGTAAAAAAAAATCTCAGTGAGTTTTATGCTAGCTGCCAGGTACCTAATACAGTTTGCCTCCTTCATCTTAGGCCGAGACCAACCAAAGAAGAATGAAGCCCTCCCCACAAGTGGAGTTAAAGGTAGGTGATTTGAACCTTTGGAGTGCCAGCCAGAAGGAGCACCCTTCAACAGGTGTAAAAGATAATATGGTTAAACACTTCAAAAAGGGAAGCTCACAAGTGCTAGAAAGAAATCTGCAACATGGTCTTTCTTTTATAAAGATAAATGATATGTGACATATGGGTTAATAAGAATCCATGTTAACTATTGTTATATAGGATTTGGTTTTGGTATAGATTGGTTATTTCAATATTTTTTTGAAAAAGAAATTACTTTGAGCATATATATATATATATATATATATATATATATATATATATATATATATATATATATATATATATATATATATTATATTTATTTATAGAGAGAGAGAGAGGTAGTGGTAAATGCATAATATCTTTCGGTACATCGATCTTTGAGATAGATAGTTGAGGTGATAAAACAAAAAGGATTGATACATATAATGCATTAAATACAAAGTACACTAGTACTTTTAATTCAAATCTATATGTTGATCATGTCCATCAAATGATGAAAATGTTTATACAAGATTATTCACCTAAAAACATTTTGCATGTATATATATCGAGAGAGATATCTCAAAGAAATTTGCTCCAGACATTTTTCTATTGAGTTTTTAGAACAAAATCTTTCCTTTTCAAAAAGAGTATCCTTGGCAAAGCCCTTCAATTTCTTCTTTTCTAGACTTTCAAAGCAATAGCATTCTTCAAACAGAACAATTGAACTTTTAGTACATCATGCAATCTCCACTAGGAGATTATTTTTTTCTATTTTGAGATAAAGATTTTGAATTCTTTAGTTACATTTAGATTGGCTTTTTTGTGATTTATAATTCAAATAAAACACGATTTAGAACAACCTACATAAAACTCCAAGGCTGAGATCTTTCTCGATAGGTAGAAAACATATTGCGGATTGGCTAGAGGTCTCCTTCCCAGGGGGTTAACTAAGAAAACACCAAGTTGGAGGTTCCGAGATCGATATGTGTGGTGTGCATATCTTGTATCGGTCTACCTACCCCAGCTTGACCATTTAAAGAAAGAAAAAAAACTACATCCACATAATATCCAATTGGCAAATGATAGTGCAACTAATAGTTTTTTTTCTTCTTTTTCTTTTTCTCTCTATTTTTTAAGAACTAATTTATGTTTCTTTAATGAGACTTTAAAGGATCGAAGTGGGTCTGCCAATAAAGTGTTTGTGGACTATGGACCTCCACTAACACGTCCCTACACAAGATGGCTGATGCCATCGTCCTTTCGTCATTGAATTAATTATTAATGAGCCAATGGATTATTCACCTTGTTCATAATCCTCTTATGACGAGGAATCCTGTAAACCCAGAGATGCCCTGCCACCTAAATCTAGGGACCCCCCAAACCAATTGAGGGTCCAACTTGGGGTGTTTTCAACTCGAAGAATTGGTGTTCAACAACCCATGAAGTGATAATCTCCTATAATTAACAAATAATTACTTCTCAATAAAGTTTATCGATGAATATAAATCTTCTTTTACATCATTCAAAGTAAAGTTCTAAATTTTCGTTCGTTTCGAGGAATTAGATGCTTCACTACACAGAATTCCACTTGATATACAACATGGTCGATTGGGCCCAGAATATTAAAACCCTTTTTCATTTGAAAACCAAGCCTTATCTCATACTAAGTGCGGTCGGCTACATGAATTCTTAATCATACTTTTTATAAAGAATATTAAGAAAATTGAAAAGGTTAAGAGATGCATGGGGTTTCTTTTCGTATGAGGTAAAGCCACAAAGTAACCAAAAACATATGAAGCCTAAAAAGTTAATAAGTCTCTAAATATTTTTGAGGGCCTACAAAGTTGATAATATAACGAGTTTAAAATTTCAAGAGAGGAAAGCAGCTTTGTTATTGGCCTTACCTACGAGTCACCCTTGAATGGAGGAATCAGATACAACCTGAACCCTAGATAGTGATGTAAATGGATCAATCCATGGAAGTTTTTGTTTGCATCTAACTGACATTACTTTTTAGAAATTGTTTGACTCCTGCTTGGTCATTGATCAAGACCTGGGTCTTGCCATATTTGGTCCAAAAGGCAATCTATATTATATATATAAATATAAAAGAAGACTGAGGCTTGATTTTGCTTAGTAAAATACATGTCTCTTCAGCTTCACTATTAATACTTAAATATGTTATACATCAAGAGAAAATATTTAAAGTTTGCTTTTTTCATGTTTGTTGGTGTTTTCCATTAGTTGTAAGGTTGTGAGAGTGAGTCTCACGATACCAAGAATTTTGATAAGTTCACAAGCCTTTGACTCGCCCATGGCTTCTCTCTTCCGTTGGTCCAAAAGATCACAATCTATATAAGAAGGCTGAGATTTAATTTTGCTTAAAAAATACATGTCTCTCCAGCTTCATTTTTTTAATACTTAATTATGTAATACATTAAGAAAGAGTATTTAAAATTAGAATTTGGATAAGTTTTTTTTTAACGTATGATGGTGTTTTCAATTGGTTGTAAGGCTTGAGAGTGAGGTCTCACGATACAAATTAGAATTTGGATAAGTTCATAAAACCCTCCACCCATGGCTTCTCTGATCTATGTGATGTCATTTTCCTGCCAAAAGGAATAACTGGAAACCCTTCCATAAGAAGCATAACAACAACAACAACAACAACAACAACAACAACAATAATAATAATAATAATAATAATAATGGGAGGTGCTATGTCATTTTCCTGCCAAGAAAAAAGAATGAGGAAGCAACTGAGCAGAAAATTCATACTCTAGTTTGAATTTTAAAGTTTGATAGCTGGCGAGGCTTACGGCACTTTAAACCAAAACCAAACCAAGATGAACCCCTTATACCATAGTAAGTAGTAGACATGGCTGGTTCTAGGAAAACCAGGACGGGCAGTTCAAAAGCACTGGTACTGGTTCGCTTGACAATGTGAACCTCGTAACTGAACCGGGTTTCATCCGATTCCAGTTACGGTTATAAGCATTCTAACACATAACTATTTCGATTTAAAATACAAAGAAAAATGGTTACAAACATTGAAAGAAAAACTTATAAAGTTGAATCAGAATCTGCGGTTTGAACTCCGGTTCCAGTTCCATTGGCTTTGGTTCCCCTTGGGTGGTTCAGGATTCAGCCATTTCCAGGCTGGTTCAATTTTAGTTCAGACTTCAGGCCGGTTCCACTACCGTGACTACTAATTAAATAGGGTGTCTATATGGATTCTTAGACGTGGTTGAAGTCCTATCTTGTGTCTAACTCCAAAAACCATGTTATTGTTTATGGTCTCCTTTCCACACTTCGGAGATCTTCCTTTCCCTCTTTTAAAATGTTCATCATCTAATTTCACGTTTATATTACTTTTGATTAGAAAACGGTTATTAAAAAAAGTTTAACAAGACTTTTGAAGATACCTAAACTCGTGAAAGACAGTCGAGAAGAGGCCCAAACTTCTGGCCTCATATTTTCAATGGAAAATCTTCTCATTCCCCCATATACACCGATTGGCCATCGAGATGACAAACGATATGGCAATGGAAGATGCCAATTTGAAGCCCCAAGTTCTACTTTCACTAGGTGCAGCTCTAATGACAAATATATGAAGATGGCGTATGCAATGCAGATGGTTAAGCTTTTTATCCAGCCTACCATGCATAAGCCAAGCACAGGGTCCCATCTCCTAAGGAAAAATTTTCCCATTGGATTTGACCTCGCACACGAAGATGCACTTTGGAATCAATGAAGGGGAGACTTGGTTAAGTGGTGTATTGACTCAGCATGCACTAGTTGGTGTCAAATTTAAAACTGTTTTGCTCAATTATTGATAAGCTTTATGACATCAGAAAAGGTTTCTTCGATCACATATAACCAACAATTTCTCAAACTTTGTTCTTTTCCACTGTAGAAGATACAGACGTCTCCCAAACTTGCTCCTTTCTAGTCTGTAATCACTTCTAAACCAAAAATGTAGAATGCAAGTTCTTTTGCTGCATTTGAATGGAAAATTGCTCTACCTGATCTATATATATTTTGTTGCAAGTTCCAATTGCAAGTGCTTGCAGGCTTGTTGATTGATGGATCTACGGTTTGGTAATCCTGTGATTTATGTCATCTCTACTTATAAATGGGTTGCTTTTCCGGGGACCCTATTCTGGTATAGACTTACAAATTCTTTTATTTAACTCGAAAAAAGTAAGCTTTTGGTAGTTTTCCTTCCAATTGTTTTGAGGCACTTCGCTGCCTTGTTTTAAGTGTTCTTTAGCTTATATCTTATCAACCTTCTTACGTATGTTTTTTTTATAAATATGATTGTGTCAGCGGCTGCTTTTTCTTCTAAGGATTCTTATGCATGCGTATTCTGCAGAAACTCAGGTCGTTCATGTGTCACAACCAGTACCATCTGAATCTTGTCATATGATTCTGGTGTTAAACGCTGATATGGTTATGATGTTTGTGCCGAGAAAATGAGCATTTGGTCATGTGGCTGTAATACACGGTGATGATGATGATGATGGTGAACTTATTTGTCTCTGTTGATCAGAGATGAGTATCTCTGCACTATTAACTTCTGCTGGACGCAATATTTTGCTTTGTATGCTGTTTATGTCACTGTATTCTGTCTTGAGAAAGCAGCCAGGCAATGTCAATGTTTATTTCGCTCGTAGAATCGCTCAAGAGCACATACAGACACCCTGATTCTTTTAGCTTTGAGAGACTAGTGCCTTCTCCTAGCTGGATCATCAAGGCATGGGATTCATCAGAAGATGAAATTTTATCAGTTGCTGGTTTGGATGGAGTAGCTTTCTCAGAACCCTTGTATTCAGGCAAGTTGCTTAATTTGGGTTCTCTATTGAGAGTGAGTTTTTTCTTTCAATTCACTTACCGTGTTATTATCTTCTGTTATCTCTTGCTGATGTTCTTGTTTTATTCACTTGTTATTGCATACCGTCTAGGCCATTGTTTAGTATGTGCATAGTTGATGATGAGTTTAATAACGCTGTAGAATAAATGAAGCAAGTTCTTCTCTGGGGGTGTCAAGATGATCTATTCTTTATATAATGAGCATCATTTTAAGGCACCTCTGCAATTCTTCTGTCCTTGTTAGTGCAAGACAAAAAACTGTACTGCATCTTATAAAAAAATCAAAAGAGAATTGTGCCTCTTGTTTGTTTATATTGTTGCTCTGTATGGTAGTTATAAGCGTCATGTCCATCAAAACCAGCGTATTTTATCTGTTTGGTTAGTTAGTGGGAGACGTTGGCTCATTGTAATTAGCAAAGCATACTTCTTTTTGCTGTTAAAAAACTGCAAATATCATTAACTGTTAAGGCTGTTGCTTGTACGCATATCATCATCTAATGTAGAAGGTGTATTATGAAGCATCTAGTTTTGTTTCCCATCTCCATAACCCTCTGCGCCTCAACGGAATTGATGGGAATTAGAAGCCGCCGGTGATGGCCAGTGGTGGATCTACATTGAGTTGAGTTGGGGCATCTGCACCACCCAAAATTTAGAAACCGCCGGTGAAAACTATAGCCACGGTTGATTCGTGAGGTATGATATATACTTCGCCCAAACAAAAACAGTTCCATGGGCTATTCGCTTCATCCTATAAGAATTTCTAGACCTGGCACTTGTACAATGTACATAAGACTAGAGCACTTAGAATTGCTAGGCCAAGTAAGCCCAGGGAACACCTTGGGTAGAACCAGAGAATATCTAGCTTGGCTGAAGCCAAAACCATAGGCTGGTACCTCTGCTCAGACCATGGTCTGACTCGGTGCAACCCGAGTTGTTATACTAACATTAACTTTCTTTCCCTTTCGTTCAAATTGTCAAAGTTTCTTATTAGTGGTGCCTTTACAGACCTCCTCCTCATTCAAGATGAAGAGTAGTTGAAGGGATGAGTTTTGAACTGAGGATCTCCTTCTTCAAACAGATGGTGTCAACAACATGGATAACATCTGTCATTGTGGTAAACGCTATCCAACTTTCATCCATTGTGGACTGTTGATTCAAAGCTCCACACACACACACACACACAAATGTGTGTTTATGTATTAATGTATGTATGTATATCTGCCTCCTTTTGTTGTTATAAAGGGAGGCCGAAGCCTAAGACACACATTCACCTTCCCTGAGAGTCTTAACTCCCCATCAGCAGCAAGGGCGATAGTGTCTTGCAAATTGAGCTAAAGCTCTGGGTGTTATATGTATGCCAATATCAATCCATATCGCATGATGTAGACTGATAAGTAAACACGGAGTTGGGAGTTCTCCTCCTCACAAGAGGAGCAGAGTTCGCCGGCGGACTCAAAGAAGCCGTAGAGGGCATTGACGTACTGAAGCCTTGAGGATATGCCGATGAGGTTGTCGGAAAACGAGATGAAGCAGATTTGGAACCGAACCGGGGACCTCCTTAGTTCAGTAACTGCCACACATTCACGAGAAACCGATACAAGGCTCCAACCATACTTTGGTTCTGGTTTCTAAGTCCCACGTTTAATGCAATTTTTTTTTTAATGGGACCAGAACTGGATCAAACTCAGAACAAGAGCTTACCCCGTAACTGGTGGAACCAAAATGAACCAGAACTAGAGGGGGCCCTTTTGGTTTCGGTTCAAGGGTTCAACGAATGGGAATCTGGAAGTGGCCAACTTGCTGGGTCTAGTTATATCATCATGCATGTACTCGAGCGAGCTGGAGTCGATGCTAAGCGTATGACAGATTCGAGGAGCCCGGTTTGGTTTGTAGCCCTAGAGAGTCAAGAGTGAAGCCAATTGTAAATTCTCGCAACAAGAGGCAACTTTTAAGTATTAAATGGAAAAGGTAGTTTAAATAAAATAAAATAAAGTAGGTGGCATGTATTTAAATGAACATAATTATACATCTTCTTTACTAAACATAGACTCTTTTGTAAAAAAAAAAAATACCTTAGATGCACAATATATCTCCTCTCTTTCCTCTCACTGGTTTCTTCACTGATTTTTTTCTTCCTATAACGATCCGTATCTGTTTCTCTTTTCTTCCCACCAACCTTTCTTGATCTTTCTTTCTTTGACAGTCTCTTTTAATACCATTGTCTCTCTCAAACATTTGATTTTTTCAAATCTTACCCCTTTTAACTATTTTTTTGACTTTTATTAATGGTACTTTTGATCTTTTTATCGATCTCTCGATCTCTTTCAATTTTTTTTATTTATTCTCAATCTTTATTTCGATCTAAATATAAATCTTCAAAAAAATAGAAAGAAAATGGAATTCTAATCATCAGTAAGTGCATCTTTGTTATGATTGATGATAAAACATGCTTAAGGTACATTATATTAAAATGATAGACATGCATGAGACACATCACTGCTTGAAGGTTGACGCTTCTTGGGCGTGTTGTTGTTTAAGGGGTGACATATGGTAGGACGATGTTTTGCTCGAGAAAATGGTGTTCACAACAAGAGAATAAAGAGAGAGAGAAAAAAAAGAAATTTCGAAAGAAATGATAAAAAGGTGTATGTTTATTAAATGTAAGTGTATAAATAGTAACACTCTAAATTAATGCTTCGTTTTCAATTTTAAACCGTCATGCCACCGTGTTTTGAGGAAAACATCACACAACAAGGAAACAAGGAAAGGCCATTTCCAAAAGAAAGGCAAGGAAGTAGACTGGTCGATTTGGAATTGGTTGTCGGTTTTGTTTCAACCATAATCGAACCGGGCCAAAACCTAGCTTAAACTAGAATAATTCAAATCAGATCTAAAACAGGAGACCACTCGATTTCATCATCCTTGGACTAAAACTAAATTTCAGTCGACACCAATAGTTCCAAACAACGAGTTTCATATTTTTTACTTCAAAATTTTAAATAATTTTTTAAAGTTATTATGAGTACTTTAAGACTTAAACTGGAACTGAAATCCATTGTTTTAAATTTAAACTAAAACGGGTTCGGTTTCTATTGAGCTATGGACTCTTGATTCTAGGAAAACCGGAACCAGATATGTCTACAAAAAAGTGTTAGAAATGAATCTAAGAAAACATACAGGATTCATTGCAGAAGTTTCCTTAATAACAAGGCTCATATAGTCATATACATCCACCTTTTTTGGTTTAAATAAAAAATGATAACAAAGTCGATTCGCTTTTCTTAAAGGTCTTCATTTTACATAATTTTCACTAAAAAGCTCTAATAACTTTCTTGAAATGGTTGAAAACCTTCTAAATATTGAGGTACAATTGAGAGGCTGAAGCCAGATGCATGCCCTGGGTGTCGAACACAAGACCTTGAACTTATGAGACCTAATGCAAGTCGAGCTATCATTCAAATGATCTATCATGTCAAGTGATATGAACTGAACATGGATAAGTCATGTTTGGTCATGGTCGACTTGCATTATGTCTCTTCATTAAGTTATAGATTTTAATGTACAAAGATTGTATTGGATGGGTATAATGTATTTAAACGATTGAATCATCCTTTCTACTCGAAATTGTATGAAAATAAAAGCCTGAATTAACAAAGAAGATGATTTTTTCTACTAAAAAATTATGTGGAACAAAAATAAAATCTTGAATTATGTGATTGTTATTATAAAGATACAATATAAAATGGTTATAGAGAGTAAATTTATGACATCTTAATAAGAACAACAAAAGATAACAAATATATTGAAAGGTGTGCGGGTCATTTAAAAAAAGCAATGCGATAATTTACTTTTAATTGCAGCAAACTAAAAATTTATGTCAATTAAGAATAAAAAGAACTTAATTGGCCTACGTTTGTATTCGAGGATTTTGAAGCACTTATTTGACATTTGTTAGACATTTGGTTCGTAACAGAAATTTTCGGCAGTTATGATGAAATATCATGTCAGAAGCTCCGAAAGTGCGTACAAGTTAGGTTTTCTCTGCATACAACCCTACCTTATACTGAAATTCCAGATAGGTGTATAATTTTGTGCAATTTACAATATCATTACATATATTCTTCTTGCGTTTTACGTGAATCCATCTATAACATTCAACTACCAAAACTTCGCAGTTAACTATTCCTATTTGGAATGTAAATCACTCTTGCATATAAAACAATTAACGATGTCATACCAAACCTAAACAAATCGGATGAAATCAAATTATGTTTAATAAGTATGATCACTGTAAGAAATGAGTGTTTTATTTGTTACGAGGCAACCGGGACTACAAAGAGTACCATGACATTTGAACCACTGACCTGCTTGCGATGGGTTCGTTGCCTTTGTATCGATTCATGAAGCAATTCAATCCAAGTCTAAGAAAAATGATGAGCTATTCAAGCTTCAGCTCATAGAGAACCCACTAAGGTTCATGTTGCTGCAAGTACTAAGCTATATTGTCAACAAGATGGTGTTTTTCCAAATATCTCAAAATGGAATATGTTCCAACTGTATATGTCATAAGGGTGTTTGATTACAAGGTTGGGACTATAAAGATGGAACTACATTTTCTGTTCGGCAACCAAGCCCCAAGGGTGGGCTGCTGGTTGGCCTCGTAATAACATATTGTGCATCGAGCCCACGTTTGATTAGAAGAGAAACTAGAACTATAGTTCTAGTTTCACCGTCTCGGTCGCGTAATCAAACACCCATGAACTGACTAAAGAGGAGGGCATAAATAAGTGGGTGAGTTTCACAGTTTCCGTGGTTGCGACCAACTTTGAAAGCTTAATATTCCCAATGGATTCGAATAAAAGAATTTTGATTTTAGAATAAAATGAAGAAATAAGTGCACAAAGAGCAATAGCTCACCTGATTACGGGGTTGAGTTGCAAGTTGAAGGTTGTAAGTTCGATGCCCAGGGATTCCATCTGGCTTCCCACTCCCCATTACACCGGAAAAGGAAACGAACAAACCCGTGCTGAAGTGATTTTTATTCGGAATCAAACTTGTATGGAATTGTATTTTGGCTATTTAAAGTTGGTTGTCATGCAAATCTCACCCACCTTTGGGTATGATGCTGAAACGGCCTAAGCTTGTTGAAGGCATTTTTGCGAGATTGACTAAAAAGTGTCGTGTGCTGTCATTTCTAATATTTGAAGCCTCGTATTGGAAGCATTTTTAAAATAATACTTTTCCGTTCTCTTGTCCATTCTACTAAGCGTCGTAGGATGGTAAAAGATCGGACGGTATAGGATAGATAGACTCTAAAATCTCTCAAGTTTGTTTTGCAGAAACGAAAACCCCTGGGCTCCATCACACACAAAAACACACACACAGAAGGAGAGAGAGAGAGAGAGGAGAGAGAGAGAGAGAGAGAGAGAGAGAGAGAGAGAGAATTAGGGTTTTGTTGTCTTGAGCGCGGAGGGACAAAGTGAGAGAGGGAAGAGAATCGAGAAGGACTGGGGTTACATCTTCAGGGTGAACGGTAGTTTCTTCCTCTCTGTGGACTGCCATTTGGGCTCTGAGATCCCCCGTTTTGAGTTCGGTTGTTGGAGAAGTTGATCGCAAAAGAAAATTTGCAGCTGTTTCATAGACCATGTCATTCTCTTTTCTTATTGTGTGTTATACGTATGCGTATGATGTGTTAGTTTTAATTCCACCATTGGTGGTTGATCTCTTCAAGTCAGCTTGGGCTTGTTTTATTAGTTACTTGTATGGATTGTTTTCTCGTCTACGTTGCTAGCATCACTTTCTTTGGAAGATATTTTGACCGTTTTCTTTTTAAATGTGAAGAGTTGATTGATTATCCTGTATGTTGCGTATCTAGTTAGGAATCCCAGTTTTTGAGACTCTTCTGGTTTCATTTGGCTAGTGAATAATTGAGCTTAAGCAATCAAGTGATCTCTCCCTCTCTCTCTCAGTCTCTGTGGATTAATGTTAGTATGGTTTTTGTTATTTGCCTCAACGGGGAAGTTTGTGTGTGATTGATGTCTTTACGACAGTTGCTTTGTGATTTTCGGGTCTATTTTGGTAGTCAAGATTGTCAATTCCCCCATGAAACTACAATCTCGGAATCGGTGATTTTGCTGCACCCGTGGAGTGTTCAACACTGCTATGTTATCAATAGTGGTTAGGTGTAGCGCTTGACTCTAATATAGCCGTTGTGGGGATATAGCGGATTTAGTGGTCACTATTATTTAAAATTTAAAATATATTCACCACATTCATAAATTTGAATCAATCTAACAAATTATATACAAACAAATAATAAATTCTATGCGGTACATCATTCATGTCAAATTGTTAAATTAAAAAGCAAAGATGTAAGTGTAAGCAAATATTCTGACTAGCATTGAAGAATATAACCTACAAATATTGAAAATCTTTCTCTAGAAAAATTAAGCAAAATTAAGAAATTAATGCAATAACCTACAAGAGTAAAGAACTTTCTTTCCAGAAAGAAAAACACGCTAGAGTGCAGTAATAAGTGGAAAATTTTAAAACGTGAAGTGGCACTGTAACTAGCTGAAACTAAAAGAAAGAAAATAAATTTCAAGAAAGTAGATTATTTCTAGAGTAGGCAAAGAAAGTCAGAATCTTTAGCTTCTGTTTCATCGGCACGAAACTGCCACCTATTCCTGATTAAAACATTCCAAATGATACTAAATGTGAAACTAAGCTGATTATTATGACACCAAAACATAAACTAAATAAGGAGCATTGAAACTAATTCAAAAAAGGATAAACTAAAACTAAGTATATTATATGACACTAAGACATAAACTAAGCTGATCATACTAACGTTGAATGTGATACTAAAACAAATGTTGGAAAGAAAATGAAAGCAAAACAGGAAAAGTATAAACTAAAACTAATTTAGAAAGCATAATAAAACAACCAGTCTACCATAAACTAAAAATAAAACAAAACAAGATAATGAAACAGTTTAACACACAGCGTTTGGAAAAGTTGAAACTCACAGAAAAGTAACTATACACAGACATACTGTTGTTTATGGTGAACTAACTGCATTCACAAACACAAAACTATTCCTATTAGTGAACCTTTTCATAAAAAGATAAAGAAAATATGAAAAACCCGAGAGGAATAGAAGAAGAAAAAGAAAAAGAAAGAAAATGGGGAAAAAGCAAAACTCATTGTTGATCATTCATATTGCCATGGGACTTGCCATCCTTCATTGTGGCTGGTCATTGCTGCTGATGGTGGTAGTGTAGTAGAATTAGCATGCAGAGAGAGAGAGAGAGAGAGAGAGAGTCGGGGTAAGGAAAAGTAAATATGCATTAGGGTTTTAGTGTTTTAACATTTTTAACTTAAAACATGGATAAAATTGGTTGACTCATATCCATATGGGTCGACCTAGGTGTTGTACGCTAACAACATCTTAGCAGGACCCCTATAGCATATAGCAGCGGTAGCTGTGTGCTTTTTTGTTTTTCTTGGATAGGCGCTAAATGGCCACTGTTATAATGCCCCAAGGACCACAAATACGTTATAGTGTGCTATTGACTACATAGCTACTCCCATCTTGCAGATGTGGGGTTGAATTGCAAATTGGAGTGTCTTAGTCTGGGCTTGAAGCCTTGAATTGCAAATTCTAGTCTCTGAGTCACTCCTACAAAATGCTGTATTAGTATTCATGTTAAAGGAAATACAGTAGTCAGTTTGACTTTAATGCTGGCTTTGTTCATTTTCCAAATGTGTATGGAAGCTGCAAAAGCCTCAAAAGTAAATATACCATCCATTAGTACTCATAGCACCTGGATGTTGATATCTCTATCAGTGTTGTCTGACGCGTATCGTATCGTGTATCGCTGGGCTCCACGTTACGGGTGTATCGTATCGTATCGTACTTTAATATTAAAATAATGTAAAAATTAATTAAAAATTAAAAATCAATAAAAATTAGTAAAAAATTGAAAAAAATCGAAAAAAATCAGGAAAAATCTGATAATTGCTTTAAATTCATATAATATAAGTTTAGTACAGATTGAGCATTCAACATTGAACAATTGCATTCAAATTTACATATTTTGAATCCAAAAAATAAAATACAGACACAGTTTACACTACAGTTACATATAATGTTACATTTTACAAATTGTAATCAGGATCATCAACTAAATAATCTTCATCTTCTCCTTGTTACAGATCCTCATCATAATCATCAGCCACGCCCACACCTTCTTCTTCAAAATCAAATTCTTCATCTCCATAATGTGTTCTAACCTGTTGCGCTTTTTTGTATGGATGTGTTCAAAAACACTCCAATTTCTTTCACAACTTGTTGCACTACAGGTTTGGCTTAAGACTCTGACTGCAAAATCTCTAAGGTTTGGACAATCACTTCCAAACCTGTTCCACCAAACATCTGTAAAAAAATACAAACATTAGAGACATAATAATACACAGTAATGTAAGATGCAACTTAAATATGAAAATAAACAATTTACCTAGACGCATCATAGTGCGGTTGTGAATTACAACAGGCAAACCCATCAAGAGCATTATGATATATCTCCATCTCTCGATGTATATTCCTCGATTAACCTTACCGTCCCTTTTGAAGGTTCCTGAGTACCTGAATGATGGGTTTAGATAATATGCTACTGCATGAATAGGCTGATGCAATTGTTTATTCCATCTACTACCAATTATTTTCCACACAGGCACATAATCTCTTTTTTTTCCATTAAAATTATTTCTGATGGCTTCTTTTGCCTTGTTCATGGCTTCATAAAGGTAGCCCATAGATGGTTTCTCCTCGCTATCAGCCAATCTCAAAACTTTCACTAAAGGACAAGTAATTTTCAATAATCTGACACATGCATTCCAAAATGAACTTCTAAAAATTGTTTCTGCAATCTCATTCAACTTTCTATTTCTTCTGTTTTGAGGCAACTTTGCAAATTGTTGTCACTCATCCGAGGAGAACATTCTCTTCAAAGCTTGCTTTTGTCTCACAATACTATGTACAGATAAGAAGTTTGTTGCGAACCGAGTTACAATTGTGCGAAGAAGCTCTGCACCTTCTGTATATCTCCTCATCATACACAAAACAAAGACATGGTTGTAAATGAATTGTGTAATATCTTGGCAACACTCAGTTGCTGCTTTTATTTCATCTATCTCACCAATGTCCTCGAGGATGAGATCTAAACAATGGGCTGCATATGGTGTCCAGTAGAAAGTCCCATAAATATCAGCTAACTCCTTCCCAGCTGCTTTGTAGTTAGCTGCATTATCTGTAATCAATTGAACCACATTCTATAGCCCAACCTCCTGTATAATCTTATCAAATTCTTCTCGTAGTGTGCCTCTCCTCTGACATGTCTAGAGATCTCAAAAACACGAGTCCTTTAGGACAATATACAAGAAAGTTTAGCAATGTCCTTCCTCGCCTATCGGTTCATCCATCTGCCATAATAGTGCATCCTGTTTCCTTTCACGACTGTCTCAAAGTCGAACAGTATTGCTGCACTTCAATTACGGTCTGATCTAATATCTTCCCTCTCAACTTCTGATAAGAGGGCATCTTATATCCTGGACCAATGTTTGCAATTGCATCTATCATTGCTTGAAAATGAAAATTGTTTGCTGCAACTAATGAAATGCATGCATCATAAAACCATCTTCCCACTGCAAGGTCTGCCTGATCATGCAGTTGTTCCGAAGCCATAGCAGCACGAATTCTTGATTGAGCACCAGGTGTAGTGGAAGGAGGAAAGAACGAATGTATGCTTGAAGAAGAAGCTCTTCCTCTACTCCTTCCTGAACTTCCTCTTCTGCCACCTCCAAAGTCTTCAAGTGCAACCCTCTTTCCTCTAATAGGTGCTCGTGAACTGCTACTACCAATCTCTGTTCTACCATCTGAAGGCAAACTATCAGTGAATCCAAATCCAGTGCCAGTAGCATCATCAGCTTCTTCATACATCTGAAAATCATCCTTTGTTGTCTCCGTTCTTGTATGTTCTCATTCATCTGCAGGCATTGCCATTTAATACCTTCTAGCAAACTTCTAACTCTGCCTGTGCATGGAGCAACTTATTTCCTGGTTCCTGCTAGGTGGCGTTTCAACCTTGAAATTCCACCACTAACCACCTTTTCACAAAATAAGCATCTGATTTTTAACCTTGAACCCTCAATTGGTATACCCTACTGCCATGCCGGATCATCAGACTTTGAATGAGAGTCTCTACCACCCCTTCCTGCCATCTCAATGGAGTACTTTAATTCAAACAAAAACCTGAAAATAAAAGCACTTCGTAAATCCACCAATCTTCAAATAACACTCAAATCGAGTGTCTCCCACTTCATGAATGCAATAAAAATCGTATACACACACTTAATAACTTCATATTTTGTCATTAAAAAAAAACCCGAAATAACACAAAAAACAACAAATATAAAGGAAAAAAATAAAAAAAACATTAAAAATATACCAAAATCCGAGTTTTGAGGCTAGCACGGACATCGTAGGGCACGATTTTGGAGCTTTGAACACTAAGAAGGCGAAAACCGGCTCTTAGGGAGCTTGAGGAACCCAAGAAGAGAGAGGAAACCCGCGAAAAATCACGGATTTCAGTCCCAGGGCGTATCGTGCGATACGACCCGTATCGCACGATACGGTGTGATACTCTGGGTTTCACGATACGAGCCCCCGTATCGTATCCTGGTGGCCCACGATACGATACGATGCGATACGGATAACACTGATCTCTATAGGCTTTTGTGGAGAGAAGCATGTCACAAGCATAATTTTGCTTAAAGTGAAGACAGATAGTTGCTTCATGTTGAGATGGCTATAGCCCATTGTAGTTGTAGTCACATGTTTCTGGGGAGACTGACTGCACAAACTTTGTACTGTATTAACATGTCGAATGCTGAAACTTTCTCTGCGAAGGATAGTTTTCAGTTACCTGCTTAAAATGTGAGGACTGTTTGCTGTTTTGAAATTGTACTTTTTCCCATATTACATGATGCTTTACACTCTATATTGATACCACTAGCACCTAGTAGCCTTTTGAGTTTCATGCTGTCAGCAAATTCTATATATACTTCAATGAATTGCACATCTTGTCAATGCATACACATGTATATGCTTGCTTCTTGTTCTTTTCTAACCCTGGCTAAAGACAATTGCTTAATACTCTCTCTCTCTGTTCTATCATGCACAAGGTTCGGATTTCCTTCAACTGAAAAGGGAAGTAAAGACATTTCCAGTTAATTGCCTAATTTTGGTGTGACTGACTTGAGAGGTAAGTTACTTGGTTTATCTTCCATAATCATGATTTTCATGTAGATCATCCATCACCTGAACTTAGTTCTGCCTATATGAGTTGCAGTATTTGGTATCCTGCCACCAAGAGTGAAGAGCCTTTTGCTGTCTCCTAGCTGTCATGGTGGTCTCCATGTTATTTACTTTCATAATGCAAGGACTTATAGACAATTGCGTGAGAAAAGCATGTAAACTTTATCAGAGATGAGTGCATGTTTGTTACTTATCTATCTAAAGCACACATTCTCTTGTACATCTTCAAGATGACAACTGAAAGGGCAGTGAGGCTGATAAGTAATACTGAAGCTAAGAAATGGCCATCTTCCAAGGAAGCGGGGATGTATGTGCCACCTTCAGACAGTGTTGCTGCTCAAGAACTGGGAATGCTTTTAAAAGGTAATAAATATCATGGAAGTGGGCAAGATGGACTGCCTAACTGCAGTGAAAGTGTCCCACCAAGCATAGAGGGTTCACTTGCTGCATTTGGGGATCTTTTTGGTCAGCAGAACCCAGTTTCGAGCTCAGAAATGAGCTGGCAGAGTTTAGTTACTTTAGAAAATGCTGACCCAGTGGAGCATCACTGTTCCGATCCTGCTCATGTATCTTATTATTACTCTAATATCAATTTGAATCCAAGGGTTCCACCACCTATTAACTCCCAAGAAACACGGCAATTGGTTGGTCGGTCCAGAGATGGTAAGAAATTTATGACTTCTTTTGATGACAGCAGTAGAGAGTCATCGTATTTATCTCGCTCAGCCCTTTCTACTCACAATGAGGAGCCTGGGGAGGAAAGGCCACCTTCTGGCCATCTTGTTAAAAATGCTGGTTCAGGAGAAATTGCCAGAGATGTTCGATCAATACTACATTCAGATGCATCAACTGGTCGCCATAAAAGTCTGGTGGACTTGATTCAGGTTAGAAAGAATGGCATTTTGCTTGCATATTTGTTATTTTTCTTTAGTTAAGCCAATAAAGCTGTAGCCTGCTTTATTTGTGCTTTTATGGGTCCAACGGCCCTTTTGTGTTGAATCAACAAAGTTATGGCTAATCTCTCCATAGGCCTTCTAATAACTTTTCTGCTTTTGATATCTTCCCTTTTGCGGCTTTTCTTTTCCTAGTGTGTGTGAACATCCTTTTCTTTCAAGGTTTGGCGTTCTTTGATATTTCTATGCTTTTGTTTTCCTGAATAAGGTAGCAATTTCATTTAGTTTTTCATGCTTATTTACAATACTACGTCAGTTTCAGGTCCTCTCTCTTTTCCCTTGTTCCTGTTTGTCACGTTTGGTAATCATTATCAAGTATCTGTAGCATGATATGCCCCTACCAGGTTACAAGTAAAAGGAAACTATTTAAATTCAGGTTATCCTTTTGATGAAACAATCATCAACAGTTCCCCAAAAGCATTTGTACGAGCCAATGTGACGGTAACATGTGCAGAGATGTTAAAACAGAAGGTGACAGGAAATGAACTAGGCAGTCCTCATCATGATTTACCATAACCTAAGCACCCCTGTCTGCACATTTGTGTCAAAGGATGTTGGATGCCACATGAACTTGATATGTTTAGGATCATGTGGTGCCACTGTGACAGCAACAAAAGATTGATTCCCATCTAAGTTCTCACCCAAGGAAATCATTGGATGCGACGTTGTTACTCCATGAGTGTAGTAAAAGCAAATACCAAACCTATACATGCATATACATAAACACATATATATGCATATACATAAACCTATGTTATCAATAGCGGTTAGTAGTTGATCTTGATATAATGGTAGTGGAGATATAGCGGATTTAGCAGTACACTTTTATTTACGATTTTAAAATATTATATATAATTGATTCCTTAGAAAAGAGAGGCATCCCATTGACATACATAAATCTTATAAGAGACATTATGATGGTGTAAAAACATGTGTGAGGACTCACGAAGGAATGATAGACTCCTTTGAAGTTAATATTGGGTTACATTAGGGATCAATTTAAGTCCATATTTATTTATATTGGTCATTAATGAGTTAACAAGACATATTCAAGATGAAGTTTCTTGGTGTATGTTATTTGCTTATAACATTATGTTAGTGGATGAGTATAAGGAAAAGTTAATAAGAAATTGGAACTATGGAGAAAAACAATAGAAAGTAAAGGCTTCCGACTTAATAGAACAAAGACAAAATATATAGAATGTAAGTTTGATCATTTGGGTACTTCAGAGGACATATAAATTAAGATTGACACACATTATATCCTTCACAAGGAAAGTTTTCAATACCTAGGGTCAGTTTTTTAAAGTGATTGAAAAATGTATGGAAATATTATGAATAAAATTAATGCCGGTTGGTTAAAATAGAGAGGGGCATTAGGTGTTCTATGTGATAAGAAAATTCCATTAAAGTTGAAAGGTAAATATTATAGAGCAACAATTAGACATGCTATGTTTTATGGTTATGAGTGTTGGGCAGTTAATAATCAACATGTATAAAAGATGTCTGTAGCATAAATAAAGATGTTGAGATGGATGAGTGGTCATACAAGGAAAGACCGTATACATAATGAGGTTATTAGAAACAAATTGGGAGTAGCACCAATAGAGGATAAAATGAGGGAAAATCATAGAAAGACTACTCAAGGGCGCTCTCGTAAGAAGATATAAAAAACTAGAATGTGAAAATGTTAATAGAGGAAAAGGACTACTATAAAAGTGTTGGAAAGAAATAATAAAGAATGATATAGTTTATATTGAGTTAAATGCTAGCATGACACATGATAGGGCCCCGTAAAAACAAAGAATCCATGTAGCCGACCCCATCTAATATGAGAAAAGGCTTAATTGTTGTTGTTGTATATAATGGATTTTCTAATTTCTAAGAAATATCAAGAAACACGTAACCACATCTTTCATAATTATGAATCAAACTAAATAAACAAATTCTAAGAAGACAAATAATAAATTTCATGTGACATATGTGCATGTCCTTGTCAGATTGATAGAAGTATTAGAGAGAAGGATACCATCCTCAAATATGAACAATCAAATAGTCAACCTTGGGTGGGAGACTTATCAAAAGCGTACAAAATATACAACAACAACTAAGCCTTTTCCCATACTAGACGGGGTCGGCTACATGGATTCTTTGTTTCCACAGATCCCTATCGTGTGCCATGTTAGCAGTTAACTCCCAATAAACTAGATCATTCTTTATTGTTTCTTTCCAACATTTTTGTGGTCGTCCTCTACCTCTTTTAATACTTTCCAAATTTAGTTTTTCTAACCTTCTTACAGGTTCTTCTTTTGATCTTCTTTCTCAAAAGTGTACAAAATATCATGAACAAAAAGTGTAAATACTAAATTGTTGGTGGAACAAGTCAAACCTTACACATTGGAGGAATGTGGGTAGAGTACTAGATAAGACATACTTTAAAGGATGTAAAAGATTTGGAGAAGAAGAAATACACAAAAAAGGACAAACTCATGAAGATAAAAAATTCTAGTTTAGCTCTGGGGATCACCTGCAATACAATGTTAAAAAGATAAAGCATGGAGCACAACTAATAATGCACATTAAAGTATCATCATAATTGTAAATAATACTAGAAACGACTACTGCATATAGTCGAGGAGGAAACCCCAGTTGCACAACAAACTGGATAGGAACTGAAGCACAATATTTTTGCAATAAAACAACCACCGGAATAACACAAGAACTGAATATCATGAAAAGGTAAAACACATTGACATCAATTATCATTTAATAAGATAAAAACAAAAGTTAGGCCATTTACTTTCCCACGCGCAGATGTAGATTCAACTGACAGAGATGCTTACTAAATCCATTGATTAGTCCATGGTTTTAAGGTATTATTAGCACTATGGAGATGATATAGGACGTAATAGTCAATGAGAAATCGATGATCATGAGCATAGTTGCTCACTATAGAGAAAGAGAGAGAAAGGGAAAGGGAGAATGAAAGGGAGAGAGAAGAGAAAAAGGAAGAGCGAGAATACCAGCATTAGAGGAAGGCAGAGGTGGTGGTGGCCGTTGGCATGCGTGTCGTGGCAGAGAGAGCAAGAGCGAAGGCGAGAGAGGGGCATGCATGGGAGACTTAGGTTATATGTAGTTTGGATTCGACTAATAGATATCAGATCAACCTGACTTAGCGTACGCTAACACAGCTGTAGCAGACCGCTATAGCGGTGTTCGCATCACTAATAGCGCCACACGCTATTAACTACTTAGACATAAACACACATATGTGTATATATACACACATACATTTCACATGTACATATACATATATAAAATGTGTTTATAAGCACCCATGGGTCGAATCTGCTGCTGAAAAGCAAAAGAACACTTTCTACAGTGGGTCAGTGCACTCGATTTGATGGAAATCAGATAAAAGAGAGGCTGTCAGTCAAATGGTCAGTTAGATTAGGGTCTCATGAGGCAGCCAGAGACACAAAAGTGGTACTCGACCAATTACAAATAGAAGGACACGATTTAAACTTAGGTTATGAGAATAGAGTATCTGTAGCATAAGGGAGGAACAGATGATCTATATGGGGACATCATCATGACGTGGGGAAGGAATATGGTAACTGACGTTCATCTAGTGACATCATGCATACCATTGTGTCATTGAGCTCATGCAGAAATTGAGACACCTTTCTAGATTTGTAGAAAGAAATATGGTGGCAAATACCTGTATAGTGACATTATCTCTCTCTCTCTCTCACACACACACAGACGCATACACACAAAATTCTGCCAAATGTTAAGAATTAAGATCTATCTGGTTGTACATTCTGAGATTTTTCTCTGATATTTGAGGTACCATGCCTTTCTTTTCATTGTTGTAATTTCCTTTTCCATAGTATTTATTCTGTAATTAGAATTTAAGATTCAGTTCTCACTCCGAATGTGAAAATTCTGTATACGCTTCATGCATAATATTTTAGGTTGGATCTTGCAGGCAGACTTTCCTCGCACTCCATCTCCTGTATATAATCAACCTTGTTCATCCAATGTAGCATTTGAAGAAAATCCTATTTCAGATTCCCATCCCAAACCGTTCCACAATTCTTTATCTAAAATGTCAGCGCCAGTCATCACAAGTGGTACAGTCCACACAAGTTCATCTGTTCTGGGCATCAGTGTTGGGGAATTGGCAACAGATACAAATCCTCCTACATGTGCTCCAACCTCATCATCTCAACGTGGGCCTGCTTTGATGTCTGGTATTGGAACAAAAGTAGACGTGAACTCTCCTGATTCCCAATCAGAAGATGCATCTTTGCTGGATAACAGCTCTAGTTTGGATATTGCAGTCCCTGTAGATACCTTAAAGGGTTTAAGTATCTCTGGTCTGCCATATGCTTGTGACCTGAAGAGACAGAATGGTCAAAGGAATGCACAGAGGAGCGGTTCTTCACTATATAATTTGCAACGAGGTCATTTGTCTCAAGGTCAACCTCAATCTCAGACACTTTCTCAATGGCGAAACTTAGCCCATGGCGGGATGGATCAGCCTTCATTGGGAATCCCTGATGTGTCTCCTGCACTTCAACCCATTGAAGTTCAGCCAGTTCTTCAGCTCGGTGGAATCAGTCCCCACTTATATGCAGCTGCAACCACTTATATGTCTTCTGGAAGCCCCTTATATCACAACCTGCAACTAGCAAATGTGTATGCTTCCCACTATAATCTTGGTGGTTATGCTGTGAATGCTTCTTTAGTTCCCCCGGACTTGGCTGGCTATGTTCCTCAGTGTGTCATCCCCGTGGCATATGATAATTCTGCTTGTGCAAGCTTCCATGCTCAACCGCCTGGTGGAACTTTGGGGGTGACTATTACTCCTAGAATTGGGCACCTTGGGTTATCGTTACAACCATCCTTTGGTGATCCTTTTTATTATTTGCCTCTTCCCATGGCTGACCCATACATTGCAGGACCTCATTACGATCCTCTGGCATATAGAGGGGTGCCTATGGGAAACCAGATTGAATCTTTTGATGCCCCAAAAACCTCTGTGGCTGCTGCACTCAGTGCCGACAAAAATCCTCACTTTTTCGGTCCAGGACCCATACACATCCCAAACTCAGGGAAAGAGGCTTTCACTTCTGCAGGTTATTATGGGAGTCCTCGTGCCATGGGTCTGGTGATGCCATTCCTGCCGTCTCCCCTTGGTACTCCGCCATTTGCAGGGACACCAGTGTCTGGCACAAACAGTCAAGGGAGGCAAAGCGATAACACAAGGTCTCCATTTGGTTCCTCTAGAAACTTAGGAGCTTACTCCAGTTGGCAGAGCTCAAGTGGATGTGACAAAATTAATGATCCAAAATATTCCATTCTTGAAGAGTTGAAGTCCAGTAATGCTCGCAGAATTGAGTTATCTGATATTGCTGGGCGAATTGTTGAATTCAGGCAGGGTCTAAGAACTAAGCTACATAATTTTGTGTTTGAAAATTTCCTTTGTAAGATTATAATGCTCTTCTTATTTTGTTTCAGTTCTGATCAACATGGGAGCCGGTTCATTCAGCAGAAGTTAGAAAATTGTAGTGATGAGGAGAAGGCGTCAGTTTTTGATGAAGTTGTTCCACATGCTTCAGTATTAACGACAGATGTCTTTGGGAACTACGTAATCCAGAAGGTATGACTTTTTTGGTTTTCTACAAGGACTCTACTTATTGATTGTATGTGGTAACATAATGCACAAGTTGCAGTTCTTTGAGCATGGGAGTGCTGAACAGAGCAAAGAACTCGCAGAGAAACTTACTGGTCACATTTTACGACTGAGCCTTCAGATGTGTGGTTGTCGAGTAATTCAAAAGGTATCATATTCTTAACAATCATACAAGGGGAATTTTTTTTTCTTTATGTTTCAAACAGCTAACATGGCACACGATAGGGATTTGTGGAAACAAAGAATCCATGTAGCCGACCCCGTCTAGTATGGGAAAAGGCTTAGTTGTTGTTGTTGTTGTATGTTTCAAACAGCTATTTTCTCAACATATTTAAAATATCTTCTAGAGTATTCTTGGGTATCATGGAAACATAATGAGTATTGCTGTTTTTATTGCAAAAGTAGCCTTTGCAAATACAAAGGCTAAGTGTTAGGAATTTAAACTATCGCTTTGTTGTCAAGATACTGCCCTTAAAAGTTACTGCAGGGGAAACTTAATAATGCTTTGCTTCCATAGCAAAAATTAGATTCTGTCTATTCATGAACTTTAATTAGACCTAATGGTGTAGGCACTTGAAGTTGTTGACCTGAACCAGAAAGTACAGCTTGTGATGGAACTTGATGGGCATGTCATGCAATGCATCCTGAACCAAAATGGGAATCATGTAATTCAGAAATGCATTGAATGTGTGCCTGCTGAAAAGATCGAGTTCATTATATCTATTCTTCGTGGCCAAGTGTGTTGTCTTTCGAAACACCCATATGGCTGCCGTGTGATCCAGGTAAAAGGAACAGTATTAGGTCTCTCTCTCTCTTTCTCTCTCTCCCTCTCTCATTTGTGTGTGTATGGATTATCAGAGGGTTCTAGAGCATTGTACAGAAGAAAGCCAAAGCCAGTTTATAATTGACGAGATTATGGAATCTGTGTGCCTGCTTGCTCAGGATCAATATGGAAACTATGTAACACAGGTTTGCCTTTCTCGCATTTGTTTCTTTTGAATAATTCAGCATGACTGCCCCAACTTTTGTTCGTTCGTGTTTGGTTTTATTCAGCAATCCCCGTATCCTGTAGGCTATAGGAGGCAATGCCTCATAATCCTTGGTTCTTATCAAATCTGCAGACTTTCTGATGCTTCGAGATCTACAGTCTTACACTGCTGCTGCAGTGGCAGAAAAGAAGTTGCTTGCACATGATCTTCATGTACAGTTCTGTTCTATTGTAGCTTTAGGGATGATTCTAGCTTATCAAAATTGATAGGAAAGCTAAATGACCAGTGAGGGATATTAACTGATTCATGAGAATTCTTTTGGAATAAAAAAAGGTTAAAATCTTTGATTTTCTTTTGTTGGATATATTATTGTCATCAAGGGTGATGAAATCTTGCCATACCCCTTTGTTTACCTTTTCAATGAAGGTTCTTTTCTTTCAAATACTTACAAGCAACCATGACATTAGATTATTTGCATTCTGTGTTGCCATTAGTGTTAATTTTATACATATTTGATTTTTGGGCGTTTATGGAGCTTAACGAGCTATCAACCTGGTCCCCCTTCTGATGGTGTTGGTTCCTCTAATAAAATGAGCCTAGTTTGGATCAGCACGCCATTCTGATTTCTGGTGAGAACTTAGGCGAACCCAGGCCTGGCTCCAACTAACTTTACCTAACTAGGCTGAGTAAATTTACATCAATAAAGCTGCAGTTCACCAGTGTGGAACCCTCAAACAAATGATTCAATTAGTTAAGGCCACAATATCATGTGGTGGAATTTGAATTATCTTAATGATCTTTGTCGCTCACTTCTCAGTGCTATTTTCCTTATTGGTTGACTAGAGTACCAGGAAGACGTGCAACAGTAATAAAATACTTGCATATGGAAGAGGATGAATGCTGGACTTTCTGGTTTAATTTCTCTGATGATCTCGGGATGGAAAATGAAAACATCCGCTAGTGTACTGCTGCTGTTACTCACAGACAGCAATGATAGGCTTTCTTCTGAATTAGCTGTTGTACTTGCTTCTTTATCATTTGTGTTAGCTGTGGCTTTAGAGTTTCCTTGTGGAACATTAACTCTTACTTTTAGTTGATTCTAGTTGTCTGTTATACAGCTTCATAATGGAAAATGCGATTACTAACTTAATTCTCTGATGTTATTGCTTTTGTTGCTTGCAGCACATCTTGGAGAAGGGAAAATCACATGAAAGAAGTACAATTATTAACAAAATGGCAGGCCAGATAGTACAACTGAGCCAACACAAATATGCATCAAATGTTATTGAAAAGTGTCTGCAGCATGGGGATGCTGCTGAACGGGAACTTTTGATTGACGAGATCCTTGGCCAAACTGAAGGAAATGATAACTTACTGGTAGACTTTAATGCCTTTATGAACGTGACTTTCTTGTGTAGTTCATAACTTGCAAAATTTTGGTTTAATTTCTTTGCGCAATTTATTCTTTTTCTTTATCAGTCTAATTTGTAATTGGGCTTGGACAAAGGTTTCAAATCAAAGAATTGGTGTATAGAACATTTCAAACGTCATTTCTTCTGTTACATATATCGAAAGCTACAAGTTCTTTTAAGCTAATGATCTTTAGTTTAGTTATTTCTAAATTCCACAAGCTTGCTCATATGGATTGAATTAAAAGATTCAATGTCCCACAATTTGGAGGAATGATAATGAATGCTCGAGATTCTGATGTTGTAAATGCCTTTTGATGGCAAACTCTTCATGACTTTCTCTTGACCAAGCGATCCTCTTCACGTGGTCCTCATCATGCAAACTCTTCATGACTGTGTTGACCAAGCGATCCTCTTCATGTGGCCCTAATCATGCACCACTTTTTATCCAGCTTGTTACTATGTCGTTAATTTACACTGAGATCAGTTATGTGAGATTTTTGGGTTTCTATTGTCAAACACTCGGGTTCATCATCACATGCAAATTCCTTTACTTCCTTGCTTTAGTTTGATACATCCTGATGATTTTTCTAATCTATTGTGCCATTCACAATGCACTTTTTCTTATAACAAGAATACGAGGAAAGACAGATGCATAAACGTGTGTGGGAAGGAGGGAGGGAGATAGGGAGATATTTTCTTATGTGGTTTCTCGTGCATGCAGATTATGATGAAGGATCAATTTGCAAATTATGTAGTACAGAAGGTTCTCGAAACATGTAGTGACCAACAGAGGGAGGTGCTGCTTAGTCGTGTAAGGTTGCATCTGAATGCCTTGAAGAAGTATACTTATGGAAAACATATTGTAGCCCGAGTTCAACAACTTCTATATCGTGGAGGTAGATCTATTATCCTTGTCCCTTTTCTGGTAAAGTCTGGGGTTTTTTGGTGCAGGGACTTTTGAGTTGCAACTTCAAAAGCTAGAATGGCTTAGGAAAGTCTCATTTTGTTTATGAAATTATTCCAATGGATGCTTCTCTTTTGGTTGGTCCGACTTGTCTTCAGTATATCGTGTCTGGGCTTGGTTTGTCAGTTTATTTTTGCTGTATTCAATCAAATCAAATTTTGCAAGGATGCTTTAGAAGATAATCTCATAGTATGGAGCTGCTTTGAAATTCTTTCCTTATGTCAACTGCACGTTCCAGTAGGTAGTCTCGGAATTGAGGTCCATTGAGATGATCTCCTTGTGCAAACTGCATGTTCCAGTAGATGGCTACACATATAAAGTTCCATCGAGATTCTTTTCTCATGTCAACCGTGTAAGAAATTAAATGAGAAGGGTCACTAATACCTTTGTTCTTATGAAATTAGATGCAGTGGTATGAGAATCAACGTTCAGCTAGTTGCAGATGGAGCTATGTTAGACGTGATGGTTATATTTAAGAGAACCACGGTAAGAAATTTTGCTTTATACGTGAAAATGTCACGTCATTTGGTCGTGTATGTATCATATCAGGTCGGTTTGTTTCTCATCTTTTAGTTTAAAAGTTCTTGTTTTGTAATTTAAGTCTTTCCAAGTTTCAACAAGTTGGTATATCTTCACTTGTTTGGGTCAATATTGCTTTGCGTACATTACATGGAACTTTATATTGTTCCAGAATAATGTTAATTTGTTTAAGATCTCAATGGAAAGGAATATAAAAGATTCCTATTTTCCAGAAGGCAGTGTTCACGCTTTGGGAGTCTCTGATCTTGTTTAAGCTCAAAAAATGATATATATTCACTGTGAAAGTGGACCCGTGGCATGCTTGGAAATAGATTTTTGCTGATTTATTCCCTTGTAAGAGGAACAAAAATGTGCGTCTGATATTTTTCATATATATATATATAATTTTCATATACATATACATATATATACAAGCTGCTTTAGCAGCATGAGTGACGTGCTAAGTGTCATCTTAAAAGCTTTCAACTTGAGGGATTGGGGTATGCATCTATGTATGTTCTGCCTGAACCTTACTTGCCAATAGGGCTGAGTTTCTGTTTTTCTCGAGCATGTTTTCTCCCAAGTGCAGTCTACCAGTTCATAGCTTATTTTGTGACTTACGAATTCCTCTTTGTTGGGAATAATCTACGTAGCCAGCACATAAGAAGCTAGTGGACATGACTCAATGATCTCCATAATAATGAGTGATTTAATGTATTTAATCATAAGTTTAGGATGGTTACTTAGAGGAAAGCTGAAGGCATGTTCTGTTTCCTTGGTACTTTCTGCATTTCTTTCTTTTAGTTGCTGAAGGATTATACTCTGGCATATTTATGGACAGCACTCCGTGTCTGGTGGATGACGATGCAAATATGATTTTCTCGAGTTCATTCAGATGGACAAATTCATATTTACAAGTACCCAGAGTAATCCAAGTCGGAAATCTTGGCCACCGACTAGTTCACATATGCCTTCTCTGGTATTTGACGGAGCTTTTGGCAGTCTGGTTGTACAGGTTTGCACATCTATAATTAGTTTGCAACTGTATGGCATAATTGTGTTGTAGTTAATCATATGCTCATGTATATAACTGTGTAAATTCTCATATTGGACAAGGCGGGATGTGTATGAATCAGCATATCCCTTGCATTACCAAAGATTACATCTCAGTCGGTTTGGCGCTTCTTCAGTATGATAATTAACGGGCACATAGATTGCATGCCATCTGGTCTACCTCTGATTTCCCTATATTGGCACATAATTCACTTGACTTTCAGATGAATGAATATTTACTCACTGTCTTTGACGAGGCCCACGCCCATGACCACCTGTGCAGGTGAGGCTTTGGCTTACCCAATGGCGTGATACCCGCAGAGGTGAGACTCTGGGAGCCAATATGTTGGTCAAGCCACTGCCTGCCCCACGCTCACTTATTTTCCTTCATTTCCACTTCTGGGTGAACATTTAACTAACTCCTGATTTCACCAAAAAACTTTAGCGAAGTTCCATTGCTTTCTGAAAATATTCTCCTAACATCCACTTCACTTTCCCCTTCTCCGACGCAAGGTAATGTGCCTTTTGGAAGTGAACCACCAAATCCAAACCTTTTCCCACACCAGGAAGGGTTGGCTACATGTATTCTTAATCTCCTTGGACCTCTATCCTGTCCCATATCAGCTTTAACTCTAAAAAGAAAGATCATGCTTTATTTGTTTCCTCTTCAGAGGGCTTCATGTTTTGAACGTAAGCATGTTAATAAATCCTTTGTTCCCAATAAGTTGTGATACGAACATGGGTTGTAGTGTCGACATAACTCAGTTAGGTCGACCTCTTTCCCGACTGGTGGTGTTCGGAGCCAGAGTCCAGAAATCTATTTTAGTTTAGTAGTCCGTAGTAACAAAGATTTTTGTTAAAGTTTATTTCCATTCACAATTTTGAAGAGAACCGCTACTATTGTTGTATTTGAGAAAGATCAGACGTGGGTTGATGTAAAGATAGTTTCTTTTTCACCTTGGTGATTTATTACCCGGGGACAGCACAGCCTCTTAGTCGATCTCTAGCAGGTTTTCAGCTGATTTAAGGGTTGTGCAGCATGGCCAAGTGGATTTCAGCTGAGCTCATATAGCCCTTATAGTGAACTTTATACTTTCTTATGTGCATACATTTGAAGAACAGCATGCAGGACACTCAAGTTTGGTGGTTGCAACTTTACAATAAAAAGTTCCTGCATTAAGATTTAACACAACGCCCAAATGAATAAGCTTGAGTTGGGAAGTCTACTTTTCTCGGTAAAGATTGTAGCAAACAATTAAGTGTTTTGTAAAGATGAAGATTTTACTTGAGTTATGTTCAACACGTTTGCAAAAAAATAAAAATAAAAGATAAAGTCTTTTTTCGGAGATTATTGCAGAAACGGCCTACACGCTACTCCTCCCAGCCAAAATTTGGACGTTAAAAACATGAGTTCGATACCGAGTAGACATGCATCCAGTTACACTAGCGGCTGAACCTTATCGTTAAATTCACACCGCACTTAGAAAATCATTTGATACAAATCAAAATTTTCGAATCCACTAATACAGGCCCATTTGAGCGTTCCAGATCCTATGTCAGCCGTATCTTGTGGAATTAATATTAACTATACGACCAATTAATGTATCAATTTTCAATCAATATAAGAGAAATCAGTATGCATCGTACAGTACGCACAGATACTCGTTCACAACAGGGTGCGTATGGGTGAGTTGTGATACCGTAAAGTTCAACGTGCTTATGCACAACAAGGTGGTGATAAGTTGAGAGATGAGCATTGCTTGACAGAGTGCAATGAGATGAGAAGTATTAAAGCTTTCCTGTCAAGTGTGTTATCAGTATATAAGGATGGTGATTAAGATCAAGGGCTGACATGCTATGGTAAAACATCCAATACCGCTCAAAGAAGGCTGACAGAATGGAAATATACAAATAGGATAACGTGAGGATCTTCAGCATTTGCTAAATAAAATCCTATAAATACTTAAGAAGCCAACAGTTTCCAAATCCAAAATTTCCGACCATAAAAAGAAGAGGACACAAGCATAACAGTAGCTCAATAACTTCAAATAAATAACTAATCAAAGAGGGAGAAGCCCATATCGTCATCACTTTCTTCCTTCTCTTCCTTCTTCTCTTCCGGTGGGGGCTCTGCTGCAGCAGCTGGGGCGCTTGATCCACCTGCTGCTACTGCTCCTCCAATGAATGTGCCTCCGCCGCCACCTCCTCCAATAACCACCTGGTGGACAATCCAAATCTCAAAATATTTAATTTAAAGAGGAATAAATTCATCTGGGTGTAAGATCATCTCATACTTGGCACTGAAATAAATGGGACGTTATTTAGTAGTTCAGAGTTTAGACCATAACACACTTGGCGGCAGAAAATCTGTATTAGCTAAAAACTTCATATGAAATTATACAAATATTTCTAGCTTTGTGAATAGCGACTTTTCAGAAACATCTTCAATTAGCTAATATAATTATTAGAAATGGACAACTTCTCAAGTTCCTTCTTTTGAGCAATGATGTTTCATCCAGCTACTTATTAAGAAAAAATGTTACGGTTCACCACGTTATTAACGAAACAAAGAACGATTTTTAATTTTTAAGATACCCTGACATCTTCCCAACATTTCGCAGAGAAACCCAGTTTTATCTGATACTTCCCCAAGATCAAGATTTGATAAATAGCCGGATAAATAGAAATGGGAAAGATTTGTTGTTTCCTAGAACCATGATTCTTTTCGGTGGTACCCATTCTTATTTCCATGAATCTAACAATGAAATGTCAAATCAAACTATATACTTTCTATTGTTCAGATCCGCGCAAATAAGAAAGGATCTCAATTAGATTATCCCAAAGAGAAACCAGCAAGCCGTAACAGGAGATGAGAAATCAAACAAAACCAAAAACCCCACCAACTTGCTGAATCGACCAAACCCGGTATTTTCTTGCGGACTCCACTAATAACAGCATTTTATAAGACTACCAGCAGGCAAGAATCGAAGAATGCTTATCATCTAAGGAAAGAAATAAACCAAGGGAGAAAAAACCACCAACTACGAGCCAAGCAATGAATCAGCAACTGAAGGAGAAAGTTGGTAACCTGAAAGACGGCAGAAGAAGGGCTGACAAGGGAGAAAGAGGATTGTACAGGCCCGGAAGAGTCAGTGGAGAGGGCAGCCTGGACAAGTCTCCTCTGCAGGTCGAAGGTGGACGACGCCGACGCCTCGAGGTCTCCGGACAGCTGCTTGGCGCTCCACTCGCTGCCCTTGCTCCTGCACACAAACGTGAAAACTCCCATCTTTTTCCCACTTCTTGGTTGCTCTTCCTTCGACCCCCTGGAAGTGCTACTGCTGCTGGTAACGGCGAATGGCGAAATCCGGAGAGTGTTAGATTTTAAGTTTTAGGGTTAGGGTTTTTCTAAGGGATGACAATGGGTCAGATTAAACCCGAATCCGATCTGAAATTGAATCTAAAACCCAAATAGCTTTTTTCTTTTTCCTGAAATTGCAAAATCCAATTAGTTATAATTGCAAATTTGCTATGGATCTCTACCTTCTCGGCGTCTTCATACTAAGCATGCCGGTACTTAAAATTAGTATGGACCTTGTCTCCAGAATCACAAACACAAATTCCACCGATGGGACTTCTGTGGGGTTGTTTTACACCAGCCTTTGTACTTTGCAATCTCTACCTTTTGAATTACGAAGTAATTTTGGTTATAAACTTAGTTTGACTGAGTATTGGACCCTTATTAATAAAAATTTTATATTCAAACTATTATTATGTAAAATGTTGCTTTTTATAGTTTTCAATGTTTTTTTGGTTAAGATATTTTTTTGTTACAACGGGAGGTCAAAGCCAGGTACGCATGCCCTTGGAGTCAAATTCATGGTCAGCCTTCAGATGATCACCCTGAGTGCTGATTGCTACAGTTTTCAATGTTATGGTAGCGTATTATTAACTAATTATGTTCTTAACTTGCTTTAATTTATGAATACATTTTCGATTTTTGTGCTTCGCTATCATATACTTGGAAATTCATACAGTGTTGATTAGTGTGAACCGCTTGACTGTTCTGTTGGACACATTGGAATGCATCATGACTAATAATTGGTGTATGTTATCTTGGTGAATTATGTGGGTGGAATGAACTTGTTGCGTATCGTACAAAATTAGACTCAATGAGGCAAGGAAGTGTGTGCGAGTTAAGTTGTCTTTGAGATAATTGGCTGTGAAACAATAGTACACTGGATGAGTGTGCAAGACAATGAAACAATGGATCAGCGGATGGGTGGCATGGTTTTTGAAATATAGAGGGATGGGTAAGAAAAGTTGAGCCCATATAGCAAAAGAAGCTTTCTAGCTCGGTCCTGGGCCGAGCCACGAACTGAACCTACACACACACACATATATATACATATGTATAAGTCTGTATCTATCTATCAATATGTATGAGGTTTTTAAAACTTAAATTCTTTTTGTTTTGCGACAAGTGTTGGCCTGGACACTGCCTACGCCTCCTGCCTCCTGAGGCAGAAAGCTTCGGCAACATGCAGCCTGCATGTTCCATGGGCCTGCGAGGGCTTATTTTCAGGGCTTGTCGCCGGTTGGGTCACATATACAAACAGTGGATAGGATCGGCTTGGCCAGCACTTTTTTGTCCCCCATAAAATGTGGGCTACCTCGGTCTGGCTCGCGTATTGACGGACGAATTTGTGGATGTCTTATAATGGATATGGATAGTATTCAGACTGAACGCGCCTTGCCCAAATCAAACAAACAAGATATTAGACTTATCAGATTGCTCGTACATTAGGGTGTGAATTGCAAACAAAAACTAATCAGCAAAATTACACTTTGGTAAGTTTGACACAGTGGAATTGGTGGGATATATATGTATATATATATATATATATATATATATATATATATATATATATATATATATATATATATATATATATATATATATATATATATATATATATATATATATATATGTATATGTATATAATTTAATCGTGTCTAGTTAGTGTTTCCATATATTTCGGCACACTTAATATGCTTTATTAATTAAATATTCTGAATAGGATTGAACAGGATATGTCTGATTCAGTCACTTCCCCAGTCAATTTAGACCTAATCCCTGATCAGGTGAAAATGGTAAAATGGTTGAAGAAATTAAATAAACTGAAATCAGACATCCTCATATATACCTGCATATTCAGATTAAGATGGTAATGAGTTAGTTGACAACTTTCAGATGTACGTGCTAGCATGAACTCGGGCACGAACCTGATTTTCTAAGATATAAGTAATGAGTGAAGCATCTTCTTCAGTTTTTGGTTTGTTTCATGCTCCAAGACTCAGATGAAAAAAGAAGAGGGTTGCTGTTAGGTGGTTGATACCTAGCGTAAAACTCAGTCGGATCTTTTACCATGGATGACCGACCAGGACAGTTGGTGTGCAAGAAGACTTGTTTTTGCTTCGGTTGGTCTATCATGAAGATTTTTCACCAATCGCTGGCTGTTTGATCAAGAAGAGAACCTGTTAAGAATCTTCTTGATGCCATTGGATGTCATAATCGAAATTACATCTTTCCATGAGTCTGATTGATCTAATCTTGTGTCTTTTGGTAGCCCAATTCTTTTTGGGTTACAACGGGTGCCTTGGGGAGATGCATGCCTCGGGTATTGAACTCACGACCTTCATCTTGGGAGTGAGGTTACCTGATAGGTGCGATAAATCTCTGAGTGCCTCTGGTAGTCCATTTCGATTAAATAAGTTTCATATATTATTATCATTTCTTCAATTCAATTAAAAGCCAAATCAAAACCGAGTCTCTTTTGAATCAAAGCCAAATTAGAATCGACGGTGTAGATAATACCTAGTGTTTTCAATTTCTCCATCTTTCTATGTGTGAGCAGACATCCATCTCGACCTCTTTATTTCTGTTGCAATAATATTTGGACAGGCCAACGATGGACGGCTCAAATTCTCAAACAATATACGATTGCTGATCTTGTAGCAACTTTAAGATATTCACATTTAATTTCAATTAGCGTGTTTCTTCTCTATCTAATCATCTCCTAGAAAAATATTCAGTGCCTACTAGCCAAGGTCGTCTTCCAGCTACAATAACACCACATCCAGATGTGCAATATGATGGAAGAAAGTTTGCGCTGTCGAGTTTGAGTTTACGTGGTGTCATAACAATCCACAATCGACTTAACCTTTTTTAACTAGCTTCACTAGCGGAGTTGAGCTGAATGCACACTGTTCTTGTTCAGGCCAGTGAAGGTGACGAACTTTGGGATTTAGCAGACTTGACCACATCTATGTTCCGTTTCGTTCGTTATTAGCAGCCCTAGTTACGTACAGTTGGACATAATTTCCCTGATGTATTCGTGTAATTAGGTTATCATCTCC